>JARHVA010001547.1:485000-582500 GCA_037957365.1 Torreya grandis | reverse complement strand
AAAATGATGAATGTCATTGATGTGACCCTCTACATAAAGATTGAAGCTCCACCTACATCAAGCAATGTTTGTTCCTTTTACCAAAAGAAGAACACAAAGTGTGTACTGAAAGTATGACCATTCCACAAATTAGGATGAAGGAAGTAGTAAAAATATATCTAAAAGAGCTCAAAAAAAAAGGTGTGGCATATGTCTAGAAAGATTGTTCTTAAAAACTAGAGGTAATACGACTAAAGTGAACATACCAAATAAGAACATGGAACATTCACTAGAATAATGTCCAATTCAAGAGGAGATATTACCTCAAAAAATATAAAAACTAAAGAATAAACTACAGATGAAGCACACATATCTATAATATTAATATCCATAAGAACATATGAGTCATCAAATCTCTCAATGGGTGTACTCACACTAGAAATAGTAGACTCCTTAGAAGTACAACACTATGAAGGATATAGAAGAGAAACATATTGAATAGGGATAGAATTATAATCTATAATAGGATAGCTAAAGTCAAGTAGAATGTTTTCGTGTAGTGGTGGATCTATAGAAGTAAGAGCATAGTCTATCATGAATGTGTCATCACAAGAATTAGGAAAACAAGGAGGGAGTAAAAAAGTCTTTAAAGAGATAAAATGAGAAAAAAAGAGGAGTGATATAGATCCTAGTATGATCTCTAAAAACATATTAAAGAATGATCCAAATAGTGTAGGTACCTTGTTTATGTTCCACATAACATCAAAGATCCATGAAAACATGCAATAGTAAGGTACCAAGAACCTTGTCATAAGTGTTATCCCACTTATTATATTGGACATGATCAATGGGAGAAATAATATATCCATATAATAATGGAATATGATTCTTTTTGGTGGGAAATTATTCCATGTAAGCACACCAATAAGCATAGTCAGTCTTTACAAGAAGAACCACTAGTGTAGAATTAACTCTCCTCATCTATTAGAATCAACTTGACTGAGAGAAGACACCAAAGAAGTGAAATGAGAAAAAAACTTCACAAGTGACAATGCATGATAACTAAATAGACATTAGGCTTAGTTGATAATATATCTAAGAACTCAAGAGCAATCATTGTATTGGTCATCAAAGTGGCACATAAGTCATATAGATTGAGTGTGTACATAAAAGATAAATTAGGTCCTAGAAAAACCCATACAAAACAATCAACAATGACCTCTATGTTTGAAAGTATAAATCACACTCAATTAAATGGACAATAATCTCAATTTACAGTGCATCCATGAATTCAAGAAAAAATAGTGCATAATTTCCAATGGATGTCTTAATAAATGGACATCAAAAGAAGCCGACAATACATCCAAATGTGGGAAATTAGTGTAGTTGACACTAATGGTATAAGTGAAACTAAAAATAGACTAAGGATGACATTTGGATCTACCAATAATGTTTCTATGTATAAATATCAACAAGACATAGAATTTTGTTGTGAGGGAATCTAAATATCTATCAGATTGGACCTCACCATCTTGTGGAATAAATTTCACTAGAATTATTGAACAGTGAGCCACTATATGGGTGTTTAGGGTGGCATCCCCTAATGATCTCAAGGTATATATCCTCTTCCAATGTCTAGGGGTAGATCCTCTAGCATAATCCCTATTAAGATATAAGGTAGGATCGATGGGAAGAACCCTCAATGTCAAATGTAATTTGGATATTGCATGACCCTTGGAATTACTTGAAATTCATCAATTTTATCCAAAAAATGGCCCCCCATAATGGATTTCAATTACCACCAAAAATTAATTCATAAGGAGTATAAGTGAGAAAGAAAGCAAGGAATAATGAACAAGTAAAAAGAGGAGAATAAGGTTTGGTTTACTTGTGAGGTGGTTTGGCCACCTTCCAAACTAGGCATCACCCTCTATCTTGACAAGAATAAAAAGAGGTATATTACCAATCAAATCACCTCTTACACTATCTCCTTATGTCTCCCAAATACAAATATTATTTTTTTAAAAATAACCAAAAACCATCAATATTTTTTTTAAATTAAAAAATAAGTAAAAAAATGTGCCCCCACCAAGTTACTCACCCCCCCCCCCATGAATGTGTCATCATCCATAACCAACCGCTTAAATTTAATTTTCCCACAATAAAAATTTTCCACCCACTTCACACTAAACCCCTTCTTAAGCCCTTACAAGATTAAATTTTTAATATCATTCATTAAAAAAATTAGTCATGATTTAAAATACTTTTAAACCTATCAAAACATGTATCTTTTAAAAGGTGGTTTGAATAATATGATGAATGGGAAAAAAGGTCATTTTGAGGATAGCTCATAGTGAAGGTGCACAAACAGTGAGTAGTATATTGGAGGGAGAGTGGTTTTTACATAGATGTAGTTGGTGAGAATAGAAAGGGAAAGATATTGCCAAGGAATAAACTAGGTGTAGATTATAGGGTGCAACTAATGGTAGATAACCTGGATGAAGGACCAAACATGCATTTAAGGATGATGGATAGTGATGGAGATCATGTTTTCTTAACAATACATATATTGCTTCTTTGTGTTTGGGTAGAATACTGATATCCTCCCATGCAAAAATGTCATCTAAATGCATTTTAAAGGAAGAGAATATTGATGTATGAGAAATGATCATAGGAGGAAGGTAATGGCTATAGGGTTTAGATGAAAACCATGTATTTTTTGTAATGTAAAAAAGCCTCTCAAAACTATGTTTTGGAAAGAAAACACCCACTCCCATGGTGTATACCCCAATCTATTATTCTTCCTTCAACATACCAATAGCCTTGGAAATATATTTTTAGTTGTTGGAGTATGTTGACCTAGTTTTGCAAAGAAAAAAATTGTATTATTACTAGATGAAAGGTCATAATCCTCTTGGCTTGCCTTCTCAAATTTCACAATGTGTAGGAGGCTTATTACATGTTCTTGATCTTCTTACATCTCATACAAGTTTAATAGTTATGGTGAAGCAAATTCCATGAAGCAAAAAAAGCTTCTATGCAAAAAATATTTTGATAATGAAATTTTAAAAAAAAATCATAATCTCATAATAAAATCAAACAAAATAAAAACCAGACATTTAATTTACAAGAATTGACACTTTGATACCATTTTAGAGATCCCACTACAATTGAAGATGGAATATCAAATTCACTATAGCTTGAACAAAGAAATAATAGCAAATGAACAAACAAATTTGAGATATAAATCAAGAGTGAAAACCATGTAAATCCTCTATGAACAGTTGTAGAACATAGATGTAAAAATAGGTGAGTAGATGTGTAACTCCCCATGGAATAGTGGTCACATTCCTAGACTAGTAAAGTAACTCCATACCTAGAATAACTAATAAAATGAATTAATTACACTATATAAATAGGAATACCAAAATAACTCCTATGATATGCACACCTATGCAGGATAACTCAAATGTAGTAAAATCCAAATAAACAAATGATCATAAAATAAAGTCCTACATTAACACCTAGATCATAGAATAACAAAGTAATTCAACATGACATGTATTGAAAATAGGATAAATAACATTGTTTTTACTAGCGCACTTACCATGGTTCTCATTTATAGTGGATGACTACCCAATCTAAGATTCACATGAATATCATGATTTACTTAATGTGTATAACATGAGGGATAAACATGTTGTTACTCTTGGAAATGGTTCTCATTTTTTGGATTTATTTTTATTAGAAAACCTAGATTATAGAACAACAAAGTAATTAAACATAACATGTAAATATTCTCATTTATAGTGTAAATTAGATGAGTAACATTGTTTTTACTAGTATTCCCTCCATGGTTCTCATTTATAGTGGTGAATGCCCACTTTGAAATTCACATGAATCTTAGGATTTTCTTAGTGCATATAGGATGGGTACTAACCATGTTTTCACTATAGATAATGGTTCTCATTTATTTTTTAAGATGTCAATGACACATTATTTTCACTTGGTTAGATTCATTCTTATTATAAAACCTAAATCAAATAATAATAATATAACTCAAAAAATGTGAATCTCTTCATTTGTAGTGTATATGGGATGTGTAGCATTTTTTTCACTAGTATTCATACCATGGTTCCCATTTATAGTGGGTGACCACCCACTCTAATATTCACATGAATCTCAAGATTTAATTAATGCATATAAGATAGGTACTAACCATGTTTTTACTCTATGGAATGGTTCTCATTTATTAATAATCATGCCAAAGACACATTATTTAATCATGTATTCATTTTTGTTAGAAAATATAAATAGAACAACAAATTAATTCAATATAAAAGTTTAGTTATAGTTAAACTACAATGATTAACCTTGTTTTTATCATTATCCATGCCATGGTTATCATTTATAGTGGGAAGTCACTCAATCTAAGATTCGTATGAATCTCATGGTTTAAATAGTGCACATAGGATGTGTACTAACCATGGTGTTACATGTTTTTATCATTATCCTTTCCATGTTTCTCATTTATAATGGGTATTCACCCAACTAAGATTCATGTGAATCTTAGGATTTAATTAATACACATACAATGAGTACTAACCATTGTGTTACTATCGTCAATGTTTTTCATTTGTTTTTTAACATGTCAATGAAACATTGTTTTCAATTGGTTGGATACATTTTTGTTAGAAAACTCAGATCATATAACAACAAAGTAATTCAATATAACCTGTAAATATTTTTAGTTATAATTAAAATAGAATGAGTATCATTGTTTTTACTAGTATCCCTGCCATGGTTATCATTTTAGTGGGTATCACCCACTCTAAGACTCATATGAATCTTAAGATTTACTTAGTACATATAGGATGAGTAATGACCATGTTGTTCCTTTGAGAAATAGTTATCTTTTTTATGAACATGTCAATGACACACTATTTTCACTTGGTTGGATTCATTTTTATTAGAAAACCTAAATAACAATGTAATTCAACATAACATGTAAATATCTTTAGTTGTTGTAAAAATAGGATTAGTAGCATTATTTTTATTATTATCCCTACCAAGTTTCATATTTATAGTGGATAGTTTCTCATTTTAAGATTCACTTGAATCTCAGGATTTACTTAGTGCATATAGGGTGAGTACTAACCATGTTGTTACTCTAGACAATGGTTCTCATTTTTTATGAACTTGTCAATGACATATTGTTTGCATTTGGTTGGATTCATTTTTTTAAGAAAACCTAGATATAACAACAAATTAATTCAACATAACATGTAAATCTTTTAATTATAGAGAAAATAAGATGAGTGACTTTTTTTTTACTCGTATCCCTACCATGGATCTAATTTATAGTGGGCAGACACCCACTATAATATTCACATGAATATTAGGATTTACTTAGTGCATATAGGATAAGTTCTAACCATGTTCTAACTCTAGGCAATGGTTCTCATTTATTTATGAACATGTTAATGACACAATATTTGTACTTGTTTGGATTGATTTTTTTCAAACCTATATTAAACAACAAATTAGTTTAACATGACATGTAAAGATTTTATGTTATAGTTTAAATAGGATGATTATAATTTTTTTAAAAGCATCCGGGCCATGGTTCTCATTTACAGTGGGTGGTCATGCATTCTAAGATTCACAGAATATTAGGATTTAATTAGTGTATATAAGATGAGTACATGTTTTTACTTTGGATAATGGTTATCATTTATTTATGAACATGTTAGTGACACATTATTTTCACTTTATTGGATTAATTTTTTTCTAAAAATATAGATATAACAACAAAGTAATTCACGAATTCCTTTAGAGTGGGTCACCCACTATATGATATTTATAGGATCATTGGATATATTTAGAATATAATGCCTACTATAAATAGCTTTATAAGGATGAAATCAATGCTTGGCTATGATATCTCATCAATGATTATATTTAAGTGTCCTAACAACAAATAAATGAATTAAATATTCTAACAAGGTAAAAAATGATATCATTGACATTTGAAATAAAATAAATAAATCTTTTATATTTGGTTCATAATGATGAAAATGGAATGAACATAAATAAAAAATATATATTAACCATTCTATGATGTAGATCCTATTTTGTAGTATAAAAAAATTGCATTTTTAAAAAATTCTAGTTTTTATAAAACAAGTGAGAAAATATTCAACTAATTATCATTCTACAAAATTATGTAGGAACTCATCCATACTTTCAAATCTTTAATTATTGGAGATAAAAACAAATGGAAATAACTTAAAAATCCTTCCTATGAATTTTTATTAGAAATGAAATGAAATGAAATATAAAAAAATAGTTATAAAAATTGCAACATGCTAGAAATGAAACATTGAAAATAATAGAATGTAATAACCTGATTTCGTAAATTCTCTATGAATCATCTAAAGCCTAAAAATAATATTTTTTATATGAAACACCCATGCTAGAAAAAGTTATAGACATTTCATAAATTCTATAACAAATGTATTAGTGCAAATATTTCACCTTTTGTTGGTCTTGTTAGAATCTCATACCCTTGTAAAAATAAAAAACTAAACCTTACAGGTTTGTTTCCAGAAAAACTATATTGTAATATCCAATAAAAAAACCTACTTGATTCAAAAGGTGGGATTTTAAAAATGTGAATGTGTCATCATAAATTTTCATTGCCACTCAATGTAAAATGTTGCATTTATAAATTTCAAATAGTCACGATAATTCATATGGGTCACATTAAAATCTGTGGCTAGAAAAAAATAAGGTGGCATATTCAAATTTCAAATATGTCATGGTTACATAAATATTTTAATTTAAATATGTCTGAATAGTTAATAAAAATTTAAAAATATATATTTAATAGAAAAAATATTGACTAATAGTATTGTATAGTACCTTTTATTACCTTGTTTTCCTAAAATATGAATTTCACATTAAAATTATATATATATATATATATATATATATATATATATATATATAGTTATAGTGTTTTCGTGCTACATTCATGCACTCATTTTTTTTTTTTGATATAATTCAATATTTAATTTTGAATGTATGAATATATTGTATATCAATATTATAATATTAAACATTTCATAATTAATATTATTTTAAATGAATTAAAATTTATTATATACTTGATTTACAATAGTATTCATGTCATATATATTATAATGGTATATTATAAGATTTTATATTAGATGTTAGAATAAAATATATGTATACTACTATTATAATCTTACATTATTTAAAATATTAAATATTATTGAATGTTATAATTATATAAGAATTTTATATTTTGATTAGGTTAAAAGGGTGGTTTTGAGAGGCCCTTGAAACCTCTTACAAGGTAATATAAATTATAATGAAGACTAGAAAATAATAAGCATAGATTAGACAATAATCAACATAGGCATCCAACCTACAAATAAAACACCAAACTTACAATAGAAACATATCAACACCCCAACATAAAATAACACATTAATATTTTAAATCTTTAGTTTCCATGAGTATTTGAATCTAGATCTATCAATATCCTTAAATTTGGTACTTTTAGTCACTCTATCACTAGTCTAGATCATTCTCTTGAATTTAAGTCTTCTATTAGTCACAAAATTCTATCTGTCATTATCCTCTCCATCCTGATGATTGAATCTTACCTCATTTTCACCATTATTGTTATATCATATTCAATATACATTATATAAATTTTATTATATAGGAATATTATAATATTTTATATTTAATTATATAATTTTATATATTAAATACAATGTAATATATTAGATAAATACATAATGATTTGATTACATTAAATTACATGAATGATATTATGTTAACTATTAATAACTAATAATTAGATTACCAATTTAATCTCACCTTGTGTAGTGTATTTTTAGCATTATATTTGTCTACAAATTGTAAAATTTATGATCTCACATCTCACCATGTGGCTAAATCTACGTAGGTGTCGAATAATGTGGGATTGTGAGGTTATCTCTATATGCCATGTATCACACTTTTATATGTTCATGAATGTGAATTCACTATCAAGGTTAAATTGAGGAAATTAATTTCATGTATGAGATCCAATTACATCTCACCACGTGTCATAATTTTATGACATTGAAATTCCTAAAAATTAGGAAAAGTTTCATCTTGCATCTTATCATGTGGTTAAGTCTATGTGAGTGTTAAAGTATATGGGGAAATGATGTTATCACTTCATTCCACACATAATTATTTCATATATTCATGACTTATGAATCACTATCAAGGTTCAATTGAGGAAATTCATTGCAAGGATGTAAGCCAATCACATCTCACCATGTGTCACAATTTCATGGCATCACAATTGTCTACAAACTGGGAAAAGTCCTAACTCTTACAAGGATGACAAGTAATCTCATATTTCCATGTGTCTCATTCTATTTCATTATAATATAACACTCATGTTATATTTATGTAATAATGTCATTATAATTATAATTTGTACTAAAAATGAATTCATCTTGAGAATTGACATATAGAGTGGATGACTACCTAATCTAAATGATAAACTATTAATCCTATTTTGACTATTATTATTTAAAAATAGTCATAAGTTATGTATAAACATTACATATATTAACAACCAATAGGTAAATTTTCCTTTTTTCGTCAGATCCATCCTTAGGATTAGCTCTTAGAGTGAGTGATCACCTAGTCTAAATAAGAAACTAATAATCTTGTTTACACTACTATTATTTGAAACTATTTACATGTAATTTTAAATCATTAAATATAATTAGTAACAAGAAGTAAGTAACTCATATTATTTTCCCCAAGTCCATCATGAGAATCAGCTCTTAGAGTACATGACTTCCTGCTCTAAATGAGAAACTATTAATATTGTTTTTCAGTTTTATTATTTCAAAATATTTACATGCTAATAATATGTTGAGACATTTGACACAAATAAAAAACAAGTAGTTAACATGTCCTTTTTTCCTCAAGTCCATCTTGAGAATTAGCTCTTAGTGTTATGTGTCTTCCACTCTAAATAAGAAACTACTAATCTTATTTACACTATTATTATTTGAAAATGTTTACACTTTAATATTATGTTGAACTGTTTAACATGGAGTAATAAAAATTAGGTAACACATCCTTTTTTCACCATGTCCATATTGATAATTATCTCTTATAATGGGTAACATGTTAATATATTCCTTGTGATTTCATTGCTAGTATTTTCTATGGATTCTACTTATCGGGAAACATCATGTCTCATGATTTTGGGCTTATGTGATCATAGCTAAATATTTGTTTTTTTTAAGATTCCAAATTTACCATCAAGAACACAATAATTATTTATTAAAATTAGTACTATCACAATTAAACTAAATTAATCTATAGCATGAAACATATAAATTACATTCAATCATTACTCTATCATTATCATCTTAGATCAACTATAATAAATTGGAGTATTAAATAACTAAATTAGAACAACTCAAAAGACCTTCATAAGAATGAGTTCTTTGATTACTTCAAAATTTTCCCTCACCTTGAAAATGAGAAAGTACATGTGTAAATATACAAAATATGGCCATTACAATAGTAAAATAATATGTTCATGCAAATATTTAACAATACATAGCATAATTATTCACTTTAATTTGAATCCTAGTACAAATATATAATTAAACAAGAATAAAATCTTCTATTCAATTTCAATTTTGACTGTGACCTTAGCTACTATTGGACCACTTTCTCCAACTACATGGGGACCAACTTGAGTCTTCATATTACAAACTATTTGTTGCTTGGTTTTTTCATTGTAAGGTTATGATTGATATTGATTGATTTATTTTCCACTTGTTCTAGCTACATGGTAATTAGCTTGAGTTTGCATACTAGGAATTAATTTTTTGTTTGTTTCATCATGAGGTTGTGATTGAGATTGATTAATTTCTTGGTGTCACAACTCAATGTCTTTGCCAATTTTATCCATAACTTAAAGGTACTCTAAAAAGTGTTCTTGTGTGATTTATTAGTATTGAATGAGTAATTAAATACATTCTCATTATTTGTCATGAATAATATACCCATTCAACCTTTTATTTCACATATGACATAAGTTCTATTACCTTGTTACTACCTCCCTCATTTGATTAAGTAATTATGCCTTAAATATCTTGCATAAATAGATCTAGTTATGAATTAATACATTCCTTGGACATAATATATTCATAATAAAAAAATAATGTATCGATATTGGCCTCATAAAAAATTCCAAAATTTATCTCTTAGTAGCATTGACTCTAATACCAACTATTGACATCTCATTATCCCATTTTTTCAAATAATATATGATTAAGCTAGAACAATTTAGGGATACACCAATAACATAAATAGTAAGAATATTTAATTATAGGCATATTTAGTCTTAAATAAACATGGCCATGACCTTTAACCTTCCTATTATTTGAGCATTTTTATTCATATTTTGTATCAAAATTATGGCTTGTTCCTTAGCACTATAAATTTCAATAAACATATTAAAAGATATACTAAGGCCAAATTGACTTCATCTACTAATACCTAAGATACCAAATCTATAGTTTATTTTTATAGTCTCTTTATCACTTTTTTTTATGTCCTTTACCATTTTAGTTTCTAATTTTCAAGAGGTAAGATCTCATTTGTACTCGAGGAGCTAGCCCATTTTAGTCTTCCTATTATTTCTTAGATAAAAATTACTTATCTTTAGACTCATGCCAAAATGATTATTTTCCTTCCATTACTTTCCTTTTGGTAACCATTTTCATGGTCCTAGTAGATTTATCATATCTAGTTGTCATTTAGGACTCGTCACCAATCACTCAATATTGATTTTCATTATGTACAACTTATAGTTGTTCAATCCAATCTTCCTCCTTTAGGGGTCGATTTGTGATATATAAAGTGGAAAGGATTATAAGGGTGGATGAAATGTTATAAACACTAAATTATAATTTAATATTACATGTAGGGATCATTAGGGTGAAATATGAAGGGGGTGTATGTGGGATTATAAACACAAAATAAATGTATGCAATGGTAGATAATGACTCGATTTATTTGTATTTGCCTCTAAGGTTTGAAGGTTCACCAATTTACTACTTTCCTTTGGATGTATAATGTCTTTTATATGATCCAACATAAATTAATTTGTGGTCAATGGATAATGAATGTACATTGTCTAATGAGACTAAGGGTGGTGATGATACACCTATATTAGAAGATGTAATAATAGAGACAATAAGATCTTGTTTTGATACTTTGGTAGATTTTTCAAGATCCAACATTGTAGGTAATAAAATAGTGAGGATGTTATCTTGGAGTTATTATGCCTCATGCATACCTTAGTGATTATTGGAGATTTCCTTTTAAGTATCATTAAGATTTGTCACATAAATTTTAGTAGGAGAGTATATATTATAAATAGAGGTGGAAGTGGGAACCTCAAGTATCATATCTCTTATTGTAGGCATTGTAGGGGAAAGTTACATTGTAAATCCATTTATATTTTTATAAAGAGTCATACGTGTCATTTATATCAATAATTTACTCTAAACTATAAACCTACACATCTATGGATACATCAAAGAAATCATCTATCATAGGAGTAGGACCTGAATTAGATGTGGAATGAAAATATTGAGTTACCTTAGCATAAAATGGTTGAAATAATTCATCTATTACTATGAATACATAGGATATACCTAGAGTATGATGAAATAGTAAAGCATATAATGGATAATCACAAATCAACACACTAGACATAGGAATTCGATAGGAAAACCTCCAAGAGGTAAAAACCCACAAGTGATGATTATTCATATATTTGAAAACCTTGATTTACCCAATACATAAACTCTTCCTTCACAAAACTATTTGAGATTGAATATGATTAGCATTTCATATTCACTAGTTGGTTTCACAATACGGGTAAAACCTTTTTTAAAACCAAGGGAGGTGACCATTACAAAAGTAATGGGTCCATCCATCTTGATAAAATAATATAAATAAATTTGTTAATAATTAAATAATTATAACTCTATTATTTATTATCACAATTTTTCCACCTCATGGTAATAAATAATATATTATTATTTATTTGATTAATACTAGGTCTAAGTGTAAATTAATCCCACTTAGAATTAAATGTTCTAACACTCCCTCTTAATTCTAAGTGGGGATAAATGTCATAGTCACCTCAAAAGAGGAATTATACTATGTACACAACTTGAAGGATTTAAAACCTTCATCATGTTGAAGTTCACCTTTTGAAACAAGAGGAATTATAATCCATAAACTACTCAAATGTAAGTTTAGGATAGCATGATTATGAGACTACATCTCATAGTTTCTCATGAATAATCACCTAAGCATATTTGAAGCCTTTTACTACATAAGGACCTCTATTACAAGTATTTTTTTTCTATATTGGATACAAAAGTGAAAATTCCACACAAATTTTACAATAATATAACTTCTACGTGAAGTTTAAAATGATTTACAATTGAGAAGAAGAAGAAACACATGGCCATTAGGAAATTTCATTATTATAAACACTCCTCATCAATGACAAATCTAAGAGGCCCAAGATTGCATGAAACTAACAAAACTTGGTAGTACCAACTAATTTTTTGAATATATATGCCACTTGTTCATCCATAGGATAGAACTACATACTAATATCACTATTGAGGACTTTCTCTCTAATAAAATACACATGAACTTCAATATTCTTAAATTATTGGTGTTATGCACCTACACAAAACTTAAACACATATCCAAAAATAGATTCATGATAACATAATATAGTTAGCATCAAAATAATCACACACATAAAAATATGACATATGTTTTTATATGGTGAACCCCATTTAAAATAATCAAGTCATATTTTAGGCAAACAAGTTCACTAAATTGATTACAAATTTAGTGAAAAAACATAAACTATTGTATTCAATTCATTATTAGATGTATCCAATGTTGACAAGATGAGCATCCCCAACTTTCATGCAATGCATATACAATAATTTACTAATTATATGATACTAATTTTAGCCAAACATTATATATTCTATTATCAATAACTCATTTTATCATTTGAGTTTTATCAAAACTTTGCAAGTTTAATATGCTTCAATAAAATATTGAGGTATAACCTATCATACATCAAATATGGAAATTTTATCATGAAATTACATCATCCAATCAAATAAAACTGAGATTGAAACATATAATTTAAAATATGTATGAATAGAATGCTTATTAAAGTAAATGATGAAGATCTAATAATACAAATTCCATTTACACTTTGTATTTCATAACATGTCTTATTATCGAACAAAGCATATAAGGATGTTAGCATAGACAATAAAATTATAAAAAAATCAAATGAGAGTATCTAAGTAACTGAAACACAAAATATCCAAACTCATTAAACATGATCTTCTTACCAAATGTAATAACTAAACATAATCAGCTTGTCAAATTAAGCATGATGTTATGCATATAATGTATTTTAATGCTAACTAAATTGAAAATAATCATAATATCTATATATTTTCTTTAATTTATCATTTAATAAAAATATATATATTAAAATATAATTTTAATATGTTATTTTCAAGAATCAATACTAAATAATTTTATTAACAAATACAATGTAGATGAGACACTATCAATATAATTAATATCTCTAAAGTAATAATAAAATAATTTTATCAAAGCAAAAGAAATGCTATGAGAATATATGTATTTTTAATATATATAAAATGCAAATATTAATAATGGATTCTATTCAAAATATGCATAGAATTATTCAAGGCTCTAGCCCATAAGAAATAGGAGGAACATTTGAAAAATGCAACATTATTCTAGCCATATCAATAATGGTTTAATTTTTCTTTCTATCAATATCATTTTGTTGAGGGGAATAGGGAGTTTTTAGTTCCATTTGAATACCAAAAAACTAATGTAAAAATAATCACACATTTTACTAATATAGTCACCACCATTATTAGCTCTTAATCTCTTAATAGAAAAATTAGATGCAGTATCAACACTAGCTTTAAATTCCTTGAATTTAGACAACACATCAAATTAATTTTCAATGAAAAATGACTAGATCATTATAGTGTAATCATTAATATAAGTGATAGTATACAAAAAACCATTAAGAGATACACCTTCATGGGTTCCTAATGTTACTATGAATTAAAATTCTACTTATTTTTATTAGATTTATTCCATTTTTTTATTTTTATAAGTTTGTTTATTAACTTTATCCTTGTTTTTATAATCGATTTCCCTTTCATGTCCAAATTTACCACATAGATTGTAATTTCCATTGAACATAGGTTTATGATTCTTATTACCAGATTTCTTGTTCACATTTGAGTCAGAAGTAGGATAAAGGTTGTATTTATGGTTCTTATTATTATCATTAATAGAATTGAAGGTGAGATTTACTTGAGTAGAATTCTCTTTACAATCAAATTTGGTCATAACTTTCTCTTCTTGAATCAAGAGAGTAGACAAAGTGGAGATTTAGGGATATCTTTCTCAGTTTGATATTTAGAATTAAAAATTGAAATGGAATTTATAAATTTTTCATGAATATTTTAAACTAAATGATAAAATAAAGTAATTTATCTTGAATCAAATTATAGTTACACCCATCTAACTAATCTTTAATTTTCTTAATTTTTGTAATAAAAATCACAACCTTTTCAACACATTTAATATGTTTAATTAGTAGCTCAAGGATTAAATTAATAATTTTAGAGAGATGAGTTCCCTCATGAATGGATTCAAGGAGTTTCTAAGCATAGTTATGAGACCCATAATTACCAATGTGGAGAAGGAATTCATCTTTAACATTCCATAATATAATGAACATAACTTCTTGTGATTTCTATTGAAATTCATTAGTAAGCTTAGGGGTCACATGTCATCTAAAGGGGATTTTTCAGTCCCAAAAATAATATTCCATAACTTTTGGGTTATAAATTCATCTTTAACATGAATTTTATACATATTATAGTTATTTATATTAAGCATTTGTGATTTATCTAAAAAATTAGGAAAATCCATAGCTTCCCTTTAAAAAAGACAATAAACAAATACTTAAAATGAATCTTTTTTACTATGAATTTTAACTTTATTTTATAGTAAAAACAAATTTAAAATGAAAATACACAATAATTATTCAATTTGAATCTAGATAAAATAGGAAAATTATGAAATATTATGATAAAATAGGGTGTCGTAAGTTTCATAAAATACACTATTGTAAGAATAACTTAAAAAATTAATATTTTTAGTGAATATTTCAAAATAATTTCTAAAATAAAGTGAATTACATGTCAAACTATGATTAATTTCATAATTTATATGCCAAATAATGCAAAAAATAAAATAAATGAAATTGCACTAAACTAGGTGTTGAAAAAGTCACACTCAAAACAACCACCTAGGCATTATTATTAAAAAATTTATACAAATAATAATACAATATTTAAAAACATAACATAGACCATGTAGATGTGCGTGAATGGTGTCAAAACCTAGGGATCGACTGGCTACATGACTATGCTTGTCAAAACATTCAATAGATCAAAATTCAAAAGAAGTTTGATAGTCAACTAAGGTTTTAAATGCATGAGAAGTTAGCATGTAAATTTTAAAAAAATAGAATTAAACTCAATTTTATCAAAATCAAAAATAATTTGTTGATTTTGTGAGTTTTGACCACTATAACTCCCAAACTATAAGTTTAAGTAAAATTACAACCACCAACCATTCTATAAGCTTTCATAAGAATTTATATACACTAATTGATATATGAACTGTATTTTTTGTTTTTTTTGTATATATATATATATATATATATCATTTAATTTTGAATTTGTAAAAGCACTTTTACTTTTTTACTTTTGGATTAAAAAAGATGCATAAATGGTGGGGCCTAGGTTTTCATATGTGGCAGATAAGTTTTTAATAAAATAATTATTTAATAAATAATTCCAAAAACCATATTATTTATATTTTAAATATCCATTCAATTAATGGTGAACTTTTAGATGTTTTTAATAGACCAAAAACTTATAGAGGTACTCAAACTGCATGAAATTTTGTCAAATTTATAGTTTTTATCTGAGGATGCTAGAACAAGCTTTAAAATTCAATATTTGATGTAAATTTTAAATATTTATGTTGATATATATTTCACATGGACATACTATGATGTCATAGGCAATAAGGATATTCAAAAAAATTATTAAATCTTTAATAGGGTTCTTAATAATATGTTTGTAAGTTAAAATGATAATCTAATCAACAAAAACTAAGATTTGGGGTGAGGAGTGAAAAAAAATCCATTTTTTTACATCCTTAAAACTCCTAAAATGGTTTTTCCATTACTTTCCATGCAAATATTGTCTTCCAAAATATTTATTTGAACCTTCCACATGCTCAATAGGAGGATTAGTGGGCAAAAAAAAAGGATATCTAATCTTTTAAATGAAAATTAGAGTTTTAGAAGCAAATAGAAAGATTTTCTATGATTTTCTCCTTCCTTGATTGTAATGGGCCATAAAACCATGTTCACATAACATATATGTTCAAAAAAATCATTTGAATCTAACCATAGGCTCTTTGGATGAGTTTACAGACTAAAAACAAGAGATTTGACCTCTTAGGAGAGAGATTTAAGCAGTAACAACCCAAAATCAATTTTTTTACTTGATTTGGGCCATAACATGGTTGTAATAGGCTTTAAAAATTAATTCAAATATTCTTTGACAAGTGAATATAGTGAAATTTGATCATAGGATTGCTTGATTAATTATACTCCTCCAAGATATTATACCATGAAAGAATTCATGTATATAAACTCATAGGATACATCTAGAGTATGATTAAATATCAAAGCATATATTGGATAATAAAAAATCAACACACTTGACATAATAATTAGGTGTAAAACCATCCAAGAGGTAAACAACCCACAAGTGATGATTATTCATATATAATTTTCCCAATACATAAACTCCTCCTCACTTCTTCAATATCTTTCACAAAACCCTTTGAGATTGAATATGAATAATATTTCATATTCACTAGTTGGTTTCAAAATAGGGGTAAAACCCTATTTATAATGAAAAACCAAGGGAGGTGACCATTTAAAAAATAATGGGTCCATTCATCCAAGTAAAATAATTTGATTAAAATTTAAGGTAATAATTAAATAATTATAACTCTATTATTTATTATCACGAGGTTTCACCACATGGTAATAAATAATATATTATTATTTATTTAGTTAATACCAAGGCCAAGGTTTAATTAAGCCCACTGAGAATTAAATGTTCTAATAATATTTGATCTAGCACAAGTAATTTAGGTAACTACTGCAAGATCTTCCTAGGTTTTATTTCATGGTTGGTATGTTTTGTAGATTATGATCATTGGGAAACATCAATTATTTATTATTATTTCTAAATAACATATGCTATTTCTTCCATTCAAGTATTTTTTCCCTCCTAGTTATATTTAAATATTCTATGATTTTTAACCTTCTCATGTTTTCTAAAACTATATTCTCATTTGTTATATTCATGAATGCCCAATCGTGTGGACATGGGTGATTTTGGTAGATAATTGGTAATTTATCATGAAGGGAGTCTAAATATTTGGATACTCTAAATTTTGGGCCCCATATTCTAACATCATGATTAAAGATATTTTTGGAATTATTTTGAAATGAACCTTGCCATAATTGATTCCATCTAGTATAATTTCTTTTATCGATCAAAAAAGGAAGACATGGGTACTTTTTATACTTATTTCCCCTCTAAATACATCCAATATTATATACTATTTGATATGATACCTATTTCTCAAAAATATTGTCAGGAACATTCCATGGTAATTGAAATGGATCTTCCAGTAGTTCTTCAATCCTGATAACTTTTTACTCAAGGTATAACTAGTAGGATCCAATGTTATGAATTGTCCTGAATGTTTTTTGCAAAATCTATGGCATGTGTTTATCATTGATGACTTGTTATATGGGAGGATAAAATTGATCACATATCTCTTCCATGTACCATATGAAATTATGTATGAATAATTTTTAAAAACAATTCAGGACTAAGCTATAATTAGGTGTCCATTTGTGGATGCATAGAAATTACACTGTGGTGCAGTTAACATTGAAATGTAAGACATCATAAATCAGTCTTGCATTATGTCTAAGAAACCTTTTAATACAAATTAAAATATATTGCGTACTTGAATGTTGGGATTTTTCCATTTTCCAAGATCATTAAAATATGAGGTACCCATGTTTTGTCCACATGATTTTTCATTAGCTGGCCAAATAAATGATTCATAAGAGCCATCCCTAGTATCACACTTAGACTAAAATATTTAATAGATGTTTTTTCAATAGATTATTTAATGTTCCATGGTTATGTTTTTCCACTTAGTTCTTAAGAACCTCCCTTATGTTGTGATTTTTTAGCCATTTTATGGCTACTATGTGGCTCAACTTAACATTAAACTCTAACAATTTATAATAGGCTTTGAAATCCATACCACTAGTGAAATTTATATGATTACTTATATCCTTAGTAATTACAAGATTATTTACATGCTTGATCTTATAAAATACATTGAAAAATGGTTTAGACATGAAAATACCTCAAGCTTAATAGCTAAAATATGTAAACCATCATTTTACATTGCCAACAGGTTGTCTAAGAATTGTGCATTTTTGAAACTAGGATTTTATCCCCTTATTTAGGTGGCCTTTATTTTTAAATTATAACAAATATAAATGTGTAATGTGGGAATGCACCAACCAGTGACACCTTATCAAATACATTATCTATGTAGATAGTGGAATACTTGTCATAGATTAAAATAAGTGTATTTTTGTATCAATCTCATTCTCTTGTATGATTTTAGAATTACCAAATATTGTTTCAATATGAATTGAAAATATTATCTTTTGTATATGAAAATTGTCTAGTTATCATATTTCACAATACTCTTCTATTGGCTAATTGAGCTCAAATTAACTTGCTTTAATAGTTTTAAAGATTTTAAACTTTATTGCAATCACCATTGGTGGATTAATTTGTGAACATTAATGGCATAAATTTTTTTTGGAGAATTTTAGGGGATGTCTACATCTAAATGATCATTTTTTATCTAAATATTATGACTATGGGCCAAACATTTTATTGACCATTTTGATCACAAGTCAAAATGGGATAACCCCCTATAGTCAAGACTTGATATGGGGATAGAACATAGTGTCATAGGGTGTGTTGTGGTCTATTTTATTTCATTTAATTCCATTCTAACCTTGGTCATGATCTAGTTTAATCTTATGTCAGTTGGAGTCATTTACGGGGTCAGATCATCATGGCATGTCACATAAGAATGAATAGATTATTTTTATTATGAATTTTACATGTGTGATTATAAAACCTTTTAGGTCAAAAATACTACATGGACATGATGATTTTGGTCCCGAGATCATCCTATAATAAATTCATGTCTTGATGAGCTTGTTATCTCAAGATATAAGCAATTAAACTTAGACTAACAAAGATAGACGCGCATGAGGACATCAACATTAAGCTACAACAAGTAACCATTTAGATTTTAAAATAATTAATAAGACTTAGGTTGAATGCAGAGTTAACAAGTGTCAAGATCTTGGGAGATCAAGTAAAATATCTATGGTGCATGAGCAAGGTCAATGAGTCAAAAGGTCCTTGGGGTAGATCAATGGTATGCATTATTGTATACAAAATATGATCAACGATCCACATTAAAATACTTAGACCTAGACCTAATGGAGGACATAAAATCACACAAATAAGATCTAATAGTGTGAGTGAGGGTCAAAGAGTTAGAAGATCTTGATTAAATATAAAGCTACCAAGTGGCAAAACATCATTCAATCAAGCTAAGATCAATGACACACGTTGAGTCATGCAGATAAGATCTAATGGTGTGCATTGAGTTAAAGGTTAAAAAGATCTTGAGAAAGCACATGATATTGCCAAATGTCATAATCTCAAATTTTTGGGTCATAAATCAATGGCCAATGTCAAAATTCAAATTGAAGAGACTCCAGAGGAGATTGATAGAGAAATTTCAACTAGATTCCAGATGGATAAGATAAGGCTACGTATCCAAATGATGATAAACATTTTTTAAAATGGAATGAGTGACATGGTAAGGGAATGCCACATAGGTATCCATGTAGTATTGAAAGATTTTATAATGAATCAAGCCATTCAAACCCATACAACAGCATGAAAATTTAATCAAGATTTGAGATAAATAGTGACTACCACATGCAAAGATTTAATGTCCAAAAGACCAATGAATGACTACATATGATAAATACAGGTGTCTATAAGATGGCTAGTAATTAGGAGAAAATATTATGACTTCCATAACATGTTTAAACCTCCTTCATATGGTACATAGGTGTCAAATCTATCTAATTTAGTTTTAAATGCTTGAGAGATGATCCATTATGAAAGGCAGTTTCTTATGCATAACAAAAGGAGTTTTATGCCACATTTCAAGGGTTTTATGTTTAAAGAGCCATTTTTTCCATTAGACCTTCCATGGTCATTTTTTTAATTCATCATACTACATGTGTAACTCCTTCTATCAATTGGACATGTGTTCAACTGACCTTTGAACTTCATTCTTTTCTCCTCTCTCTAAAGTTCTATAAGTAGCTACCATTTTGGCCTTTGTAATCTAATACCACACCATTTATGGTAAAGCCCTACTAGTTTTGACATTGTAATTTTCCTTAGAATAATAAATTCAATATTTTTGATTTCATATCTCATCTTTTTAAAGTGTGTGAAGAGATGTATAGTGAATAGCTATTGATATCAATCTATCATTATTTTCTCCTAGTCCTTCCATGTCTAATGTAGATGATTTTAGCCTAGTAGGTCATATGAAGTGTAGTTAAGTGTATGAATATATATTAAGCTTATAATTATCCTTAGTATCATCAAATAATCTATGGTTTTACTTACCTCAAATAGTCTTCATGCATCTCACCTTCATATTGAAACACTAATGCTAGTGCATCTAAGATACTTAAGCTATGTTGTAGGTATTGTTTCTTTGTGAAATAAGTAAAATGGTCATGTGGAAGACATATTATTGAATCACCCTTTTATAATAGGTTTATTTCATGTAAATTCTATTAGTTTTCCCCTATAATCAAATAGTTAACATGGGTGAGAGTACTTCAAGTTATATTTAGGGAGCTAACCCTTAGATTTAGAGGCTCATTTCCACCATAGGTACACCCAATAATTGGATTGTTCCCATGTTTCCAAAATATATAAGAGGATTAAACACCCTCTTACAGGGTGTAATATTTGGTGATAATAGTTTTGGCATCCTTGATGGAACCCATTGTCTTCAAAACAACCTGTCAAGGTAAATGTTGATCTTGACAACATCAACTATAAATTGGTGTGTTACTCAACATTTGGCAAGTCCATCAAGTAAAATATAGTTAAATACCATTTTCATGTTATAAACTTGATATCATAATTCATGGTTCTTACTACGTCATCCTTTAGTAGAGTGCTCAACCCCATTAATCCACCTATTTAGCCTGAACTTCCCCTTGAAGTTTAATATCCTAAGCCTAATCTACCCTTTGGAGAACCAGTATATTTTTTAGAGAGAAAGATGTTGAATAAATTGAAGAAATTGAGGATTTTGAAGTGTTTTAAGATGTGGTCAGACCTCATGTTTTCCCTACCTTAAATAATAAAAATACAATTCATATTCAAACATATGATGCCATTACACTTAATGCCATAAAAGGTGTACCCATATTCAATGGTGAAAGTCATATTACACCTAATGAACACATTATGGATTTCTCCAAGTTTTGTATATTCCATAACATCATTCAAGGGAACATTGATATTAGACTCCTTACCATGTTCCTTAGAGGGAAGACTCTTGATTGGTATAGGACTCTAGAAGGTGGATGCATCACATCATGGGATGAGTTTTGATTGTTTTTGACCTTGATATTTAGAAATGAAAGTGACCACACTTCTCTCATACATCATCTCAACATGATCAAAAGAGGATCTAAAGAAATAATTCATAACTTAAATGAGAGGTTTCAAAAGACTATTTTAGATTACCTCCTCCCATAAGGCAACCTCATAGTTTTGTGTTCCTTACCTACTTGAGAGATTTTAAAACTAAAATTACTATCATGCTTCAATCCATGGGTAGTTCCACTCTTCCTGAAGCATATAAACTTTCTATCAAAGCTGAAAATGATCTCATCCAAGCTAGAAGGTTTCTTCATAAGGTGTTTATGCCTCCATTATCTCATAGTTCTACTAATACTCTAGATTTGGATCAAATTCCTAATGCCAATAACCAAGCCTAAGACCACTCCTAAGAAGGTAGATAATGTCATGGACAAAGACACATATATTCAATGATTGGAAGCTAAGCTTGGCATAGAAAATATGAAATAATGTACCCATAAAAATTTATATCCTTATCAAAAATAAAATTTTCAAAAATATGGAAAAATAATAGGTCAATGGAATCCTAACCCTAACAGGCTTTCTAATGCATACAATCCTGACTCTACCACTAATGCAAGGAAAATGTTATTGGTGTATAATAATTTAGTATGAGGAGAAGATTGGAAATAAGGATAATGCATGGATGATAAGTAAGGTGGATATAATTCTCTTATTTCTCAAGGAGTTACTCCCCTCTTATGAGTTTAGGATGAAGTCATGATGCAAACAAGTCAAGGTGGACTACCTCAAGGAGAGATTTGCACAAACTTCCTAGTTGAGGATAATGTTGTGCTTAATCAAGAAACCATTATTACAAACAACAATATATTTGAGATAAATGATTTATGTGGTGATATTAATTCACCTACAATCTCATTCAATCCTTATACAAAGCAATAAGGTATAGCTGCAAGTGTGGCAACCTCAAATAACTCTACACATCTTCCAAATTAGAATGTGGGAAGGACTATTCAAGGCACTCTAACTCATCATATTCCAATAACTTCCTTGCCTCCAAAAATACAATATAAATTATTTATGTCTTCTTTAAACATTTTAGATTCATTGAATATTACTAAAATATCCATTTCCCTTTGGGATGTTCTTCATATCTCTAATTAGAAAGAGCTCCTACAAAACTAATTATTTATTAAAATAAAAAAATTACCCTAATACCATTTTTTAACCATCTACTATGGTTGATAAACCTTCACCATTCTATCTTACTCTCATAGTGGGTGACAAACTAGTCCATAACTACATAGTTGATAGTGGAGCTTCTACTTTAGTCATGCCCAAAGTGGTAGCTGATATATTGGGTCTAGAGTATAAGCCTCATAGTAAAGGATTTATCCAAATATATGGTACACCTACCAAGACAATAGGACTGATAAAAAACTTGAAGGTTTTCTTATATGATTGTTATAGTTTTCTTATCCTTCAAGATATAGTTATTGTAGACCTCTCAACTCACTTCATAATCTACCTATCAAGGGACTTTATAGCTAGTATAGGTGTTTATTTTTTTATTTTAATGGTATTTCTTGGACTATAAAACAATATATTTAACAAAGGTGACCATAAAGACTCAACATCTTGCAAGGTTTCATATTGAGCCATATGTTGAGACAAGATCTAATTTGAATTGTGTTGTTCATGAAGAGAAAGATTCAATTGTATATAATGGTACTTATTCCAAGATTGATAAAAAACTTGAAGGTTTTCTTGTATTATTGTTATAGTTTTCTTATCCTTCAAGATATAGTTATTGTATACCTCTCAACTCACTTCATAATCTACCTATCAAGGGACTTTATAGCTAGTATAGGTGTTTATTTTTTTATTTTAATGGTATTTCTTGGACTATAAAACAATATATTTAACAAAGGTGACCATAAAGACTCAACATCTTGAAAGGTTTCATATTGAGCCATATGTTGAGACAAGTTCTAATTTGAATTGTGTTGTTCATGAAGAGAAAGATTCAATTGTAGATAATGGTACTTATTCCAAGATTGAAGGAATTTTTTATTTTTTTATTGATTAATATGGCACCAATACTTATGATCATGATCCTTATGCATTTATGAAGTAAACTAGTCTATGATTATATTGCATAGATGAAGAAAGAATACCAATACCTCTACTTGCCAAAAAAGAAGGTGAAGATGATGAGATGTGGAAGATGTTTTTTGATGGTTCAAGAAATAAATTTGAGATAGGATATTGTGTTATGATGGTATCCCTATATAAAAATAAATATTATCCTTCGTATATATTTAATTTTAGTTATACTTGTAATGTGGCTCAGTATGAAGTTTTAATTCATGGCCTCCAATGGGCAAGGAGAAATGGAATCAAGAAATTTTAAGTATATGGAGATAATGAATTGGTTTTTCATCTGGTTAGGAATGTGGTTACTACTAAGAACCCTTTGATTAAGTCATATAATCATAGGGTATGGTATTTTCTTAAATAATTAAATGCATTCAACATACAATCAATCCCAAGGGAGTAGAATAATCATGTTGATAGACTAGTTTCCATAAGAGCTCAATATTATACTCTAACTACCATAAAATAAAAGGGGAATAAATTTTAAATTAAGATCATTATTAAAACTTCTATACATGATAATGAAGTGTCTCGGAAAGTGTCTAATAGTGACAAACATAGTGTATGCTTTTTACAAAATGAGGCTAAGTTTTCTTTAAGGAATCAAAGGAGACTCCAATAAAAATTTGGTGATCAGATTATGCAGATAAGGACAAATAAGATGCCTAAGGGTCTAGTGACCTTATAAATTATCTTCAATGATAATGATAAAAAAAGGAAGGAAAAATTTAGTATGTATACAAAAGGGGATAACTACTAAAGAGTCTTGATCTTCAAAGATAGACTCCTCAAACTAGGCAAGGTATGTTCTATATTAGAGAAATAAGCATTAATTGAGTTGTGTAAATAATTTCATGATATCTTTGATTTAAAATATAAGGACCTCAAAGGATTTTATCCTATCCTATCACACCATACTATTAAATTATAACCTATAGTGAAAGTGGTTAGATAGAAACAAAGACTCTTAAATCTCAAGGTTGAGCAACTCATGAGGTTAGAGCTCACTAAACTCTTTGAATATAAAATAATATTTCCTATTAAGTATTCAAAATGGGTAGTTAACCTTTTACCTATTAAAAATAAGAATGGGGAGATAACACTTTGTGTGGACTTGAGAGATCTTGATAGGATGTCACTCAAAGATCACTATCCTCTACCTTTGATGGAATAGATTTTACAAGTCATTTTAGGATCTCAATGTTTTGATCTCGTAGATGGATATTCAGGGTATAATCAGATTCTTTTGAATGAAGATGATTATTTTAATAAAACATTCACTACTAAATGGGGGACTTTTTCTTATATAAATATGCTATTTGGTTTGCAAATGTTGGTGCTACCTTTCAAAGAGCAATGGACATGGCCTTCAAAGTTTTGATGAATGAGATGTTGTTGGTTTATCTAGATGATATAATAGTTTTTTCTAAAGATGCTAATGAAAATATGCAACATTTGATACAAGTGTTTGAAATATCTAGGTAGTATGGTGTATCTCTTAATCTAAAAATGTTCATCTTTGTTGTCCATGAAGGTAAGCTCTTGGGACTCATTATTTCCAAAGATGGTCTAGCTATTGATCTTTAAAGGATAGTGTTTTAGTTAATTTATACTCATTTCTTACTTTGGAAGCAAATAATGAAAATACTAATAAGGTGTGTATAAGAATACCGAATAAAGTGTAAACATGATCTAAATGAAGATAGGAACTCCTCTTTGTCTTGGAAGGAATAACCTATAGATAAAAAAGACACTAAAAAATGGGTTGTTAGATGGGTGGTTGAGTGGACTACCTAGCGTGAGCTACATCTAAGAAGCTTATGCTTTCTAGGAGGCTATCAATACACTATTTATAATAATTAAGTTGATATAAATGAAAATAAATAATACTTGTATTCAATAAATGGAAATTAAATGCATGTGATACAATATGGAAGAAAATTTCTTATTAAACAAAATGACTAATAATAGTAAAAGTGGGTCAATACTCATGCTAAGATAGTTTGGGTTAGGTTTACAAAATCAAAAAAGTCTCTATGAATAGGAAAAAACATATAAAATAGGGTTTGGTTAGGGTCGAGGGGTGAAAATAACTTGATATTATTTTTTACCATAGTGACCACTGATGGTTGGGTGAACTGTCGATAGTAGGGTTGACCATCGATGATTGGGTGACTATCGATGGTTGCCTATGAAATTCTAGAAATGATCAAAAAATGGATTGTAAATTAGGTAATTTGGGAAAAAAAATGTCTAATATGGATTAGGGGAATGAAAATTAAGATACTAATGGGTCTGATAGGGTAGGGAAGTTAAAAATGGAATATAAATCAAAGAAAACAAGCAAGAGATACCTGTAACTTGGTAGTAGAAGGATGCAACAATTTGGATAGAGTGATAGTACTTTGGCCTTTGAAAGTGATAGTAGCAAAGGTTTGAGTCTCTGTTGATGCTACTTTATCAATAAAAGAACATTGGATACCTAGATGCAAGATAGTTTGGATGTGAATTATTAGATTTATGGATCCCTTTCTTCTCTAGCTTCTCTCTTTTTATAAGATGAAGTTACTAAATATGTAAGAGGAAGTTACTAAATAGATAGAGGAAAAAGTTTCTAATTAAAATGATTTAAAGTTGGTTTTCATTGTAAAATAGAAGTTTATAAATATTCCATGCTTATCTCATATAGTTGGTAATGTTTTTAAAGTAAGCATGCAAGACCTAACCATCGATGGTCAAGCTAACCATTGATAGTTAGGCTGATCATCAACGGTTTAGGTTCTAGAGGGAAATGGGTTAAAAAAGGTGAACTAAAAATTTAAGTTTAGTTAATTAATAAATAGGATAAGTCGACTAGGTGGTCAACTAGCCTCAAAGTTGGGTAGGGGTCCAAAGCATTTTGACATCTAAAACTATGCATTTTTCAAGTGTCTACATTTTGCCCTTTTTTATTATCTGGCCTTGAATTAACAAGTTGTAAAAAAAAATAGATAAATGGTCAAGGTTTGATTTCCTCAAGTATGGGAGGATGTATTCCCCCTTAAATTGGGAGTCGATGAGGAAAAAGTGAAATTGGGTCAAGGTTTGATTAATAAGTCAGGAATTTAAAACACAAACACATGTACAAAATGGGACTAAGTGTGATAATCAAGATCATGCAAAGACTAAAGTTGATAATGTTGATACAAAGAAGGTTGGGTTCTAGGGAGATGTATGATAGGGTAATCAGTCCACAATGTTGGTTATAGCTAATCAAGTCATTCCTAGCAAGTCATCTAGATAGGGTCAACATCATTGGAAAGTATCCAAGGTAGGAAGTGCTCTTGTGAAACAACATAAATGGTTTGGTCATGCACGAGGTGGTGCAAAGTTTAAAAGTGTAACATGGCAAGGTTGGTTGGAATGGTCAAAATTATCAAGGCAAGGTTTTCACAAAGCATGCAAATGTTTGGGTTAAAAATGGCCAACATCAAGGTGGATGTGGTCAAATGAGTTGGTTAGAGAAGGTAATCTCTAATGGATCTAATTCTAGTTTGGTAGAGATTAGGTGATCTCCCAATGTCAGCACCTAGGTGGGGTGCATTGAAAATCTTTGAAAAAAGTGGGGGACCTTGACCATCGATGGTTAGGGGTTTATCGAGGGTCTATCGTCAATGGTCACCCTGACTATTGATAGTCAAGAAAACCCTAAAAAGTTGAGAATATAAAATTAAAAGGTAAATTAATTTTAACTATTTGACATTTGTCATTTTGTTTTATGGGTATTTTTTGAGATTTGTCACTTATGTGGTGAGTTTGATGGTTGGTGGTATTTGATTGGTTGATAGCATGTTTGAGGTTAGACCAAATGGATGGTGGATGAAGATGTGGCTAGGTGGTGGGATGATGGCTTCGACCATGTTAGTGATCATAGAATGAGGTAGGTTATGTATTAAATTTGATAGGATAGTGTAAGTTATGTGATGTGTAAGTGGTAGATGCATGTCTATAAATGATAGGGCTTGGGGTAATGTTTTGAATTAATCTTAGAAAATGATGCCCTAGGATAGGTTTATGTGGAATTTGGGTAAAGTAAGGGGAAAATTGATAGGTGTAGGGTGTGTGGAGTTGGAATAGGGTTTTAGGATAAGTTAATGGAAGAAAATGTTAAAATTAAGAGGTGTTAAGGAATTTTGGGAGGTTTAGGGTTTGAGGGTCATGTCATCAGTGATCACACATAGTGACCATAAGTGGTTTGACCTGACCATTAATAGTTGAACCTAGGGGAAAAAGGGGCCCTAAGGACTATCGATGGTTCAAAGAACCATTGATGATCGAAGGAAAGTGGTGTTAGAAGGGGATTTTGGGGATATGGTGTTCAAAGTTAGTAAAGGTATGTGAAGGGTTTACAAAGTTTTCAAGTTTGTAAAATGGTAAATGGTAGGGTTTTCTAAAGTTTTGAAAGTTTGCTAAAGTTAGGTGATGTCATATGGTTTAAAATGTTTGATAAGTTAAAAATATTTTAAAGTGGTAAATTTATAAGGTGTGTAAAGTGGGAAGAAGGTATAAGCAGTGTAAAAAGGTGTTATATGGTTTGCAAAAAGATAGGTAAGAAGTTGTGAAAGTGTGTTGTTAAAATGTGTGTGAGGTGCTTAAATATTTGAATAGGTGTTGATAGGGGTGGTGTGTAAAAGGTCAAACACAAGTTAGATAGGATGAAGGGTCAATGGGTAGAGTGAATAGAAGATTTTAGGTGGTTTAAAAGAGTGTATTGATGTGTTAGGTATAAAAGTAGAGGTTTTATTAATCGCTAGAGGTAGGAGGGTAGATTTAGTAGGTTAGATTTGAAATAGATTGAAAAAGATGAGTGTAGATGGATATGTGGCCTAGTATTAGGCTAGATATGTAACAACTAACATCAAATGAGGTGACGATGGTTAGTACCGTATGGATGTGGATCTTGCTAGGGTACCAAATAGGGTGGTAGACAAGATGGATAGGTGTAGGTAGTAGCATAGGCCTAGATCATAGGATTATAGGGATAGATGGTTGCCTGATAGGAGTAGGTTGTTACTTTGATTGATGAACATGATCAAACAAGGACCTCTTTTGGGTTAGTGACTTAGGAGAGAGATTCATTAAGATAGAGGGTAGGAGTGGGTGCAGGTGTAGATGGAGGACCACCCACATAGTTTCAAGAATATGGTACCTAGCCACCATCGAGGAGATGAGATATTATGAGGTGATAGTACTAGTGTATTTTCCATTAAATATTAGATATGTGGAGTATAGGGATAGCCTAGTAGGTTTTCTATTTATAGCTACTCCAGGACAGTGGGCCTCCATAGTTAATCAAGTAGGGGTATCAGGGGGACCACCACTAGATGGTAGTGTAGGTGCATGTGTGGGTGTAGGTGATGATGGAGTGAGTGGGAGTGGTACCCTAAGGGCTTGAGTTTTATTTTCATGGATGGATATTATTTTGATTTTGGCTTGTGTGTTGATGACGTGAGATGTATATGAGAGAGAGAGAGATAAATACATTATTTCATGTATTTTCTTATTGATGTATATGATGATTATGTGGTGATTATGACATTTGTGTTGATGAAATTTGATTATATCAATGTTTATGATGAAATTTGATTAAATGGATGACATGATGATTATGTTTTGATGTTTATGATGTTTATGTTGATTATGTATTATTGTATTATGAGGACTCTTGCTTATGAGAGAATATCTAGATTGATTATTGTTGTTCATGTGACTGATATGGTGTATTATGATGATGGATTTCATGGATGAATTTATGATCATGATGTTGTGATGATGATGTTTATAAATGATGACAATAGCTTAGTGATGTAAGATTTCAGATATATATATATATATATATATATATATATATATATATATATATATATATATACACACACACACACACACACACACGCACGCATACACACACACACACACACACATATATACATATATATATATATATATATATATATATATATATATATATATATATATATATATATATATATATATATATATATATATATATATACATATATATATACATATATATATATATATATATATGACTAATTTAATTATTTTATTTATGATTTTGTTCATAGATGTATATGCTTTGTTCAATGGATATATATGATATATATGAGCAAAGATGGATATTGAGTGTGGTGATAGAATGATTTTGTTCGTGGTAGGATTTATGGATATGAGATAGATGTTTTTAGGTATATAGGATCATGGTGACTTCATGTTTGTGATAGACTATTTGATGTAGAGATGTTGATAATAAAGAGAACGATGACAATGTTTATAGATATGACATGGTTATGACATTGATTATGATGTGGTTTGATTATAATGGTATGATGACATGACTTATGTGGTTTATCGACATGATGTGATTGATAAAAAAATTAATATGTGGTTTATGGTTATTTCATTTGTTTTGATATTTATGAATGTGTACAATGTGTTTTTACCCCATGCTTTATGACACAAGATGTGTATATATGAGGACATGTGAAATGGACAATATGTTGTGTCTTATGTTTTGATATGTTTGATGTTCTGATAGGTATATATTATGGATGATGAGATGAAGAAATGTGTTTTGTGATTAGATGTGTGAATTTGATATGTTGATAGTTTTGGATGGTTTTTGGTAATGTTTTGTGTATATATGAGGGATAATGTGTCTGTTCATGAATATAGATAGGATGGTTTTGATTATTTATTTGGATGATATGGTTTATAATATGTATGATGTTTGGGTGTATAGATGGGATATGGCTCATAATGTTGTGAGGCACATGGATTAGTGTTGTGATGAAAATGATGTTGTAAATTTTTATGATATGGATATAATGAAAGCACATAAAGAAGGTGTAGATAACACACAAAATATAGATAAGAGAGGAGAATCATGAGACAATGTCCACATGAACTAATGAATGGAGAGTAAGAAAAAGGCATGATGTGTTTACTGAAAAAGGCCCAAAAAAACCAAATTTGGATTAGCTTAATGAAAATGAGCCTTTCCAATGCTTCACATGAGCATGATTTGATTGAAAAAGAAGGTATTGGGATCAATTTGTGTCAAGTAAGCTCATAGTCCCTTTATTTTAAAGAGTTTAAAAAGGGAAAGTAAGTGATAGGTATATGGTTGAATTGGAAATGGGTAATATTGGACCCTGATGTGGGTTGGTTTGCCCCTTCCATAGGTGACTAAATAACCCTTATAGATAAGTCCATGCCTTAATATAATTTTTAGATTGAGCGATGTAGGAAGTCTACCAAGTATATAAGAAAGAGTCAATTGTGTCCCTTTTGGGATAACTTGCTTTGATTTTGATATAAGGGCCCCCTTTTTTGTGTTTTATTATTTTTGATAAAGGGGGTAAAGCTAATCGATGTGGGAAGCTTCAATTGATTGATTTGGAAAAACTTAAGTTATCCATCCTTCAAGGAAGTGGTCTAAATATGGATTTGTTGTTATGGTGTAGTTGTCCTTCAAGGGAGCAATCTATCTTTTAAGCAATTGAGTTCTTGGGTAGTTGTCCTTCAAGGGAGTGGTCTGCAATGCTAGAGATATGGACCCAAGTAATATTTTGGTGTCCCAATTTGATTTTGAATGCTTGGTTTAGACATGGATAAGTTTATTTGGGTTTAGAGGTCTACCTTTATGGAGGTAAGACTTTTAACACAAAAAGGTTGATGATAGAGGAGAAAAAGTGGTTTGAAGGACAATTGATCATGGGATTCCATTTGAATAGAGATGAAAAGTATCCATGAGAGCCATGACATGGATAGAGCCATGGTATCCATGCTTAGGATTAATATATAACTGTGATGGATAATCACAAGGTTTTATGTTGTAATTAAATATCCTCGAGAGGAATAGGGATAGGTAGGTGAAGTGAAGTGAAAATCTCATAAACCAAGGGACAATCTTAAGTTAGACATAAAGGTGAGTTTGATCCTTGTTTTAATAATAAAAGGGATGTAGATGTGAAGCATTGAGAGGCTCATGTTTAATCTTACCTTTGGGAGAAGACAAATGATAAGATCTTGATCCATACTTATGGGTTATGATGTAGGGTTTAATCCAATTGAAAACAAACTTTTCTCTTTTACTTTTCTCCCTATTAGTTACATGTTACCATAGAGGAAAAGTCTCCCAGTTACTATTTGATACTTGATTAGAGGTCAAAAGGATTTGGATTCTTGGTTTGGTTGATGGAGAATGTACTCTCCAAAGGTTGGGTGAAGGAGAAAGGTAATCTCCAATAGTTCAAGGTTGGTTGTTTAATAAGTTTGGTTAATAGATTGAGGCAAAAATGCCAAGGGTTAGCTTGGTTTAGTTTAATGAATGGTGATAGTCTTATGGAGGGAAATATCCCCTTGTTTGTTCTTCCTATGGATGTCTTTAAGGTGGTACACATGTTTGTTGTATTGTTTGTATCTTTGCCCATAAAAGATCTTCCAATATTTAGTGTATATCCAATTTTTTCATACCCATATTTTTTAAGTTCTTTGACCAGCAAGCTAGTCAACCCCTGAAAGTCACCAAAATTGTTAGTAATTTGACCTGTCAAGGTCAAATTACTACCCCTATCATTTGAAACATTCTTAAAACTAGTCATTAACCTTTTGTATCTAGTCAAACTAGTTATTTATGGCATAAAAGCACTAATTTTGGTCAAAAATGTCAAAATATATTGTAAATGGATCATTATCATTTCAAAATAGCATTGTTAAGTTCAAATATGCAGACAATCCATGCACAAGGATCAATTTGGAGAGAAAATTAAACATTTTGGGAGCTATAGGTGGTTTCAAGACCTTAAATTTTGTACACAGGGTCATTATGAGTTGGATAAACTTATGAAAAAATTTCATGGGCATTGGACAAGTGGATATACTCACTATTTTGTAACAGTCCTTAGCATATCCGTTAAAGATCACCATTGGAGTAGGCATCATTTTGGAGTGCCAAAGAGGTTTCTAAGTCTAGGTAAATGTTTGAAAAAAAAAGGGATGATGTTTTTACATCATAATCAGACCTTTAAATAGTTTTAAATCTCTAAATTTTTAGCAAACCATGCTCAAAAGGATTTTGTAAGCAAATAAGCATAAAGGCCAAAAAGGGGTATTTTGAATTTTCAAGAAAAATGTGCTTTCAGAGTATTTTAATAGCATGGTATAGACCCCATGATGATGTTTTTAGGATTGATAATAATGTGAAGATTTATATTCATTTTTTAGTTCTAGACACCCTTCCTAGCCTTCTGTTCAGATGCTCATATGTCTCACCACATGAGGAGTTTGGATGAATTATCTTAGTATGTTTTGATTAATCCTAATTAATTATAATTAATGAAAAATTGAGACCATTTTATTGGTTTTTATTTGTGAATAATCATTAAGAGTGTAGGTAGCTTAGAATGAAGTCAAAGCCCCATAGGCAGATTTCTCCATGTGGTAACTTTTTATATATTATAAATGGGAACCCAATATTCTCATGGATGTTATGGGGGTAATTTGTATACAAATAAATGATTTTTTTTTTGGATTTAGAGGTCTGTACTTCATGAACCGTCACTTTAAAAATTCATCTTCAAGGCACACCTAAACCCTCAAAAAACTTGTTTTTCAAAAATTTGATTTTATTAACATAAAATCATCTTAAATAAACTTTAAAATTTTTCAAATTTCAATTAAACTCATATAGGATTCCATAAATGTCATTTTTATGCATGGAGATATATGGATGAGGGATAAAATTATATTTTTTTGGTGGAAAAAAGCATGTAAAATGATGTAAAGGACACTTCAATGAAATATAATAAATTGAGATCAAATCCTAAGACTTTTTATTCATCATACAATTTTATTTTTTTCATAAATAATCTCATAAGTGTCCCAAAAAGCTCAATCAAAATGGCCAGTCTATAGGAAAATGGAGCAAAATAGGCCTAGTCAACCCTGTTGACTAAATGGTGAAGGTTTTTGCATCAAAATCACATTTTTGGTGATGAAGAATTGTTTTTTAGGTGTAATTTTTTTTTTTAGGTTTAATGGATTTTTTTATAGGTTTAATGGATTCTAAATGCACATATTGACTTTTAGGCCTATTTGGTCTAATAGGCCTAGTTGGTCAAATGGTCAACTTAAAGAATGGCATTGAAAATCTATCAAATGAATTAATTTTGGAATTACCACATGGAATATATGTATTTAAAGTGGATATATCATTATAAATTCAATCCATAAGTTCCAATTCATGCAAGTTGAGCTCAAGTTGAGTTAACTAGTCCTTAAGGGTCAAATATCTTTGGTTGACTAGTTTGACTAGTTTCATGCATCTCCCATGCTTTTCATGAAAGATAAAGACTTTTAAGAACTTAAAATCACATTAAATATTGATTTATATTATAATTTATTTAATTAATTTCATGCAAGGAAGGTTGACAAGTCAACATGGGCCTGCCACTTCTCAATTCTATGCCAAAAATGAAAAACATATAATTTTTGAAGAATTAAAAGATTTTAAAGCCTTTTTAATATTATAAAAGGATATTAGTCTTATTTTAACTCAAATAAGACTAATCCTTATCTTTTACACGTTAATTTGGATTTATTTAAGGTTTTAGACTTATATATTGGCTTTTTGAAGCCATTTTTTATAAATTCTTGAAGCAGAGCAAAAATTGTAATTGACACCATTTATCAAATAAAGAAGATTTTTTGCATGTGTTTTTTTTGGATCAGAATAGAGTGTATTTTTTGATTGTGTAATATAGTATAAGTGAGATATATATCCCATTTTTTAGGTCCCTTCCTCACATACTATGAAAATCTCATCCTCTACAAGTCATTTGAAGATCTAAAAATATTATTTGCTTTGCAAGCTTCTTCCAGGACTTGTTTTGAAACACTTATGTTCAAGATTGAATATAGAGTTTTATTTTAGATTAATATGTGTTTATTACTAAATTTAATTAATATTTTAGATAATATCAATCATTTAGGTGCATCACCCCATTTAGACAAGATTTTCCATTTCAATTTATTTCTCCCTTTTCATCTCCAAAAATCAAAATAATTTAGGTTTTAGAGATAAATCTTAAAGGAACCAGCCCTCTCTAGAGGTTATTATCAATATATATTCACCCAAAATCTAATAAGATCCAATTTTATCAACTATAGGGAGGGTGTGTTTTACATATATTCAAGTAGGGTACACTCCAGAGTGATAACATGTGGGAAAAAGACCCCAAGGTGAGATTCTAGTTAATAAGGTCTAGGAAGGGTACGAATAACATCATCCACCTCTTAAAAGAGGTTGTTAGTTTTTATTTTTTAGTGGTTATTCATTTGAAGTTATGGTAGGTGATTCAAGTAGGATTTCCTCTATTATATCAAGGTTAAGAAAATGTTGTTGGGTTTGATTTAGGTAGGTTAAGATAGGGTTGGTAGGTTTGATGGGTTGATCTTGGTTTGGGTTATTATAGATATTGGTTATGCTTAAGTTAATTTGAGTTGATTATGGTTTATTGATTTGGCATGGAGGTAGATTTGGTTATTTAGTTCAGTCAGTGAGGTAAGGTTAGGTATATGGTTATAAATAAGGTTAGGTCAATGGTACATTTGGTTGGGTTAGTGGTAGGTTTGGTTTGGTGATGGTAGATGAGGTAGGGTCAATAATTTCTAAGGTTAGGTTGATGGTGGGTAAGGTTGGTTTGATGATAAGTAAAGTTGGGTCAAGGGTAGGTGAGATGGTTGTTAAGGTTGGGTTGATTATGGGTAAGGTTGGGTCAATGATAGGTTCTATAAAATTGGTAAATGGAAGAGGTTGGTTGGTTTCCTTGTTTTTGATTTTTAAGGAAAGGTGTGAAGGTTTCACTTAGTTAACAAGTGGTTTGGTTAAAGGTTGTATTATGGTTTATTTAGTTATAGGTTTACTAAGGATTAAATCAAATGGATGGGCCTCGTTGTGTTGAGGGTTTTGGTCATGGGTTTCATCAACAATGAGAGAAGGAAGAGGTTTAATGATTTATTGCTTAAATATATTCAAGGCTACGTTGGGGGGAACATGGAGGATATCCTTTGAAGCCTCCTTGTGATCGATAAGGTTTTAGATGAACATCTTAAAAGACACAAATTTGTTGATAGCATGTCTATGTGTGCAATGATATGCATAAAATTCATTCTCTATAAACCAAATTGGCTTTGGAAGAGAACTATTAATGAGTTTGATCTAAGGAAGGTTAATGATAGAAGCCTTTAATAATTTGTCAAGTATTAAGGCATATGATTCCCCCAGTGGGGTGTATTGCCTAGGAAGAGGGTGAACCAATGGCATTTAATTTTGTGAGATAATTCATTGGTTGGATTATTTTTGTTGGTTTGATGGTTTTGATATGTTTGATAGGTTAGGTAGGTTTTATTGGTAGGTGTTATTTATATTTGATAAGGTTGATAAATTAGTTAAGGTTGATAAGGTTGGTAGATCGATAGGTTGATAGTTTTATTGGTTGGTTTGGTTAGTTAAGGTTGGTAAAGTTAATTATATTGATAAGGTGAGTTGAGGTAATTGATATGATGGTTGAGGTAGATGGCCTAGATTTTGACAAGGTTGGGGTGATTGATGTGATAGGTGTTGATAGGCTATTGGTTGGGTATGATAATAATTAAAGGGTTGTTGATAGGTGGTTAGTTGGTTGATGTTGAAGTTTGATTTATTATAGGTGAGGTTTGATTAATCATGGATACCAAAAATGGATGACTCTAATTTGGTCATCCAATCTATTAACATTTTAACTAGTTTAGGTGAAGGTTGATAGTTTGTTAGTTGGTTGAATTTTGAAGTTTGATTGGTCATAGGTAAGGTTGGGCTGATTGTAGGTGGGATTGGGTTGGTTATACATAAGTTTGGATTGGTTGTAGATAAAATTGTGTTAGTTACAAGAAATGTTGGGTTGGTTATAGATAAGGTTGGGTTGCTTGTAGATAAGATTGGGTGCATGAATGGCTCATGATGTAAGGTAATACTCTAAGGTAAGAGGGTTGTCCTCCAAGATTCTAAAAAAGTGAGGATATCTATGGAAGGCTATAATAAGGCTCTCCATTAAACAAGGTAATGGAGATGAGTTAGTAAAAAGTAGGTTTCTTGGTTGGTTTGTTTCCAAAACTACTATATAGTAAAGACCATGAGAGGAAATAGGATATAAAGTGATGAAACTCACACCTCAAATAAAGAGCAAGCAAAAAAAATTAACTCAAGGAAATCAAACATATACTAAAGTACATTTAACAACCTATGGTTATTTTTAAATTGCTTTTGGCTTATGCCTTAGAAAGTGTGAAGAGGGAATTTGGTTTGTATAGTAGGTACTAAAGAGGAAATCTAAGGTTGGTTTTAGGTTATGTTTATGTGCCCAAGAGAGAAATCTATATTGATCTTCAGTATGTGACTTGGTATTGGGGCCTACCCCCTCACTTCACACATATAAGGGTGTCAGGTGCTTAACCAAAATATACTTAATTTTAGATTTTATACTCAACCAGAGGGCTGAGTTAGTTTTCCCCGTGGTAGTGACCTCTAAGTAAGATTACCAGGAAAGGGTAAGGTTTACCACTAGATGATGAAATCCTAATTAGACCTTATCTCAAGCATGTTTTTATGTGTTGATTGATTATGTGGTTTGGATAAGTGCGTGATAACAAGAGTGGAGACTATGATTAATTAATTTACTTTTAAGTTACTAGATGAACTAAGATAAGTAAGAAATTAATGGATGCAAAAGGTTTATTTTAAGACCAAAATAAATTTTAGATGACATTTGATAATTGTACAATAAATGAAGAAAAAGGAATTCTAGGTTCCACTAGGTGTGCCAAAATGTTTTAGTTAATTTCCACTCATTTCTTAATTTGGAAGCAGGTAATCAAACTAGTAATAAGGTGTGTAGAATAATACCTGATAAATTATGTGCATGATTTAGACGATGATGGGAAACCCTCTTTGGCTTGGAAGGAATAACTTACAGATAAGTACACTAAAAAGGGGGTTGTTAGATGAATGGTTGAGTGGATTGCCTAGCGTGAGCTAGATCCAAGAAGCTTATGCTTGTTAGGAGGCTATCAATCCACTATTTATAACAATTAAGTTGATATAAATGAAAATAAATAATACTTGCATTCAATAACTAGAAATTAAATGCATGAAATACAAGATGGAAGTAAATTTCTTGTTAAACAAAATGACTAATAATAGCAAAAGTAGGTCAATACTCATGTTAACATAGTTAGGGTTAGATTCAAAAAATCAAAAAATAAATCTATGAATAGGTAAGAACATAGAAAATAGTGTTTGTTTGGTATCAAGGGAGTGAAAATAACTTTCTATTATTTTCTACCATAATGACCATCGATGGTTGGGTGAACCATTATCAATTGGGTGATCATTGATAGTTGATGTGATCATTAGCAGTTGAGCTAACCATCAGTGGTTGCCTATGATATTATGGAAATGATTAGAATGGGGTTTGTAGATTAGGTAATTTGGGTAAATAGATGTTTGTTATGAATCAAGGGTATGGCAAATAAGATACTGATATGTTTGATAGAGAAGGGAGGTTAGAAATGGAATATAAATAAAACAACAAGAGATACATATAACTCAATAGTGGAAGGTTGTAGCAATTTGGCTAGAGTGATAGTAATTTGGCCTTTCAAAGTCATACCGATAGAGATTTGGGTCTATATTTATGTTACTTTATCACTAAAGAGATGTTGGATATCTGAATGCAAGATAGCTTGGATGTGAATTGATGGATTTCTGGATCCCTTTCTTCTCCTACTTCTCTCCTTTTATAGGATGAAGTTACTAAATGTGCAAGAGTAAGTTGTTAAAAAGATAGAGGAAAAAGTTTATAATTATGATGATTTAAAGTTGGTTTTCATTTCAAAATAGAAGTTTGTAAATGTGTCATGATTATCTCATACAATTGGTAATGCTTTTAAAGTAGACTTGTAAGACCTAATCATCAACAATCAAGCTAACCATTGATGATTAGGTTGACCATTAGTGGTTGAGATTATAGATTAAAATGAGTTAAGAAAAGGTGAGTTAAAAAGTTAAGTTTATCAGATTGATAAATGGGCTAAGTCAACCAGGTGGTCAACTAGCCTTAGGGGTCCAAGGCATTTCGACATCTAAAACTGTGTAGTTTTTGAGTGTCTATAGATAGAGGCTATTTTAGTCCCATCATTTACCTTACATAATAAAGGTCTCTAAAGTTTCATAAGTAAGATAAATTTTGTAATAATATTCATACTTGGCTTTGCATCTTTGGTAAACCCTATCATATCCATGCTAAAAAATAATGTCTTTTCTTAGACTAAGGAAGGTAAGAATAGTTTTGAAGCCATTAAGAAATAAATTAAAGAAGCCCCTACTCTTTTGAATCATTATTTTTCTAAATAATTCATGTTGTATTAATTTGATAACCTTGACACTATATAGGTTATGTTGATGCAAAGGATTGATGAGGATGTAGAGAAACCAATTGCATTCTTTAGTCAAGGTTTGGAAGATTATGAAATCAAGTATACCTTTATTGAGAAGTAGGTCTTTTCTATTGTAAGAGGACTACATAAGTTTAGTCATATGGTTTCAAATAATAAAACTGATGTTATAGTCTCTCATCCTAATACCAGGGAGTTCCTTTTGATCAAAGACCTTAGTGAGAAAAGGGCAGGGTTAATCACTAAGGTAATGGAATATGATGTTGATATCAAAGTAATATAGATGATAAGAGGTAAGGGAATTTGTGAAAATATAGATTCAGATCTTCATGAGTCAAAATAAGAGGTTTTAATCAACCATGATTTCCCCCAACTAGTTGCTTCCTTGCATAGATAGAGTTAGACACAAGATGTGATCAAATTTATTCAAAGTGGTGAGTATCCTAATGATATGAGTAGATCTCAAAGGAGATAATTTGGATTGAAAGATATTCCATTTTACCTCATAGATGGTGTGATTTTTAGAAGAGATATTAATTTTGTATTATTGATATGCATTGAAAGTGACCAATTTGGAGTGTTTCTTGAGAAGTTCTATGATGGAATAGTAGGTCATTTCTCCCCAAGAACCATAACTACCAAGATCATGAGGGTAGGATATTATTTTCCTAGCCTCTTCAAGGACTATCATGCTTGTATGAGAAGGTGTGTATAATGTGCTTTATTTTTCAAAAAATAGAAGCTTACATATCTTCCTTTGAAGTCTATCCAAGTGGATCAACCTTTCATGAAATGGGGTCTTGATTTCTAGCATGATAAACCCCCCATCATGTGATGGTCATAAATAGATTCTCATAGCAACTGATTATTTTACAAGGTGGGTTGATGTAGTATCATTGAAGGAAGTTAATGAGAATTCTATTTTGGTTTTCTATGATAAAATCATAACAAGGTTTCACACTCCTAATATTATTTTAGATAATGCCCTTATTTTTATTGGTGCTAAGATAGTTGATTGGGTAAATAGTAATGCAATATTCTTTATTACTTCATCTAAGTATTGCCCTTAAGGTAATGGGTTGGTTGAATCTACTAACAAGAATCTGATCAAAATCATCAAGAGAACCTTGGAGCATAACTAGAGGGATTGGTACACCAAACTAAAGACAACCTTATCAGCTGACAGGATAATTCCCAAGAGGTCAATAAGGAATTCTAATTTTATGCTTGTCTATGGAAGAGAATCTAGGTTATCTATCTCTCAAATTCTGCTTGCCTTAGATTTCACACTTAAATTAGAATTACTTGAAAACACTCCAATGGAGGTGAGATTGATAGAATTAATGGAGCTACAAGAGACTAGAGATAAGGCTCATCAAGCTATGTAACATCACCAAGTATCAGTGAAGAGGTCTTTTAACAAGAAAACAACTCCAAGATCATTTCAATAATGTTACATATTATTGAAGTGGGATGAAGATATAGCAAAGCTAGGGAGGCATACCAAATTTGACACCCTATAGAGTGAACCATAAATCATCATCAAATGCAAGAAAATAAATTCTTTATAATTAATAAGGATGAATGGAGAAGATTTACATATCCCTATAAATGGGATACATTTTAAACCATGCTATTAAGGAATAAAGGTTAGTTTTCTAAATAATAGATTAGGTGTGTGTTTTGTTTTAATTATGTGTGTTATGTTCCCTAAGTGTTCTAGTTAAACACATGTATGTTTATACTTTTTGTTTTGTTCTTATTGTTTTCTATTTTTTGGTGTTTTTTTTAAATTAGAATTGTGTGTCAAAATTGTGTACAAGTGACTCCATATCCGAATGGATATGATTAGGAAATTGGTCTTGGCATATCAAACATACCACCCTTGGAAAATCAACAAGAATGTTGATCATTTTGACTACAAGTCAAAATGGGTCAACCCCTTATAGTCAAGACTTGATATGGGGATATAACATAGTGTCATAGGGTGTGTTTGTGGTCTATTTGATGTCATTTAGTGAAATTATAACCTTTTTAATGATCTAGTTTAGCCTTATGTCATTTAGAATCATCTAGGGGGTTAAACTATCATGGCATGTCACATAGGAATGAATAGATTAGTTTGATTATGAATTTTAAAAGTGTGATTATAAAAAATTTCAGTCTAAAAATACTACATGGACATTGTTATTTTGATGCTAAGATCATCCCCTAAAAATTTCATATCTTGATGAGCTTCTTATCTCAAGATATAAGCATTTGAAGTTGTACTAGTAGAGATAGATGTGTGAGAGGATGTCAACATTAAACTAAAATAAGTAATTATTTTGATTTAGAAATTATTAATAAGACTCAAGTTTAATGCATAGTTGACAAGTGCCAATATCTTGGGAGCTCAGGTAGAAGATCTACAACACATGATCAAGGTCAATGAGTCAAAAGGTCCTTGGGATAGATCAATGGAACATGTTTCTACATACAAAATAAGATTAACAATCTACATTTCAAGACTAGGACCCAGATCTAATATATCACCTAAAATCATACAAATAAGATCTAATGGTGTGATCAAGGGTCAAATATTCAAAATATCTTGATTGAATGCAAAGCTACCAAGTGGTAAAGCATCATTCAATCAAGATAAGATTAATGGCATGCATTGGGTCATGCAAATAAGATCCAATGGTGTGCATTGAGTCAAAGGGTCAAAGGATCTTGAGAAAGCATAAAATTATACCAAATGCCATAATTTTAGATGCATAGGTCATAGATCAACATCTAACATTGAATGTTGAATTGAAGAGACTCCAAAGGATATTAATAGAGAAATTTTGATTAGATTTCAGAAGGACAAGATGAGGCTACATGTCTAAAATCTGACAGACATATTTTAAAATGGAATGAATGACATGTAAAGTTAATGCCACATAGGTAGACATGTAGGATCAAAGGATTATGTAGCAAATAAATCCTTTTGACTGATATGCTACCATAAAATCTCAGTTGAGATTTAAGATAAATAGTGACTACTAGATGTTAAGAGTTGAGGTGTAGAAGACCAATGAAATACTAAAAATGGTAAATACATGTGTCTAGAGGATAGCTAGTAGTTTGGAGAAGATATTATGACTGTCATAGCATGTTTCAACCATGCTTAAAAAATGCATAGGTGTCTACTCTCTCCAATTTAGTTTCAAATGCTCGAGAGATGATCCATGAAGGAAGGCATTTCTTGTGCACAAAAAAATGATTTTTATGCCACATTTCAAAGGTTTTATGTTTCAAGATCCATTTTTCCCATTAGAATTTGCATGGTTTATTTTTGAATTCATCCCGATGCATGTGTAACTCCTCTTATCAACTCAACATGTGTTCTAGTGACCTTTGAACTTTGTTCTTTTCTCCTCTCTTTGAAGTTCTATAAGTAGTTACCATTTTTTCCTTTGTAATCTAATACCACACCATGTATGGTGAAGCCCTACTAGTTTTTACATTGTACTTTTCCTTATAATAATAAATCCAATCTATTTTAATTTTATATCTCATATTTTTAAAGTGTGTGAAGAGATGTATAGTGAATATCTAAGTGATATCGATCTATCCTTACTTTCTCTCAATCCTTCCATGTTTGATGCAAATGATTTCATCCCAGTAGGTCATATGAAGTGTAGTTAAGTGTATGAATATATATTAAGTGTATAATGAGACTTAGTATCTGTAACTAATCTATGGTTTTACTTACCTTGGATAGTCTCCATTCATCTCACCTTCAAATTGAAACACTAATGCTAGTGCATTTTAAGACTCTTAGGCTAGTGTTTTAGGCATTGTTTCTTTATAAAAGAAGTACAATAGTCATGTAAAAGACATCTTGGTGCATCACCCTTTTATATTAGGTTTATTTAATTTAACCTCTATCCCTTGTCCCCCAAAATCAAATATTTAACATAGGTGAAAGTAATTCAAGATATATTCAAGGAGTTAGCCCTTAAATATAGAGGTTCACTTCCACCATAGGTACACCCACATACCTATAAGTGCTCCCATGTTGCCAAAATATACAAGAGGCTTGAACACACTCTTCTAAGGTGCAAGATTTAGTGACAACACAATTATCATGACTTTAAAACTTACACTATTTTTTGTTTACATAGTGATTTAATGTCATCGCACCCTCTAAATGCCTATGTGCCAATTTCTTGTTCTCAATTTTATTATGTAATTTTATACTCTTATTCAAAATCCAAACACTATCTCCAATTATTAAGTTTTTATTACAAGCCACATGGATATTTTTTGTTGCATTTTTTATTCTAGCCCTTATGTATCTATCACGTAAAATACTTTAAAAAGTGTGAGAGAGATTGATAATGCAAAGTGTCATTGCCTTTTTATTTTTATAATTTTAATTAATAAATCATAGATAAGTTGTGATACCACAAAAATGTGAGCATTTCAAAAGAACAAAAGGTTAAATATGAAGAGAGCTAACACTTCACAAACATGAATTATGAAGGCTTCAAAAAGTCTATTTTTAAACAATTCACCAAGTTTTTTTTATTTGTGATAAATTCATTGACTGAGAAATTTTATTTAACTAAAAAATCATTAGATTCTAGAGTGTAAATAGTTTAAGAAAGTGCATAACTCAAAATAATTTTAAATGAAGAAATTTTATCATATATGTGAAAGTGCGAGTTGTTTACAAAATTGTGAGGAACACAAAACTATGAGACAATGATTAAAAAATAAGAATAATTAAAATATATTTAAAATAATAAATAAATAAAAAAGTCACAATGTCAATCTTAATAATGAGAACTATTTACCCAACTTGAAATAATATTTAAATTTAGTACTCTTCTTATTTTCACTAACTATGTCTTAATTAAAATTGAATAGATTATCAAATTTCATTATTGTTAAAAACATAACACCTATTAAGCTAAATTATATTAAATTTTGTTTTATTTCATTATTTTAAATTATGTTACTGAATAGATTACATATTTTTGTGTCCAACACACCCATTTATTCTAAGAAGTAGGGTTTTAAGGTTGTTCATATTCGAGGTTCCTAGAGTTTTAATCTCTCCCTGATCAATTTATTTCTTTTAGATTCCTCATAATTATATTCCAACCTATTTTTTCCATGTTTATAATGTACTAATAATGGTATTTTATCCCTATTAATCCCCCCACCTTATAGCTTCTGAGTTTAAGTGCAATTGAGTCTTTGTCATGTCTTAAGTATAACAATGCAATTTCACACTTAGAATATTTTAATTTAGCTAACTTTATAATATATATATTTGGAATTATTTTTAAGTTCCTTTAATCTTAGTCTCCTAGAACCACTAATGTAGAGTGGTTAGTGTAAACAAATTTGTAAGGATCTTTCCTTCTTAGGCATATCTCTACTAGCCCTCTCAAAGCATTATTTTGGGTGATTTTATAGTTGTAGAAGGTATCTAGGATAACCAATTATGTATCCAATTACCCTCTATCTTTATTTAATAACACACAAATTTTTAAATTCCATCTCAAAATTTAAGTACTTTACTTTCAATTATATTCACTCTTTTAGATCTCTTCCTAGTAGCCCTCTAAAGGCATTTTATTGAGTTTTTATCAAACATAAAGGGTTTAAAATATCATAAATGACATTTATAGATACCCATTAAGATTTTACAACACTCTATTAAGTTTTAGGTTCCAAATCTAAAAATAAGTACATTGACTCCAACCTTTTTCTTTGACAATTAGGTTTCTAATTAGGTCTCCTATGCCTAAAACTAAGATTTTTCTAACAAGATCCACATGCGATAATATTGAAAAATAATATATAATTCAAATTTATTAATTAAAACCCATAATCCATGAAAATTTTTGATGTCTGAATAACTCTCTAGATACCCAAACCATGAAATGGTCAAGACTCTTCGTTAGGTCTTTGACATAGGCCAAGAGAGAAAATTTTGGTTTTCGAGAAAAAAATGAGGTTTTTAGGTATATTTTAAATTTTAAAAAGGTATTTTAATTTTTATAAGTACTCATATATATATGAAACCATTCTTTATTTGATACAAGATTCAAAAATTGTCAAAACTTAGTTGAACAGATCTCCAAATAGCAATGTACAAGCTTGTATGGGCAAAACTATAGGTTTTGATGAAATTTAAATATTTATTGATGTTTTGATTTTCAAAATATGTCATCCTCAATTTTTATTCTTTTTTAAAACTTTTAGAACACAAATAAACATGTAAATAATACAAGAACCTTCAATACTCCTTTGAAATTGAATGATGTTTTCACTAGACTATGTACAAACTGAGTTACCCTTGTATTTATTGTAGATAAATAACCTAAATTAAATTTAAAAAAAAATAAAAAATTTAATTAATTAATATATACTATAGCTATAAATAAATACATTCCCAAAATCTAAACTCTTTCATTGACATTCATGTCTTACATGTGCTTACATAGAATTTTAAAAACGGACTCCTTATTAGACCTATATTTTATTTATCTATCATTATTATATATTAAAAAATTAATTATCAGATATATTATTATCCATTTAAATATTTTAAAAAAACAATATATATTCCTACAAACTCTCTAACTATCCAAGATTGATCCAATATAGGTCTTGAATGGACTTAAGATGCATTGTTAAACTAGGCCATTAATCAATATGCCAATTTATATGATCCAAGGTCATATAAACATTAAAATTCAAATTAATACCATATAAATTCCTTAAAAAACAAAAAATATCATTAAAATTCACTATAATTTTGTAAAAGTTTCCTAAACTAAAGAAAATAATTCAAAGAATTGAATTTAATTTTTGGTGGGAAAGTGTCAAATTCCATTTCTAAGCTATTTATCCTAATATAAACACTTTTATGTTATTCCAAAGTGAAAACTAATAACTCTAAAACCATTAAAACAAACTAAGAAAGACAAAATTTATAATAACAAGCTAAAACTGAAAACTAGGAGGGATGCTCCTGCATCATACTCCCAAGGGGAAGAAAAAAAGGACTCACAAATTTTTCATGAGGTCTAAAAATGTATGCCCATGTATTTATATCTTATATCATGTAATTATAATATTCATTAGGATTATTTTTTCACTTAACTATATACTTAAAATATTCTTTGTGTCTTATTTTCTTGACAATCTTCTTATCCAAGACAACCTCCAGCTCCTTCTTTGTTGTTGGAAACTAAATTTCCCATTTTTGGACTATTGTAACCTCTCCTCATATTTTTTATCACTATAATACCCTTATTTAAATGGATATAGTTCTGTTACATTTAAAATTGGAGAGATTTCCACTCTAGTAGGCAACTTTATCTCATATGCATTGTCATATAACTTTAAAACTTTGTAAGGACCTATCTTTTTAATCTTAAGTTTATTATACTCACATTTTGGAAAAATTTTATTTCTTATGAGGGCCAGTACCATGTCACCAATTTATAAAATAACATATCTTCTCTTCAATTATACCTACTTCATGTATTTATCCACACTTGTTTCTTATTGCCTTTCCACCTGTTCGTGTAGTTCTTGCATAGCTACATCAAACTCCTCCCCTTAAACACTCCTTTTATCCATTTTTCTCAAATATCTCAATTTAATAACCGTTCTTGGTTTTATTCCATACATTACCTAAAATTGACTCATACTAATGCTCATATTGAAAGAGTCATTGTATGAACACTCAACCTATGGAAGTACCAAATCCCATTTTTGGGTATAATCTCTTGCTAGGAACCTTAACAAGTTTCATAAACTCCTATTATCCACCTTATTTTATCCATTTTTTTAGGGTGGTATGTTTAAATTAAATTCATATTTGTTCCAAGCTTCTTCCATAAGGTCTTCCAAAAGTGACCTATAAATTTGGTTTCTCTATAAGATCTGATACTTAGTGGCAATCCATGTAGTCTAACAACCTCCTTGAAGACCAAAATTTTTATATATGTAACATCATTGGTATTTTTCAAGGTATAAAGTGTTCCATCTTGGAAAACCTATCCACTACTGCAAAGATAAAGTCATAGCCTCTTTGAGTTCTAGGCAGTCCCATGACAAAATCCATACTAATGGAGTCCCATGGTTTATTTGGGATAGGTAAAGGCTGATAAAAACTTGAATTTATGATTTTACCCTTATAAATTTGACAAACCTTACATATTTATACATACCTTATTACCTCTATCTAAATTCTAGGCCAAAATTAATTCCTACTGAGCTATCCCAATGTCCTGTCAAGTCTAGAGTGTCATGACATGCTCCCAGAGTGCTTCTCTTTGATAAAGTTCTCTCTCCATAAACTCTTTGGCACACATAAATATATCCCTTTAAAAAATAATTCATCTGGTATCATGTAATTCAACCATTGTTATTTATTCAAGGTGGTTGGATGCTTACAAGCCTTATAGGCCTCCTAAAAATCTTCATCACTCTCATACAACTCAAGAGAATTAATGCCTACACTCTCAAGATAAACTTAATTGACTAACAATGCCCTTCAAATCAAAGCATCTTCCACCTTATTAATTTGACCGTTCTAGTTTTTAATAGTAAAAGTGAAATTATGCAAATATTATATCCATTTCATATACCTCTAATTGAGCTTCAGCTAACTAGTGATGAATTGTAAAGCATGGTTATCTTTAAATATCACAAATTCTTTAGACCTTATTTAATGCCTCCACTTCCTTAAGGCTTGAACCATTACATATATATATATATATATATATATATATATATATATATATATATATATATATATATATATATAAATCATAATATTAATATTTATTTTAACCATCATTTAGTATTTTACTAAAGTAGGCTATAGGCCTACCCTCTTGACTTAACACATCCCCAATGGCTACTCCACTTTCATCACACTCCACCTTGAAGACTTTGTTGAATAAAGGGGTGTTAGGATGGGTTGTTCAGTGGTTTTATTTTTCAAAAACTAAAATTTTATTTCATCTATGTCATTCCACATAAATATTTTCTTAATCTCCTCTAATAGTGTCTATTATTGGAGCACAAATTCCACTAAAATTTCTAATGAATTTTCTATAAAAACGTACAAGTCCATGAAAAATTATTAACTCTCCAAATGATTTGGGAGTTGTCCACTCCATGATGGATTTAAATTCATCCCTATACATTTTCAATAATCCTTGAGATATCACAAAGCTAAGGTACAAAATTTTTGTCTTCATGATTATACATTTATTGATATTGATTATTAACTTCTTTTCCTATAACCTTTTCATGACCAAAATAAAATGATGGATATGTTCTTTTCTATGACTATAAATCAATATGTCATCCAAATAAAATTAAAAAATTTACCTATTTGTGTCTTAATAAATTCATTCATGATCCTTATGAATGTACTAGGTGCATTAGTTAGGCCAAATGGCATGATAAGCCACTCATATAGCCCTTCATTAGTCTTGAAGGTTGTTTTCCATTCATTTCCATGTCTAATTTTTATTAGTAGTATCCACTCTCGAGGAAAATATTGGAGAAATAGTTTGACCTACTCAAATAATCCATCATATCTTCAATATTTAGAATAGGAAACCTATACCTTATAGTGATCTTATTGATTATTCTTGAATTTATGCACATACTACAATCTACTTCTTTCTTAGACACTACACATGGGATAATGCTCTCTTTAACTATATCTTTGTCCAAAATTTATTTAACTTGATTTTTGATGTCAGTATTTCCTTGTGGTATCATCTTATATCCAAGCTTATTAGGCAAGATTGCTCCTATAATGAGTCAATGTGATTGATTTTTCTTATGGGTGGAATCTCACTAGGTAGTTCATCTACTATGATATCATCATAGTCATTTAACACATCTTGCACCTTTTGAGTCAATTAATTCACCTTGTTTATTTTTATGACTATTCTAGGCTTGATCACCATTACAAATACTAACTCTTATTATTTAATTGCATTCACAAACTTTTTTCCACTTACTAGAATTACACTTGAACGAATCTTTTTTTCACCATATTCTTCTTTCATAGGAAATAATGTATGACTTATACCATCTTTATCCAAGGTGTAAATGTTTCTCCTTCCATCATGTGTTATCTTCCTATCATATTACCAAGGCCTTCCAAATAGAACATGGCACATGTCCATTAGCATAATATCACAAAGGACTTTGTCTTTATAACTCTCAATTTGAAATTCTACCCAACATTGTTTGTTAACCAATAGTTTATTCTTTTTTATGGTCATGGATCCTTGTAGGGAGTTAGATGAGGTAGCATTTTTAATATTAGTTTTTATACTAGTTCAACTAAAACTAAGTTATCTATGCTACCTCAATTAATAATCACTTTGGAGCGCTTACCTTGACACTTAAATGAGGTCTTGAAAAGAGTATATCTTTGTGTAGGCTCCTTCTCTTTAAGTGTATTGCTAAACACTCTCCTTATAATCAAGTATTCACCTAACTCTATCTCTTCCACATGAGATGGAGAACCAACACTCTCCTATTCTATCATTTAAACAACCTAATTTCTATTTTCATTCCTATAACTTCCTTCTTGTTAACACTCTAGACACTCCTAACACCTATGCCCTATAGATTTGTTACACTTGAAGAACTTAATTGTGAAGCAACTAGATCCTCTTCCTCTTGATGCATATCCACTTCTAAAATATGGTCCTCTACCTCTAAATCCACCTCTAGGATTAAATGATCATTGTTTTGAAGTGTTAAAATCAACATGTTTTCTATTTGAGGTATGTCTACCTCCTTATTGACCCCTTCCTCTATAGATGTTGCATCTACCTCTATTCTATTGTTTTTGTATTCTATTAAGATTGTCTTTAGATTTCAATGTAAACTAATAGAATTCTTAAAGAATCTTGGGGATAACTAGACTTAATTCATCTTGAAATTTTTATCTCAATATAGTAAGATATCTAGAAATTTTCTCCTTATTATCCTCTATCTAACCTAATTTGATGAACAACTTATAAAACTCTTTTGTATATTCCTTGACACTCATTTATTGTTTCTTCAAAGTCTAAAATATCTTGAATATATTTTTTTCATAATCACTTGGCAAGAATTTTCCCTTCAAGTTAGAGACCATCTAGTCCCAAGACTTGATTTTTGATTTGCCTTTCTTTTTAATTTCTTTTTGGATGAAATCCCACCAAAGGGATGCATTCCCTTTCAGTTATGTATGAGAAAACTTCACCTAGTTCTCATTTAGAACAATTTCATAATCAAATTATTTATCTAGTTCTATAGTCTAATCAATAAGTTATTTAGCATCTAAACTTCCTAAATATGTAGAAAGTTCCACTTTTTGTTTAGACCCATGTTTCATTATTGCCTTTAGTATTATTTCAATACGTAGTTCATCATGGTCTCTAAATTCTCCATATTCCTCATATAGCTTCTTATTTCATCATGTCTCAGTGTATTTCAGGTATCAAACTTGATTTTATACCAAACTGATGTAGAGTGGTTAGTACAAACAACTTTGTAACAAAATTTCCTTCTTAGGCTTATCTCTACTAGCCCTCTCAAAGCACTATTCTGGGTGATTTGAAAATTTTAGAATGCTTATAAGCCAATGAATTATGGATTCGATTACCCTCTATCTTCCCTTAGTAACACACAAAATTTTAGTTATAAATCAAAATGTAAGTACTCTATTTTCAATGATCTTCACTCTTTTAGGTCTCTTCCTAGTATCCCTTTGAAGTAAATTTTATTGAGGGTTTGTAAAACATACAAAGTTTAAAATTAAAAAATATGTTTTTAGATACCCATTATAGGTTTACAACACTCTAATAATTTTTAGGGTCTAAATCTCAAAACAAGTACATTAACTCCAACCTTTTCTCTCATAATTAGGTCTCTAATTAGGTATCCTAGGCCTAAAATTGAGTTTTGCTCAAACAAGATCCACACATGCCAAAATTTTAGAATAATTTTTTATTAAAATTTAATAACTAAAACAAATAATACATGACAAATTTTGAATATTGAATCACTCTCTAGATACCAAAACCATGAAATGGTCAAGACTCTTCATTAGGTCTTTGGCACATATTAAGAGAGAAAAAGTTCATTTTCAAAAAAAAAATGAGGTTTTAAGGTATAGATTATATTTTAAAAGGTATATTAAATGTATATAATTACTCATATCAATCACCATTCATTATTTGACACAATATTAAAAAATTATAAAAACTCAACCGAATAAATCTCCAAATGGTAGTGTACAGGTTTGTGTGGGTAGAACTATAGGTTTTGATGAAGTTTGAATATTTATTGAGGTTTTGAGTATAAAAATAGGATATACTAAATTTTTATTCTCTATTCATAATTTTTACATAATGAAACATGTAAATAATACAATAACCTTCAATACTCCTTTGAAATTGAATGATGTTTACACTAGACTATGTACAAATTGAGTTACCCTTGTATTTGCTTGTAGATAATAAATATACCTTCAATGTGTAAATAAAATAAATTAAAAAATTTCATTAATTAATATAGACAACATTTACAAACAAACAGATTCCCAAAAACTAAACCCTCTCATTGATATTCATGCTTTACATGTGCTTGTATAGAATTTTGAAAATTATCTCTTTCTTGGACATGTATTCTCTTTATCTCTCCTTATTGGAGTTTTAAAACTTCCTTATCACATTTATTATGATCCATTTAAATATTTTACAAAATAATATATATTCATATAAACTCTCTAACTATCCAATATTTCTCTAGCGTAGGTTTTGAATGGACTTAAGATGCATTGTTAAAATAGACCATTGACCAATACAACAATTAATATGATCCAAGGTAATCTAAACATAAAAGTCACATGAAGGCATTACATACTCCTAACTATAAAAAACCCATTATTAAAATTTAATATAATTTTTTAAAAGTCTCCTAAACTAAATAAAATAATTTAAAATTTTGAATTTGAATCTTGACGAGAAAGTGCCAAATTCAAATTTTAAGCTACCTATCTGACTCTAAACACTTGGATATGATTCAAAAGTGAAAATTAATAAATATAAAATTCATAAAATAAAATTATCAATCCAAAATTGAAGTATATAAGGGATGTTCCTGCATCATTTGTAGTTTCCTAGAATCCTATGTGGTACCTTGTAAAGTTTCATTCACGAGCAGGTGATTTGTATTTTATTATGTCTTCCTTTTTTAATTATTCTCTTTTCTTGAATTTTCATAGGTTAAGTGACCAAATTATAAAGTTTGTCATGTTTCAATACATCAAAAGTTACAAAACTTATCCAACCATATGGCTCTTATATCAGATGTGTTAGTCTCCCAAACCTAACAGAGATGTCAGATCCTAAGAGATCCCAATGAATCGCCCAACTGTAAAAACCATCAATATCTTGGACTTGATATAGATTTAAAATACTAGGAGATCCTAAATAAGTGATAAGGTGTCATGTGGTCCTGATGATTGTAGGTGTCAAAAATTGACCACATAGATGGCCCTCATGTTAAATGTGTTAGTCTCTTAGACTTGACAGAGATTTTGGGGCCTCAGAGAGCCTAAGAAAATTAAATGATGCAACATGACATGATATTATTGTTGTTATTCTCCTAGACCTAATAGAGAAGTCAAATTCTAGGAGAGACTAACTTATTATACAATGCCATGTGACACTTTCATATAGATTGGTAAAGGAATCCTAAGAATCCCCAAGTAGTTAAAGTGAGATACAATTAGATTTAAATGGCTAATAAAAATATGCCACATGTCACTTCACTCCTCCATTTATATACTCTTACTCTTATAAGGTTAAAATTTAAGTATCAATTTATTCTTAGGTGGTAGCCATTACAGTCAAGACCAATCAATGATGGGCATGTGGTATAGGAAATAGGCTATCTTGGATGCTATAGGGTTGAAATAACCATGTGCCTGCCATACTCTTAGCATTAATAAAATGGTAAATTGAGCCCTAATTGTAAAAATATAAATGTCTCATCACAATCACCAAATTTAGTAGGTGGTGCATATTTTAAATCACTAATTTTAAGTCTAGATTAAGAAATAAATGAGAAAATCCAACCACCAACTCAAATTTTAATTCATGTTGAGTGATCTACCATGCACCATCAATACAAGAGATATGTGTGGGTCCATATAAGTTATTATGGTTTATCTCATTTATTGTTATTGATCCTAATGTCCTAATGTAACTTCTCATTTTATACTTATTCATGTGCCTTCCATTCCTCCCTCACTCATATCTTGTTATCAAAAGAAATCCAACGCTTTATGCAATAATCACTTCATCTTTCAACCCTAAAGTTCAACTTGAGTATAGGGACACCACATTCTTAGATGGTCTGATACACTTCAAACACTATAATGAGATATTTAAGGAAATTGATCCAGTTCCTAAATCCTCTTCTAGTGATGATAAAGATAAGTCCAAGTATGAATTTGACCTCTAGGCATACGAGAAGTATGGGGTATATTGAACTACAACTAAATTAGAGGTATTCCCCTATGTGGATTTGTTTAGAAAATTAATAATCAATACTAAGTGTGTGTGTGTGCGTAAGATGATTTACACAACATGGATTATTCTATGGGTTCTTCACATCATATTATGGATATCTCAAGGATTGATTTCAAATCTTACTACAACCTATGGGAGTATATAAAAACTTATGATCCAACAATGATGAGAACTTACACCAACACTTACCAAATATACAATATCTTGAAGTAGTTCATAGAGAACCCAAATGATAAATGGTTTAATAAGATAGATGTGGATTCCTACACCATTTGTAATTTAAGGAATGGATTTACATTAGGATGATATTGTTAGACTGATTGATCAAGACAACAAACTTCTTGCACATTAACATATTTTGGGTGCCCCTACTCCACATAATCCTCAAGGAATATCTAGTCCCAAACCTTGGGGATAATAAATTTCAACCTGATCAAGGTATTAAGATACATCTATAGAGGAGTTAAATTTTACATGATGAGCTATTTGGTAGACATTATCTATGCAATTATCACATTCAAGCCTTCTGACATTTCATTATGGGATTCTATAAGCATAATGATCCATGTAGTTTTTTAAAAAATATATGGCCACCATTATCAAAAACACATCCAAGAGATATGTGAGTATTTATACCTAGTGGTCTAGATGGACATCAATAAGGTAGCCATGCTTTATCTATCAAAAGAGATAAAGGAGTCTCTCACCCTCATTGGCAATTACTAATAATTCAAGGATGACACTATAATTTGAGTGGATGTCACCCTCAAGGTTCCCCTCTACCTAACATATTAAGGCTTAGACCATTTAGCATAAAAGTATGTCATCTACGAGCTAGTTAAAGTCATTTTCAATCATTTCATTAGACACTAATAGAAGGCTTGCCTAGTATTCCGAATGATGATTAGGCACCACATTTATAAGAGCCTCCAAAATTATAGAATATTATTACAAGAAGGGAATATTATTCCCTAAGAAGGGTCAAACATCAAGACTCATACTTTCATGACATCATTATAGCCCATGTGGAAATATAATAGGCTCATATTAACATCAACAATGTCTACCTGCCTCATGATGATGATGAGCTCTATTTCAACCGAGCTAATAATCAAGAGGTGTTCACTTGGATTGATAAATGAAGAATAATAAAGGAAATTAGGATTAGCCTTGGACATTTATCTAAGCTAGACTTGTCTCCTCCATTTCAGATCATCCTAGAGGGGATGTTTAAGTAACTTATCCCTAAATATCAAGGATAATTTTATAAGGGGTCCCAACCTCTCCTTCTAAACCTTCTCTTTTATGAGCTTAAATTGTATTCCCTTATACTCAAGCTTAACCATGTCCCATGGTCCAAGTATCTCTAATTTATGTAGTTTAGGCCTAATTGGCTCAACCTCAAGTGTTTTAACCTCAGGCTACATATGCACTCAAGTTTGGCATCATTAATTAGTCTAGATAAAATCCTAGGGTAGGACCAGTAATCAGTACCCATGTAGATCCCTCCCCCTACACCCACCATTCATTATAAACTTATTAAAAATCCCCATGCTTTTCCTTTTCCATAACAACCCACTTTAGTTGTGTCTCCCCTTTTCCCTATTCCACCCCTTCCATAATTCATCCAAGTGCTTCTAGCTTTGGCTATGCACAATAATCTCACCTTATAGTTCTCATCTACATAATCCCTTCCAAAAGAAGGGATATTAATAGTTATCCCATTAATTCTTCCATGATTTTAAGTACCCACAAGTATCATGTATATAATAAGTTCTACTACCTCCCTAGTAATAAGTGAACCTATGTGCATAATTCACTCATCCTCAACCACATCAATGATACCTATAGTCACCCAAAAGATTCCTTAGTCAGTCCTTGTAACCTTTATCACCCTAATAACTTCAAATAGAATATTTGAAGCTAATTCAAACAAGATGCCTATAAAAAACAAAAAGGTAACTCATCCCCAATATCCTACACCACCCCTTGTTTCTCCTCACATTATTCTTAGGCTTCCCTTTTCCATCATCTTGGGTGCCCAAGGGTTCGGTTTCAACTAGATAATTTCCTCACTTATACCAAATTCCCCTCTCCTTGGTATCATTACCCCACATGTCAACTTGACATAAATCTAGTGGGAGGAATAGATGTTCCCTTCATATTCCCCTTTCATCCTACGCCATTTTTCCCTGATGCCTCCTCCTCCTCTATTTCTCTCTTCCTTCATTCCCTTTATTTCATTTTTTCCTCCTCTAGCAAGACCTCCAACTATCATATCATCTATGATATCACACCAATAACCCATTCTACCTTATGAATATCCACAATGTCGTAAGAAACTAAGATGACTATGCAAGGTGATCTTGAAGTCCATTAGGACTTTGACTAGACCATAGGTAACATGAGGAGGATCCTCACCTAGAATTTCATCTAAGAGGGAAACCCTATGGTCTGGTAGACTTAGTAGGACCTATTATTCCTCATCAAAGTGAGTACATCCTTGAGAGAAGAGAGAGTGACTAAGGACCTAGTCTTTATGCTCTAGGATACACATGATATGTTAAAAAAAATGATGGAGGGAATGTAGGAATAATTTAGAGCACAAAAAGAATAATTAAATAGATATTTATAATTATATCTAATTAAATGAGTCAAGGATACCCTTCTACATCTTTTCTCAACTCTAGGATAAGTGGTTGAAACTTTGGTGGATAATAATGCACATATTATAAGGTCCCAGGGATATTTAGAGAGAATTTCTCTCATGAAGAGAAAATTTATGAAGCTAGTCATGATCATACACAAGGGCATGTTCCTAGAATTTAAGGTCATTCCCACCATGGACATGAGACTTTATTGAAAGTATGATAGTAACATGAGGGATTTGATTAAAGAGTGGTTGAGCCTAGCACAGACAGTAGTAGAACCTCTAGAAGAAAGTAGAGAAAATATTTTGACCTACTTCAAAGATGTCAACATCATTATTTTATTCCACCTTGATTTAACTTTGATAGATAGAGTAAAATTTTGATTTTACCTGGGTCACTATGACCAAGTTATGAAGAATAAAGTGGTGAAATCCAACAAATCTAGAGCCCAAGTAGTGCTTAAACTCTCTACTCGATCCACTACACACATCAGCTAAGTTCCAGAGGTCAAAGTGTTTATGGAGGCCCCACTCTAAGTATATAAAATACTATTCGCACAATCATATGTGATATTTTGAGAGCCACCAATGAATTTTTACAAGTTGGATTTGGAGTTAGACCTTGTGGTAGTTGTACTTGTAAGCAATGAGGCACATTATAAGAAGTCAGGAGGTAATTCATCTACAAATCATCCATATATCATTTATGTGGTAAATCATGTATCTTTTAAGGATATTGGAGGATATTATACTTATTTTGTAATCTATGTAGTTGTAAAAAAATTGAGAGGCCATCATGGCCAATGACAGGAATCTCATGTTATTTGGAGACAAGCCACATCCTATATATATGGTAAACTATAATCATTTTTAAAGGTCAAATATTTTGGAATCAAAGAGTTTTTGGAATAAAGATAATATTACACCTATTATTCCTCACTTTTTGATATTTAATTATCTACCATGGTTGGAATTTCATAAATAAACTCTATTTTAATGAATGCAATTTCCTACATTTTTTTGAACTAGTTGGTTTGTTTGGTAATGTGTCAATCATTTATGTTTTGCATAAATATTGATGTTAAATAATTGAATAAGATATTTTTTACTCAAATGAATGTAGTAATTTTAATGTTCTCTTTGTTTTATCTTATTTGTAAATATTTATCTCTTTATTCATAACACATGCAATATATGTACTTGATTTATAGATTATATTGAGGAATTTATGTGTTAGCTAATACAAGATCTTTAAAGTGTTGATATTTAGTGAAGGATTTACAAATTTAAAATTCTTTTATATTTTTATTGGACCCATTTCCTTGTGTAAAGATAATTTGGATCCCTTGGTGAAACTTGACAGATAGTGGTATAGCTATGGTAGAGCACACATTCAACTCCATTCTTGAAGCATTAACATCTTTCAAACCTAGAATCATTTATTTTTTACCCTACCTTTCCTTCCCATTTTATGTTTAAATTTTGAGTCAAAACACCTCTCTCCTATTTCATAAATCATCTAGTCCAACTCAATGTCAACTAATGAATAAATTTTTCTTTTTTGGTAATGAATTTTGGGTGAAACTACACATATATTAATCCCTTGGTGTAACAATTATTGCTCTCTGAGTAAAATAAGGTTAAATTGATTGATCCTTGGACATAACTAGAATCAGTCTTAAATTTAATGAGGGTTTATCCTTATCCCATGCATTATCTCCCACTTTCCTCTTCATAACACTCAAATTCACTTTGATTAATTATTATTAAGAACCCCAGCCTTGATGGAATATTTTATTTAAGCGTTCCTTACTTCTCTTACTTTATGATTCTCCATTGTTGTGTGTTTCAAACACACAAAAATTAGCACTATAAGGAGGGCCTTTATTTCATTTAATATTGCTACTTTCTCTCTACCATTTATTTCCATTTTTATTAACCTTAAACCCATATAGTAATAGATATAGAGTAAGGTAAACCCTAATAATGAAATTTTGACTTATTGGTCCACTTCAGAGAAAATTTGGATCCTACTACATAGACTACTATGTCTAAGTCTGAGCAAAGTAGACTAATTATTTCACCCCTACAAGTGCATCAAAGAGCTTGATCTCATATATATATACCTAAACATATCTTTGATTTCACTAGATCATCCTCCTATTATCCCCAAAATAGACCACTTAAAATTTCTATCCAAGTAACTTGATTAGTAAGGTTATCCATTAATGTTCCTAGATTTGTCCATGACTGATGTAGGAACCTAGAGAGGTACCTTCCCCATATCACTCCTGGTGTGAGATGAATAGATAAAGAACATGTGAAATCATAGAAAACTACCCTAAGTCTTCTTAATGTGTAATTAAAATATGTGTTGTGTAGGATTTTCCCTTTCAGTTTGATGTATTCAGTCGATGATTGGTTCCTTAAACTCCATGAAAACTTAATCACAAATTAGGATGAGTATATTAGTTCTTTCTTGATTAACCCCATCTTCCTCTACTAGTAGTTTACTTGAATTAAATGATAAACCCATGAATCTATTATAAACTTTAACTCTAGGTTATATAAATTGTATATTAGTGTCACCATACATGATCATACTAATGCTCAATTGTGATTGAGATGTATAATAATGCTTTATAACCTTGTATGGCCATGTTCTTAAGATGAGACCCCATGATAATAGACTTATTATGTTAAATCCATAAAATTTGATAAGAAATTAAACCTTCAAGGTCAAATGATGGTCTCATTCCTGATTCATTACCACATATGCCTAAATTGATCTTATTACTTAGCATAAACTAGAATATTCCAATGCTCTAACTACTACACATAACAAACAAAATTCATTTTAGTCATGCCATGCCAAACCAACACTTGGGATTTAAAAAACTAGTGAACAATGAAATGGTTCTTGAGTTATAAAATAAAGTGATGTTAAAAGTAGCTACAAAAACCCAAGACATATCCCATGAGTCTAAAAAAAATGAGTTAGATACCATCCAATGAATGGTCCAAAACTAAATAATGACTTCGTTGTTATACAAAGACAAATACGTAGTTCTAATGCTAAAATTTCAAACAAGAACTTTACTACCAAGGACAAAAAAAATTAAAATCATCCTCAGAGTCAACTAGAGCTCTCTCCTAATAGGCTACCTAAATTTAACATCTTTAAAATAGATCTACCTAACTAGTGTTGATTACATAACATGATCATGTATGGGGAACTTAACTATATAGAATTTTGTAGTGCCTTTGACATCTTTTAGAGAGATATGTAGGAGTATGAGGTGGTCTCAAATCACCTATAATCATCCAATTTGGGTATAATCCTAACACATCCATGTCAATAGGAACCATGAAATTTCCTAGCTAAGAATAAAATGGGTTAGAGGAAATTACGAGTGAGTTTCATGTATTCTAATAGTTTTAGTAGAATAACTATGCCCGTAAAAATAGGTAAAAGTAGTAGGCCCTCACTACCTCAACTCCCCCAAATAATTATGCAATGACATTGGATCATAATGATAAAAATAACCTTCCACCTCTAAAATAACATGAACTAAATGTTTCTATAGATACCCAACTAGTCCTAAATAGGGTAGGCTACAACATAGTATAGGATATGAATAAGATTAAATCAAATATCACCCTTCATAAAATTTATTAGATTATAGAGTAATATGATATTATAGTAAAATACTTAATTGGAATCCAAATCAAATATCATAAACTAAGCAAACAATATCCCATACCAATGTGCTCATTCATAAAAATAAGATCAAAGTGCCTCCCTTTCTCATAACTATTAGGTTATTTAGGAATAACTTACAAAAATATGTAGTGGATTTAGGAACATTAGCAAAGGTAATGTTTGTAGGCATTTTTTAAAATTTAGGGTTGGTCCCCATCAAGTCCAACAAGGTGGTGGTTTGGCTTGATAAATCAAAGGTCAAGTTAGTTTTTGGGATTTTTAATTTCGTTATACAACTAGAGTCTAAACTTAGGATTAAATAGTTCATAGACATCTAGGTGGTAGAGATCCCTAAGGCCTATAAAATGCTCCTCAATAGGGATTGGTATAAGACCTTAAATGGGTACATGGTCATTGACTTATCTCATATGTGGTTGCCCTAGATATGGGTAGCCAATAAGATTAGAGTGGATAGGGAACCCCGCATGAAAGATATGATAACTGAGTATAATGTTGTCAATGAGAAAGTGAACCTAGTCTCCTTAGGCTTGGGGATTTATATACTAAGCATGAAATCTACCAAACACAAAGCTAGTAATGAACTAGAATTTCTAGACTTATGGTCCCTATATGTAGATGGGGCCCATTCCAAATAAGGTAGTGAGATAGGTGTTATACTAATAAACCCATAAGGAATGAGATTCTTAGTTTCATATAGGTTATAATTCCAATATATGAATAATCTAATATAGTATCAAGCATCAATCTTAGGTTTACATTTTTCATTAAAATGTAAGGCAAAAGAACTAATAGTATTTAGGGATTCTATGATGGTACTCAACTAGGTTAAGATCATATTTTAGTGTAAACTATCATAAATAAAAGGTATAACCATATATCCTGGGACTTAATATAGATATTCAATTCATTTAATGTCATCCCTATCCCTAGGGAATAAAACTAAGTCATTAAATCACTAGTATTCTCAGCCATGAGCTTAACTCCCCTTCATGTCGATGTAGTATAAGAGTTTTATATGGAGCTATTACCTTTTCTCTTTATCTTAAAAAATGTAAAAAATTTCCAAGTCTCTAAGGAGATCAACAAATTATCAAATTCTTTAATAATGTTGTGGTATTTTAATCCCAAATATTTGATGTAGGCAAAAGAAATCCTAAAGTATAACTCGATTAGGACACAATTCTCAATATTTATGGGAATCACATCTCTAAGGGGATGATTTCAATAGAAAATGTGTTTGATACATTCATCCCTAAACCCCAAATTAAGAAGCCCAAGTTTGAGAATCAAAAGTGTTGAACCATTAATCTCATTTATTTAGCGAGATCCCATGGGTTAATGTAGGTCTGAATGGACAAAACTAGAACTTGATCATCTTCAAAAGTTGTTGCTAAACTATAAGGATGTGGTTTCTTAGGATTATGAAGATCTCAAAATCTTCAACTTAAAGGAAATTAATTACACCATCCCATTAAAACTAGATTGAAATACATTTAGGTGGAGGTAGAGGCTCATGAACTTAATTAGGAACCCTTGACACATAAAGATGTTCAAAAATTTCTCTCATATAGAATAATATTCCTAGTGTGTCAATCTAATTGGGTATCCAACTTGGTAATCATGCACATAAATAATGGATAAATTCATTTATGCATTTATTTTTGAAATTTTAATTGATATTATTAGATATAAAACTACCCATTGTCATCCCTTGATGAAGTGGTCTAAATGTTAGGTGGATCCTAAATTATGTCCTTTTTGGATGGATTTTTAGGATATAATTAGGTCATAGTCAATTTGGAAGATCTATCCAATATTTCATTCCCCACCAAATGGGATATTTTTGCCTACAAGTGAATGTCATTTTAATTGATCAATGTTTGAGTAACATTTAAAAGGATTGTGGATTTTGATTATGAAGTTTTAATTGGAAAATGCATAATAACCTACATCGATGATTTAATCATGTTTTCAAAGGGTATTCAATAAATGCAAGAAGTATGGAATTTCTTTAAACCCAAATAATATTGTGTTTGATGTCATTGAAGGTAAGTTTCTTGGTCATATCATCATAAAATAAGGTATTGATTTTGATCCTAAATGATCTAATGTGATTTCCAAATTTCCTCTGCCTAATAGTAAGAAAGAATTAAAATAATTATTTAGGAAAATCATTTTTGTTCACAAGTTTATATCTGGATTTGCCAAGATTGTAAAGCCTTTGAATGCCATGTTGAAATAGAATCCAAAATTAGAGTGAAATTTTAAATATAATAAGGATACCCATGATATAAAATATGTTATTATGCAAGCACCTATGTTGATCAACCCAAACTATACAACATATTTATATTTTTATCCTTTCACCTTCGAGCACACCATCAACACCTTTTTCAAATAAATATTGGATGGAGAATAAAACCATGTTTATTTTATGAGAACCAATCTAAAAGATGTAGAATTTAAATATTCCACTCTCGACAAGCATACCTATGTACTCATCAAAGTTATAAATAATTTATATCATTGCATTATCAAGAATAAGGTACATGCAATCATGCCAAACATAGCTTTGGGTCAAAATGAACTGGATTAATGTAGAGGTAGATGGATGACATAGGAGTATGATTTTGAATTGAAACCTACCAAATTTTTTAGAAGGTAGAGCCTTAGTTTATAATAAAAATTTATGTAATGATCTCTATGCACTAGCTAGACTAAGATCTATTAATACATTAGGATTGGTATACCTTAATCATAAATTTACCTATTTTATGGGAATACACCTCATGCATTGAATCAAACATATAAAATAACCCTCAAATTAAAGGTAACATAGTATATGTTGAATATAGGTATTATTTAAAAAAAAAATCATGAGGGAATTTATCTTAGATGTTTATCATAATCTGAAGCCAAATAAGTAATGGCAAAATTCCATGAGAAATTAGGTGTTGGCTATCTAGAATTTAATGTAATGACACAAAAGATACTTTAGGCATGCTATTACTAGCTTACCATGTTCAAATATGCCCATGATCACATTGATACATGTCATCAATGTCAAACCTTTTTAACAAGATAAACCTAAACTATAATGTCATTGCAGTTGGTTATCAAAATAACACCATTCATCCAATGTGGTGTTGGTATGTTGTTGTCATCGATGTCCAAAGGATGCATCTTATGAAGGTTCATGGTGAGTGATCATTAAGGTATGTGACAAGGTTATTTTTTTTTAACTTTGATGTCATTAAGATTGTCATTGATATCATTAAGATTTTTGTTGTGGTGTGAGAGTGTTGTTTAAAGAGTGTTCTTGTTTGATATAATTGAGGAAAATATGTTTTAGTACAAGGTATCTTGAGAAGCCTTGTCTAGACCCTATGAGAAGGTATGCTTTGTGAATTTTGGTGAACTAAGTGATAAAAATATTTTGAGAGGTATTTTGTCATTATATGAACATGTAAGTTAATTTTAGATACTTTCATAAGTGTTTCAAGGTTAGTTGTCAATTTTTTAGTGCTTAAGAAGCCTAGTCATGGCACTATCCATGGAATGTAAAGTTCTTGTGAGAAGTTATGAGTATGGTGACTTGGTAAGATTTATGCATATAGGAATGAGAAGTTATATGAGGTTGATTGATCATTATGTAGAGTTCATTGATATTGGTATGAAGGTATGTTTTTAGGTCTAATGTAGCATGAAGACCATGATGTAGAGAGAGAGAGAGAGAGAGAGAGAGAGAGAGAGAGAGAGAGAGAGAGAGAGAGAGAGAGAGAGAGAGAGAGAGAGAGAGAGAGAGAGAGAGAGAGAGAGAGAGAGAGAGGAGAGAGAGAGAGAGAGAGAGAGAGAGAGAGAGAGATAGAGAGAGAGAGTATGACTAATAAGGTATGAGGATTTTATTCCAAGGAATGTATGGATAGGTGAGTGTTTTTATAAGTATTTAATTGTGTTTCAATTTTTTCATGTATTTTTAGGTCATAGTTTGAAGGACAAGGCATGAAAAGTTGTTTAGAAATCTCTTGAGTGCTCAAAATGAAGGGTTCTTAACCTGAAAAGGATTTTATTATGCTCATTATCTCATAAAAAAAATTCATGGGAATCTAAGATATTAATGGTAGATGGTGAAGGTTCCTATATTAAAATTCCATGCATTATTTTTTGGATTGAGGGGCTATACTTTATGAATTATTTTTAAGAATGGAAACAAGTTTAAACCCTATTAGAACCCTAATAAAGATATGATGATGAAAATGTTAATAAAAAGTTCCAAAAATGGATTGGTATTATTATTTAATAAATTTTATAATGTATTTTAATCTCCCATGTACTTCTAGGTTGTATTGGTTAGAGAGAGGAAAGATAAAATGTTGAGTTGTAGGCTTGTTTTTTAAGAAGTTATTGTAGAGGCCAAATGTTGCATTAGACATAGTAATAATATGAATGGAGGAAAAAGGTAGAGACTCATGCTTTATGTATATGATTTTTTTTTAATATATTATAGTCCTAAAATTTTCTAAACCAATAATCCAAGTTAGCCATTCCCTAATAGGTCAAATGGTTAAAATAGTGAAAAACCTAGACATGAGTGAGAAGATGAATAAGAATGTGTTATCATGATAAAATGATGAAATAAGTACATGGAGATGTATTTTTACATTGTAATTACATATTAATTATTGGTATAAATATTTTAAGTTATATGTAATGGTGAAAATTATTAAACCAAAATGGCTTATCTGGCTTAGTGAGGTCTATGTATAATGAGGTCAACAAATTGTTTTGTAAGACCAATAGTTGTCACTAGAATATATGATGTTTATTTTTTAATATTTTATGGATATTTCATAGAATATTTTTCATGAATCATGAGTATCTGAATGTGTTTACACATGTGTTAGACTTCAAAGTCACCATGACTAGTCTTTGAAGAAAATTGGCAGTTCTGAGTGAGCAAGTTGCAGTGATGAGTTTCAAGCTCTATGCCCTAAGTTGAAGTGTATAATGCATATGTTGATGTTTTTTTTACTTTAAATTACTTTAATTATTTATAAAATCTTAGAACTCAGTGTAATAGGTTGAAAATTTAAATCTAAAATGGCTTATCTAGTTTAATCAAGATTATGTGAACTAAGGTTAGGAGATTGGACTGCAAGACCAATGTTTGATATTAGAGCTTATGGATTTTGTGATTGAGTTTTTTTTTGAGATTTTATATAATATTTAATGTATTTATAAACATTTAAAGTTTCATCTTAGGTGTTGTATGTCAAATAGTTTCATGACTAGCTCTGTATAGTCCTAGAAGTTTTGAGTGAGCTTACTAAAGAGATGAGTTTAAGCCTTTTTGCTTGATTTCAAGTGTTTTAATAATATGGTGATGAACACAAGGGAATATAAAGTATATATATTTACTTTTTTTAATCATTTTTTAGTGTCTTAAGTGAGTTTGATATTTAGTATTGAAAGGCATACTTTTAGTCTACACAAGCCTAATAAGACTGAGTACTAATGACAAGTTTCAAGTACTGATTTGTTGTAAAATGTCTTGTTAATCCTTGGAAAAATAAATTTTGGTATATTTAATGTCTATATTATATTTTCCTACCATTTTTGTATTTTTAAAGTGTTTCAAGGAAGGTATAGTGTAGTGTGTCCTAAAGGAGACCTAATAGAATTAATTCTTCATGATGCCTAAAAGTGAAAAGAGGTATAATAGAGTTATGATAAAATAAAAGGGAATAAATATTATTTGTAATCATGTTTATTATAGGTCATAAAACCTATTACATGTCTAACATAATAGGTTAAGGGTGAGTAGCTGACTATGTGGCATATGAACAAGGAATGGTATATATACAAGGCAATTTTAGGTGTATTAGTGTATGTAGAGTGTATGAAAATGAAATATCACATTTTTGAGAAGAATAGGTATTTTAGACTATAATATTAGTGTATTAGATCTATAATTAATATTTTATAGTGTTTTTTGTATGAAGATCAAGTTTATATTACCTAATCTATTTTGAAGAGACCTAGTTGAGCGAAGAATCCTAGAAGGTAGTTTGAGAGAGATAGAAGAATGAAAAGAGATAAATAAGTTGATCATAATATATTGTGTAAGAAAAAATGTTTTATAAATGTGATAAAAAAAATTTAGGTGGTTGAGTTGGTGTTGAGTCATCTAGGGGGTTGGTGCCTCCTTGTAGGATGTGTTTGCTCAAGCTTAGTTGAGTAGGTGCTTGACTAGTTAGGGTCGGTGCTCCATGTGGAGTTGGTGATTCACTAAAGATTTGTTTTTTTATTATATTAATATAGTCCATTTTCATAGATAATTTTGTTTTATTCCCCTTGAGTTTTTCCCACATATGTAATGTGTTATCTTATTTCATGATCTTGTATGGTTGGATATGTTTTATTAGATGTTCATGTTTGTATGAATGGTTCATGTATGATTAAGTGGAAATTAATTAATGTTTTAAAGAAAATGATTCAGCCCCCCCGCCCCCCCCCCCCCCCCCCCCCCCCCCCCCAAATTATTTTTCTTCATTCATGGGGACTATATTTTGTGGGAGTCATAAACCCCAACTCCTTAACAATCCATAAGTTTATTCTCATAACCATAAATTACTGCACAATATGGAATAAAGTAGTGGAAACAAAGGAAATAACTACAAATAAAGTCATCAAATTCATAGATAACAATGTAACAACTAAATTTTTAACCCTATCTCATTGGTATGTGATAATGGTCTTATGTTCTAATCTATAGAGCTCACTAAATCAGATTATGATGAAAGGATCACCTTGAGATTCTCATCCAACTGCTACCCACAATGGAACAAATAGGCAAAGTCAAATAATAAAAAACTTTAAATTATTTTAATAAGTTTATATAAAAAAAAACCCAAGAATGGCATTCACTATTTAAATTCATTTTATGGGTTGAATACACCATGTATAAACAAGTTAAAATCTCACCATTTCTATTAGTCTATAGATTGGAGCTATTTATACCAATATAATTAGACTTCATATCTATAAGTTTATGTAGTATATATGGAGCATGATGAGAAAGTGAAATATAGGCTCTTGAAAATTATATCATTACAATAATCCTAGGATGAAGCCTTATTAAAATTCAACAAACATTAGGGCACTATCAAGTGATGGTTTGACAAAAGAGATAAGGTCAAATACTTTAGGATTTATGATCTAGTATTGTTGTGGGATAAATATCATGAAAATAAGTGCCGACATTCCAAGTTTGATCCTCTCTAGATTGAACCCTACCAGATAGCTAAGATGATTGGGTAGAATGTGTTTTACCTCAAATACCTTGAAGGAAATGACCTCTCACTACATGTGAATGGATAGTTCCTAAACCATTACTTCTCACCTACCCATTAAAATGTATTTTTAGAGTAACTTCAATGGATATAGTAATGTATATATTAGAGTATTTTACTTTCATTTGTGTGTTTTCTTTCATTTATGTGTCTGTCATTAGTTATGTATTTCTTTTTAGTTATTTTTTTGTATCTTGCCAACCTTGCCCTAGTTTTCACTTCAAAGGATGATGTTATTAATGAGGAGAAACCAAGTTATAAAATGGTGATAAACACTTTAGAGAGAGACAAAAGCATGGAAGGCATAGTTCATATTTATAAACCTAAATGGTTAGTTTTAAAAAATAATAATAATTTAAAGGTTATGAGTAGTCCTTTACTTTTTATACCTTGAAGGCCCATGATTCAAAATAGAATGAGTGGATTTTAGAATAGTGATATTTATCAATAAAATCCATCAAAAATACTCTTAATAAAACATCATATTGTAATGTAGGATCATTAAACCAATATAAAATACTTTGGGTATTCAAAGATTTTCAAACATCCCATCACCCATGGCTTGGTCCCAAACCCTCAATGGATAGAATTGAAAAAAAATATTTTCATAAAAAAAAATTTAAATAAAGGATAGAATAAAAATTTAGAATCTAATCTTGAGTCTTCCTCAAAAAGGTTATTTAGGCAACCTCCATCACCAGATTTTTGGCCTGGCTAGTAATGGAACAAGGCCTCAATTAGGACTAGAAGTATCTCTATAATGGTTATGGATGCCTGGCTGGTATTAAATCAATGCCTATACCATTCCCCTCTAATCCATTTAGCCAATCAATTACCCTTTCAAAATTTCTAATGCTCAGCTTGATCTAAACTTGTTTAAGTGAAATCTAAATTGAACAATGAAAAAATTTATCACCTCATACACATGGATGGTAATTTTTAGATATAAAGCTTAGTATGTCACTTGGTGAAACTAAATTTAGTGATTTATTTATATGTATATGACTAAGGATTTTCTTGTGTTCTATGTTTTGTGCAAGAATAAAGGTTTTAAGCTTTTGTTCTAAGTGCTTAACACCACTTTCCCCTTAGAATTCACCATTTGGTTTGGCCTACACACCCCCTTATTCTAATAACTGGGGGACCCCTCTTTAAATTTTCTCAAATTCAAGATTATCAAAATTTAAATCTCTCCTCGATCAATTTATTTATTTAATATTCATTGAATTCATGTTTTACCATATTTATTCTATGTGTCTAATGTATTTATAATGGTATTTAATCCCTGTTAAGGTCGCTCATAACTTCTGAGTTTAAGCATAGTTGTGTATTTATGTCATCCTAAGTAGAATAGTGAAATTTCAAACTCAAAATATTTTTATTTAACTAAATTTCAAATATATAGATTTGGACTCGTTTTGAAGTTCTCAAAGTCTCAATCCCCTATACTTGTAGTTTTCTAAAATCTGACATGATACTTTATAAATCTCTGTCGATGAGTAGGTTAGTTGTATTTGATTGTCTGATTCATTTTTTTAATTATTATATTTTCATGTATTTTCATAGGCTGAATGACCAAATTAGAAAATGTTTCATGGTTCTAATAGTTAGAGGTGTCATATTTTGACCAATTATATGGCCCAAATGTCAAACATGTCTATTTCCCAAACCTAATAGAGATGCCAAAGCCAAGGAGATCCTACCTAATCATATTAATTATCTACTAGAACCATCAATATCTTAGGCCTTATATAAATGTTAGATCCTAGGAGAGCTCAATCGAGTGAGAAGGATTCATATGGCCTTGGTGATTAGAGGTGCTAGAATTTGACCAATTAGATTGCTTTTATCTCAAACATGTCAATCACCAAGACCTAATAGAAATTTTAGGGATAGAGAGAGATAAACAAAATGAAATTATGACACATATACCTCTATTAGATATATCAATCTCCTAGACTTGAAAAAGATGTCAGAACCTGGGAGAACTTGACCTACTATACCATGCCACATGGCACTTTCATATAGATTGGTAGAGGAAGCTTGAGAAGCTTAAAAATAGTTAGAGTGATGTATAATTATACTTAAATGGTTAATAAAAATATGACATTCATAACTTTACTCCTCTAATTGTTTACTCTTACTCATGAAAGTGTAAAACTTATGTATATGGCTATGCCTAGGTGATAACCATTGCATTCAAGACCAATCAATAATAGGCACATAGCATAGGAAAAAGGTTGTCTAAGATGCCATAGGGATGAAATAACCATGTTCCTACCACAATCCTATCATTAATCAAATGGGGAAATGAGACCTAATTGGGAAAATTAAAACATTGTGTCACAATCACCAAATCTAGTAACACATTTTAAATCATTGAGTTTAATTCTAGATTGGTAATTAAATGATAAAATATATCCACCAGTATAGATTTTAATTCACACTGAGTAATCCATCATGTTAAATCAATACATGAGATATGTGTGGATTAATATAAGTGCCTATGGGTGAGATCATTTACCATTATTGCTCCCAATTTCCCATTCTACCTTCTTATTTTTTACTCATTCTTGTGCCCTCCTTTCCTACCTCACTTAGAACTCATTATCACAAGAAAATCAACCCTTTATGTAATGCTCACTTTGTCTTCCAACCATAAATTCAAGCCCAAGTAAAAGGACACCATGTTCTTAGATGTCTTGACATGCTTCAAGCACTATAATGAGATGTTCAAAGCAATTGACTTGGTCCCCAAATCCTCTACCATCAATGATGAATATGATGTTGAGTTAGAATAGTCCCTCTAGGCATATGAGAAGTGTAGGTTGTACCAAGCCATAGCCAATGTGTAGGTCTTCCCTTAATTGTATTTATTTGACAAGTTACAACTCACTTCTAAGTAGGTATAAGATGGTGTTCATGACTTGGTATGTTTTATGGGTTCTTGGCATTAGATCATGGATATATTAGGGAGTGCTTTTAAAGCTTAATGTAAGATCCCAAAGTATATAAATACTTATGATTTAGCTAAGATCAACACTTACCAAATTTATGAAGTCTTGAAGGACTGGGTAGAGAACCCAAATGCTAAATGGGTCAATAAGATAGACTTGTACTCATACATTATTCACACATTCAAGGAAGGGGACCACATTAGGATGATGTTATTAGATCGATTATTTGGGGTAAAGAACTAATTTCACATCAACTTAATATAAGTGCCCCTACTCCAAATAATCATCAAAGGAGATTATGTCTTATAACTTGGGGGTGATTAATTAGATCTCATCAAGATAGTTAGAGATGCCCAAGGAGGAATCAACTTTTAATTTTTGAGATACTTGGTTGATGAAATCTATGTGATGCTCATGTTTAAGCCTTGTACCTTTATAACATAGGTTCATAGAGGTGTAATGATATATGTAGTTTTTAAAAACTATATGGCCATCATTATTGGAACCACATCTAAGAGATATGTGATTCCTTCTATCAAATAGTATACATGGCCATCAACAAGGCAACCATGCCTTAGATATCAAAAGAGATAAGGGAGTCTCTTAATGCCATTGGTGAATATTAGTACTGTAGGGATGAAACTATCATTTTATTGGATGGTTTATGCAATAATATAATGCATTATGTCTATAAATTAATCCTAACTCATAGAATATAGATCATACCATACACTTCCAATTGAGGATACATTAGATAATCAAGAACATGAATAATATAGGGATCTACTAGATTTAATTAGGGTATCTCTTACCAAAACACACAATACTAGGGAGGCTTACAAAGCCTCCAATCAAACATAATCATGTAATAACCCTATCTAGGTCTTATGTTTTATATTCACTGAACTAATAACAAGTAAAGTAAAGTCTAATCTGGTGCTCACCAAAGCTTGTGGCACATAGTGGGGGTAAGAAAAAATAAAAGTAAACATGCATACAAGACATTTACTCACATCAATGTATATAAAATCCTAATACATGGAATGGAAGTAAAAATTCATATATATCTACTCTTACAAAGGAGGAACAAATGTATTAATACTTACCTATGAAGGTGAACCCATCGAGCCTTAATCTCTCCCTTGGCCAAGGTGATTCATAAAAGGTTTTTGTGGTATGTAAGGATGATAAGGATAAATTAGCTCTAGGATACACAACCTATCAATGGATCCTAAAGACTTATCCACAAGACAGGATCTGTATCTCCAAATAAAGTATGAAACCTGAAGCTTGCTCCTCAAGTAGAATGGTGGATAGGTAGATGCACAATAACTCTTACTTCTCTTCTCTAAATAATGACAAAATGAACTTGTTATATATGCAAATTTAACCCTAAGCCCTTCTAAAAGTTTTAACTAATAGTGTTGACCTAGTAGACCTATTATAGTTATGGACAATAATTCACTAGGTCACAGGCTAGGTTGGCCAAGATCTGACCTAAACTCTAAATGAATTTTACCCAAAACTATAAAAGGTTGACCTAGTCAACCCAGTATAGTGAACAATCAAAAGGGGATTAAGGCTAGAAAAAGGGGGACAAAAGGTAGGAAATGACTGAAGAGTGTGAAATAGTGAAGAATAAGGTTAGGGGTAAGGTTTTTAGGAGATAAGTGTGTAGATAATAAATGAAAAAGGGCTAACAATCTTAAAAAGCACTAGTTGTCTACCCACCCATTTCTCAGTGCACCCCTTAAGGCATAAACTCAAAGATATTGAGACTTGATGAGTTACTACAAGATAAGAAGATCAGTAATCAATAAAATGTTTTAAAATATTATTTGTATACATATTCCCCACTCGAAGCTCATCACATATCACATGATTGAAACACAGGATGGTGCTTCAGGAATAAAACATGATAAAAACTTTACTTATCTTAGTGCATTAGATAAACAAGTAGACTACAAGAAAAGTGAAGATGTCTAATGTGAATAGCATTAGGTGAACCTATAGAGATTAGTGCAAAAAATAGCCAAAAAACAAGATTTTTGGAATGTAGGCATATAGTACTGGAAAATATTTTCAACAATGTCATGATTTCATAACATTTTATGTTTTGAAAATATGGTTTATAAAAATAAAAATATGAGCAAAATAAGGAATTTGATAGTAAATATTTGAGAGATAAGGAATTATGAAAAGTAAGTTTAAATAGGGTGAAAGGGAAGTCATTTGTTATTTTTGACTTATGGGTGAGAGAAAAAGAGCTCTAAGAGACAAAATGAGAGGCAATAGAGTGAGGATGGTGAGGAGATAATAGTCGAGATGAGAGGGATGCTCATTGGTTAAAGTAGGTGCAATATAGGTAGGCAAGTGAGAATCTCAATCTTGTTTTTGAATATTTTATTGAAATTAAGTATTTTACAGAAATTCCTATTTTAGAGTAGTTATAAGAACTAAAATGAACCCTAAAAGTTTATTATGGGTAGTAGAAACCAAACATGGAAATGGGTTGATAGGGATAAGAGTAATGACTATCAGAAAGCATTTATTATAGTCAATGAAAGGGGTCAGTAGTCAAAACCAACTAGGTCAACCTAGTTGACCTAGTAGACTAAAAACTTAGTGAAATCCACATTGCTAACTTGGTAGGTGTGTGATTACTTAGTTTGTTTTGCATGTTGCCAACTTGTACATGACCATCGACTTAGTAAAATAATCCACTATGATGACTTAGTACAAAGGGTGTAAAAAGTAAAGGGTTGACTTAATTTGTTAAGTCAACCTATTCAAAATGAAGAAAATTTGGTCAACCTAGTGTTTGACTAAGTGACCAAAATAGTATGAAAATGTATGAAAGAGGTTCAAAGACTACTAAAAAGGCCTATAATGGCTGATTGAGTCCTAAAATGGACTAATAGGCTAAAAACAGGTCAAATTGATTAAACATGGATAAATTAAAGCAACTTAGGCTTATTTTTGTTAAAATTTGAAAAGAATGTATTTTTATTATAAATTACATGGGGATCTAATACATATTTTGTTTTTTTATGGTTACAAGGGAATCTAATATTTTAGAGATTGGTGGATGCAGCATGGCTCCTAGTCCTCTTAGAGAGATTAATAGTTAAGAATCGATTGGGATTGGTTATATTAGATCTATGAGGGATTGGGGACATGTGTAGAGTCCCATTGAGTTTTGATCTAATAGTCATATTCCTAGGATCCTAGGAATGATTGACTAATAAATTTATATGAGAGGTAGATGGGGATACCATTGAGGTAGGTATCACCCTAGTTTTGGATTACTAATATGAGGTACACTTATGATTATGAGAGTACCAGATGGAGAGGAGGAGAGGAGAGAATTAGCCATGTGGGTAATGGGCTTAGATAAGATATATCTGAGGCTAAGAGTTAGCCTATTTGATGTTTATACATCTCATATTTAATATATCTAGAAGGTAGTTATAGGACTTATGTAGCATGGGTGTTGTGTCAAAAGTTAGATGGCAAGGTATCATTGTATGTGATATCCTTATGCCAAACTATTTTGGAACATGGGTAGTTTTATGATTTAGGCTCTATCATCTAGGTATTTATTATGCATGACATGTATGGGATGTTTTCTAGAGGGAAAAAGATGATGGGGTTGATTATGTTACTAAGCACATGGATATATGAGAGGTTTTTGATATATCAACCAATTAGGTTACCTAATGTGGTCAATGATTGGTTGCCTTGGGTAAAAAGGTGGTCATAAGATTAGGTAAAATGGACCATGTCACACATGTCAGTGCTAAAGATAGTTAGGTGGAAAAACATCATGTGGAAACCATAAGGGCACATTGATATGGTATGACTAAGTTAGGAGACAGTGGCACCAACATTGGCATGGATATAGATTAAAGGCCACTACACCTAGTGGATAGAGTTGTATCTAGTGACATGCATACTAGGATAGATGGGATTCCCTCACCCAAAAGCTCTGATAGTGATTACCACATTTTATGCTAGGTATGTGGGAGTTATGGGGGAGAGGAAGATTAGAGCCACCAGTTGTTAGTCTAGCAATTAGACCATGACATGCGTGACCATGGACTAATCAAGAATGATAAGAAGTAGATAGAGATTAGATAGATGTATATGTAGGGGCACTAAAGGTACCACCACTAGTAATACAATAGGAGGAGTGATGACCACCTCCATCATACCATCGATGGAGACATTGGTAGGGAGAAAGAATAAAGATAGTGGTGATCCAAGATGAACCATTAGGTAGGCCATGATAGAGTTGGATGATATAGGTACCACATATGTATAGCTTGAGATGGGGATGAATGATGACCCTAGGATTTTCTCTTGGGTGGTGACTTATACATGAGGTACTAAGAGGATGTATTGATGGAGAGACCATGATTGACATTCATGCAAATGGTGAGATGATAGTAGGCAAAACACAACTAGTTAATACTAGATGGTTTGAAATTTACTTAAGTTATTTGAGATAGATTATAGATAGATAGATTTTTTAGGTATATATGTGATCTAATATCTATTTGGTTTAAATTTTGTAGATTCTATAGAAGAGGAGATTGAATGGGTATCCTAGGTGATGAGATCACTCCATGATATTTTTGACAAGGCATTGATGCCATATGACCTGATGACACTAGAGGATCTTGTGATAGTGTCTTCCCCAAGGATTTAGTTTAGATGAGGAAGAGAGGTTGTGAGGCAAGTTTAGGTCTATAAGAAGGATCTATAACCACTAGTAGGGGTGGGATTAGGAGAGACATAGGCATAATAGGTATTAGATCAAGAGAGAGTTGTAAATATGGCTACCATGACTTAGCTAGCTTAGGTACATGCCCAACTAGTACAGGTATAGGCCTAGGTGGCCAACTTACATGGATAGGTAATAGGTTTGATATCTCATACGACCTCTTTACAACATACTATTTAGAAGAGGTTGTTTGAGGCATCTATGAGTAACATGGTTAGGCCATGAGATAGATAAGATAGAGCCCAACCATAAAGCTATAATGATGTATATTGTTGTAATTTATATCAAAATACATGATATATATATATCTCTCATTTTTTCAATTGGATATTTGATATTATGTGTTTGTATGATGGTTGTGGTTGTAGATGCTCAGATATATTTATTTTTAGTACATGTATTTATTTATTTATTGTATATCCTATAGGAAATATATGATTTATGGTTTCTTTTCTATCATTATGTAGGACACATGAAATTTTAAAAAAAAACAAGAAATTTTTTTTGTCTAAGTATAATTAATAAAAAACAAAATGTACTACACACTATTTAACACTGTAAAATGTGTAGTAACAAGAAAAATGAATAAGAATAAGAAACCAAAGGGATGGTAAACAAGATGGCAAAAATTTTGTTTTTAAACCAAGAGAAAGATTTTCACCAAATTAAAACAATTAGAATCACACTAAATCATGTTGGGAAGTATGAAAATAATGTAATAAAGTGGAAAAATGTGTAAAAGAACAAATGGTATAAAAATAAATCAATCAAATTATTTAATCATACTAAATCACATTAGGAAGTATAAGATAAAAACAAAATTGGCAAAATTGGTCTTAAATTTATCACACTAATTCAGGCTAGGAAGTATGAAAATTCAAAAAATGGTTGGATTCTTACATGCAATCAGAAAATAAGAAGATAAAAGGTGAAAGAGTAATTAAGTAATCATAAAACATACTAAATCAAGAAGGGAAGCATGTCAATGATGTTTAACTTCATGATCAGTCAAATCTTATCTTATATTTGACACATGTAGTTTTTGTTGTGACTTAATTGAAAATTTTTGTGAGAAAGGTTAGGTTTTGTCTGTGGTCTTACACTACAACTCACAAAGGAAACACCAAATGAGGTGGAATAAATGTGAAAATTTTGTAAAAGGGGTGTTGGTAATAGGAAATTTTGGTAATTTTTGAGGAAGACCAGGTCCTACCCTTAGTCTTACAATGTAACTCATAAATGGAATCACTAGGGTAGTTATCAGTGAAAAAAACCATATTTCTCAAAATGAAATATAAGGAATGTAGGGAGTGAAATAAGGAATGTAAAAATCATAACTGAGGCATCTTATGAGAACACCTTAGGATACATGAGACATATTAAGGATATGAGAAGACACTAAGTGACTAATGACCATCAATGTACAAAGGAAACCCATTCGTTATAGACACAAAGTTGTGTAGGAAAATAAACATGCTATGAAGATCACTTCATGAAGGTAGTGTTGACCATTTTTACCATAGATCAAAATGCATGAACCCCTTATAGTTAGTGTCTCATATAGGGGATTTTTATAATGTCATAGGATATGTTGTAGTTCATTTGATGTCATATCATATGTCATTCTATATTTGGTCATAGTCTAGCTTAGTCCTTGTGTTATTTGGTGTCTTAAGGGTCATTATAGAGTCATATATGAAAGTGGAAGGTTTTCATGGTGTTAAAATAGTCAAGATCATGGAAATAGTTTGCATAAGCCTCAAAAAGTTCATTTGAGATTTCAAAGACCAAATAGTAGTTCAAGCACAAGCCTAAGTGAACTAGACTGTTACCAAGACATCATCTAAAAATGAATGGATGAGCTCACTTTTGTAATTGACAAGTTCACTTAGAAATCCCTATGATCTAAAAGGTTGAATCTCCATGTAGCTCTTCATGTTAGGAACATGCTTTACAAATTTCATGATCATGTAAGTTCTCTAGCTTATGTTATGGAGCTTCAAAGTTAGGCTTGTAGAGTAGAACGTTCATGAAAGCATAAATTTTGAGCTTCATAAAGTAGCCATTTATATTCAAAATGTCCTTAAAAGTTTTAAATTTAATCAAGATATAACATTTCACATGAGCTCATATACTAACACACAAATCTAATAGTTCACACTTAGGTCAAATAGGTCAAAATGTCTTGAGGCTAAAATCCCTTAAAAATATATAGGTTGGATAAGATCCAATAGTGAAAATGTGTTGAGAAGAGATCCAAAAATGAAATATTAACTGATAAGAAGGTGGGCCCAATCAAGATCAATGATCAACATTTAATCATACCAATGATCTAATGGTGCATAGGAACTAATAGGAATGTGAATCCAATGACATTTATGGCTAATTTTTTCTTGTACATCTTGATCCAATAGTTCAATAAAAATTCAACATATCAAAGGATATTCATGGTATAAAATCAAACTCCTAATTCTAATACCAAGCCCAAGGCTACCCCTAAGAATGAAAATAATGCCATGGACAAAGATGCATATATTCAATGTTTGGAAACCAATGTTGGGATAAAAATTATGTAACAAGGTGTCCATCATAGTTTATACCCTTATCAATAGAAATATGGTCAATAATATGAAAGAGGAAGAGGCAAATTTCAGCCTACCCCAATAAGCCTACAAATGTATATAGTCCTAACCCTACCACCAATGCAAGGGAGATGGTACCAGTTCATAGCAATTTGGTGCAGGGAGAAGATTGGTAACAAGACAATTTTATGTATGCCAATAAGAATGGAGATAAATATCTAGTGGCTCAAAGAGGAGTTATTCCCCTCCTATCAAATGAAGATGAGGTGATGATGGAAGTTAATGAGGATTGGCAACCTTAAGGAGATATCTTTACTAATTTTCTAGTTGAAGACACTCTTGTGATAAATCAAGGAGCCTATATCATAAATAATACAAGGGATAAGAGGAAAGATCTAGGAGGTGGCAGTAGCATTTCCATAGACTCATCCAATCCTCCTTCAAGGCAGCAAGGCATAGTTATAAGTGTGATATTTCCAAAAGCTCCCACACCTCCATCAAGTCAAAATATGGTAAGGTCTACTCCTATTCCTCAATTACAAAGTAATTATCTACCTAAAATATCCTAACTAAAATTAGGAATGGATTCTTTAAATATTTTATATTCTTTAAAGAACACTAAAACATCCATTTCTCTTTGGGATGTTCTTCATATTCCTGGTAAAAAAAACTCCTATAAAAGTAGTTATCTACTAACCTTTCTAGTGTTTCACCCTCAAATCAATATCATAGTCATATTACACTTGAAAATTCTCCTATTACCATTGTTGAACCATATACTAGGGTCGAGAAACTTCCACCATTTTACCTCACCCTCATTATAGGTGACAAGTTGGTATACAATTACATAGTCGATAGTGGAGCTTCTACTTCTATCATGCCCAAAGTTGTAGATGAAAAGCTAGGCTTTAAATATTAGCCACATAGCAAAGGGGTCCTTCAATTATATGGTACACCTACTAAAATATTGGTATTGATAAAAAACTTGAAGGTTTTCTTGCATGATTGTCCTAGTTTTCCTATCTTATAATACATAGTTATGGTTGATCTCCCAACCCACTTTACAATCTACCTATCAAGGGATTTCACAAACAAGATAGGTGGCTATATCTTAGCTGATTAGTCTTTATTTAACTTTAAAACAAGGTATGGGACCAAGGTGACAATTATGACATAACCCATTACAAGGTTTCATATTAAGCCTTATATTGAGACAAGTTCCAATCTAAATTGTGTGGCCTATGAAGAAAAGGACTCTATTGTAGATGATGACACTTCTTCCAAGCTTGAGGGTATTTCAAATTTATTTCTTGATGAATATGACATTAAAAATTATGATCATGATACTTATTCTTTTGTGAAAGAAACTAATTTAGGTTTGTATTGTATACATGAAGAAGGAGTACGAACACCTCTACTTGCCAAGGAAGAAGGTGAAGATGATGAGATGTGGAAAATGTTTTTTGATGGTTCAAGAAGTAAAGTTGTTGCAGAAGATAACATTATGCTAGTCTCTCCATCTAATAAATATTATAATGAGTCATATATATTTAATTTAAGTTGTAATTATAATATGGTCAAGTATGGAGGTTCAATTCATGGCCTTAAATGGACAAGGAGATAAGGAATCAAGAACTTGCAATTATACGAAAATAGTGAATTGGTTGTGCATCAGGTGAGGAATATTATTTCTTCCAAGAAAAATTTGCTTAAGTCATATAAGCATAGGGTATCGGATTTACTTGAAGACTTCAATTCATTCAACATACAATCAATCCCAAAAGAGTAAAATAGTCATGCTAATAGACTAGCTACTATAGAAGCTCAATTTGATACTCTAACTACCATAAAAAAGGGGAGGGAAAATAGTCTAATATTAATATCACTATCAAACCTTATGTACCTAATAATTAATTTTCTTAACAATTTTTTGATAGTGACAAACACATTATATGATTCCTGCAAATTGAGGTTGATTTTTCCTTAAAGAATCAAAAGAGGCTCCAAGAATAATTGGGTGATCGGATTGTGCAACTAAGAACCAATAATATACCTAAGGTTTTAGTGACCTTAGAAAGTATCTTTAATGAGAATGATCAAAATAATAAGTAAAAATTGATTACATCTATAGAAGAGGATAATTATGAAAGTTTCTTGATCTTCAAGGATAAACTTCTCAAACTAGGCAATGTATGTTCTATATTAGATAAGCAAGCATTCATTGAGTTGTGTAGAGAGTTTCATGATATCTTTGGTTAGGAATATAAGGAAATCAAATGGTTTAATATTATTCTATCACACCATACTATTGAGTTAGAAACTAGATTTAAACTAATTAAATAGAAGCAAAGACCCATCAACCCCAAGGTTAAGCAACTCATGAGGTTAGAGCTTACCAAACTCCTTGAATCTAAAATAATCTTTTCTATCAAGCATTAAAAATGGGTAGCTAACCTTGTGCCTATTGTAAAAGATAATATGGAGATAAGAATTTGTTTGTAATTTAGAGATATTAATAGAGTGTCACTCAAAGATCACTATCCTCTACCCTAAATGGAGGATATTTTGCCAATGGTTTCAGGTTCTCAACATTTTTCTCTTCTAGATGAGTATTAAAGTTACAATCATATTTTAGTCAGTGAGGATAACTAGTTTAAGATAACCTTCACTACCAAATAGGGGACTTTTGATTATAGGAAGATGCCATTTGGTCTATCTAATATTGGTGCCACATTTCAAAGAGTAATGGGCATGGCCTTCAAAGGTTTGATGAATGAGGTGTTATTAGTTTATCTAGATGATATAATAGTGTTTTGTAAAGATGCTAACAAACACATGAAATACTTGATATAAGTGTTTGAAATATTTATGATATATGGAGTATATCTTAATCAAAAGAAGTGCATCTTTGATGTTCATGAAGCTAAGCTCTTAAGACATATCATTTCCAAGGATGGTTTGACTATTGATCCTAAAATAATAGAGGCTATTCTAGGCTTATCATTTACCTTCCATAATAAAAGTCTTCAAATTTTCTTAGGCAAGATAAATTTTATAAGGAGGTTCATACTTGGTGTTGCATCTTTGGTAAAACCTATCATAACTATGCTCAGGAAGAACTAAGTATTTTCTTAGACCAAAGAGGGTAAGAGTAGTTAAGTAGCAATAAATAAAGCAAATGCAGAAGTTCCTACTCTTTTAAATCCTAATTTTACTAAATAATTCATGTTGTATTCATTTTATAACCTTGATACTATCTAAACCATTCTAATATAAAATAATGATGAGGGTGTGGAACATCCAATCACATTTTTTAGTCAAGGTTTAAAATATTATGAAGTCAAGAACACATTTGTAGAGAAATAGGTCCTTGTTTTTGTAAGGGTACTAAAGAAGTTTATACATATAGTTTCAAATAATAGGATTCATGTTTTGGTTTCTCATCCTAATACCAAAGAGTTACTCTTAAGCAAAGATCTTAGTGAAAAGCAGTTAGGGTGGATCACTAGAGTAATGGAGTATGATGTTGATATCAAGGTGAAAAAATTGATAAGGGGTAAAGGCCTCTATGAGAATTTATCTTTATATCTTCATGAGCCAAAATAAGAAGATTTAGTCAATCGTGATTGTTCCCAATCAACTAGTTCCTTGCTTCTACAAAGTTCTACATAATATGTGATCACATTTCTTCAATATGGTGAGTATCATAATGGTATGAGTATATCACAAAGGAGATATTTTTTGTTGAAATCTATTCCCTTTTGTCTTGTGAATGGTGTGATATTTAGAATATAAATTAATGGTGTGGTATTGAGATGTATTGATAATGATCAGTTTGGAGTTTTTATTGAGAAGTTTCATGATGGGACAACACGGGGTAATTTCTCTCTAAAACCCATACCTACCAAGATCATGAGGGTATGTTATTATTGGCCTAGCCTCTTCAAGGATTGCCATTATTGGATGAGAAGTTGTGGATAATAATGTGCTTTCCTTGTAGGAAAGTAGAAGCTTTCAAGTATTCCTTTAATACCTATCTGAGAGACCAACTTTTCATGTAATGGGGCCTTAATTTTATTGGTATGATAAGCCGCCCATCAAGTGACAGTCATAAATGGATACGTACAATAATTGATTACTTTACAAGCTGGGTTGAGGTATTAGAGTTGAAGGAATCTAATGAGAATGTTATCTTAGAGTTCTATGAGATCATCATCATAAGGTTTGGCACTCATACTATTATTTTAGACAATTCTCTTGATTTTATGGGTGCTAAGATAGTTGATTGGGAAAATAATAATGGAATATTCTTGAGGACTTCATCTAAATATTACCCTCAAGGTAATGGGTTGGCTAAATATACTAATAAAAATATGATTAAAATCATCAAGGGAACCTTAGATCATAACCAATGGGCTTGGCACACCAAATTGAAGATAGCCTTATGGGCTAATAAGATAAATCCTAAGAGGCAAACATGGAATTCTCCTTTTATGCTTATCTCTAGAAGGGAAGTTAGGTTGTTTATCTCTCAAGATCTGCCTACCTTAGAATTGGCACGTCAACTAAAGTTGCTTGAGAACACTCCAATGGAGGTGAGATATATAGAATTAATAGATTTTTAAGAGACTAGAGATAAATCTCATCAAGTTATGGATCATTACCAAGTACTAATGAAGAGGTTTTTTGACAAAAAGGTAACTCTGAGATCATTTCAATAAAGTGACATAGTGTTGAAATGGGATGAAGATAGAGAAAACCCAAGGAGACATACCAAATTTCATACCTTATGGAGCATACCATATGTCATCAATAAGTACAATAAAATAAATTATTTTCAATTATTAAGGATGAATGGAGAAGAGCTACCTATCCCTTTTAATGGGATATATTTAAAACCCTACTATTGAAGGTTGAAGGTTAGTTTTGTTAATACTAAAATAGGTATGTGTTTCCTTTCTTGTTGTGTTATGTTCCATAGGTTATCATAAAACATATGTGTGTTTCTTATTTTATGTTTTGCTCCTATTTTTTTTTATTTTTTGGTGTGTTTTCAAGGTAATTTATGTGTCAAACATGTATACTTATGACTCTATAACCCAATGGACAATATTAGGTAATTGGTCATGGAATGGAAAGCATACCACCCTAGGCAAATTGCCAAGAATGTTTACCATTTTTACCATAGGTCAAAATAGGTCAACCTCTTATACTTAGGATATTGTATATGGGCTTTTTATAATGTAATAGGGTATGTTGTAGTTAATTTTATGTCATAAAATATGCCATTCTAGCTTTGGTCATAGTCTAGCTTAGTCCTTATGTTATTTGGTGTCTTAGGAGTCATTTTAGAGTCATATATGCAAGTGGTATGTTTTTATGGTGTCCAAATAATAAATATAATTGAAAGAGTTTGTATAGGCCTCAAGAAGTTCATTTGAGCTTTCAAAGATCAAGCAGTAGTTTAAACACAAGCTTAAGTGAACCAGACCATTACCAAGATGTCATCCAAAAATGAATGTAACATCTCACTTATATATTTGATAGTTTCACTCAAAAATCCTCATGAGCCAAAAATTTTTAGTGTCATGTAACTCTTCATGTTAGGAACATGATCTACAAATTTCATGTCCATGTAAGTTATCTAGCTCAAGTTATAGATATTTAAAGTTGGACCTCCATAGTAGAATGTTCATGTAAGCATCAAGTTTGAGCTCCATAAAGTAGCCATTTATATTCAAAAGGTCCTTCAAAGGTTTAAATATGATCAAGATATAATGGTCCACATGAGCTAACATACTCACACATAGATCTAATAGTTCATGCTTGGGTTAAACAAATCAAAAGGTTCCTGGGTTAAAATCCCTTAAAAAGATACATGTTGGACAAAATATAATAGTGTGGGTTTGTTGAACAAAGATCTAACAACATGAGCTCAACTAACAAGAAGGTGGGTCTAATATAGATCAATGATCAACTTTCAATTATACCAATGATCTAATGGTGCATAGGAATTGACAAGAAAGTTGGATTAATGAGATATATAACTAGAGTTCACTTATACATCTTGATCCAATGGTGCTAGTGAAATTCAACATGTCAAAGTATTTTTGGGGAAGAAAATCAAAGCCCCTTTTTCCTTCATACATCTTGATCCTAAGGCACATAAGAGGTCAAAAAGTTAGGATCTGATAGCATGGATATGTGAGACCAATAGAAACAAATATATTTTGGAGCAATTTGATTGGTTTGAGTTTATTTTTGATGGACAAAGTTAAACTGAGGAACCATTTTTTACTAGAACACCAAGGTACTATAGGCATAGTGCATAATGGAATGAGAAACATGGTAAGGTAATGCCACATGGGAAATTATGTAGGATCAAATATTATATAGTGAAATGATATCTTTAGACTTATATGCTTCCATGAAAGCTCAATTAAAGACCCAAGATGAATAGTGACTACCAAATATAAAAAATGAAGTCGAAGAAAGCAATCAATGACTGTAGATGTTAAATATAGGTTTTTATAAGATAGATATAATATATAAAAATGTATACAACTATCATATCATATGTGTTGACTTTAATAATTTAGTTTTTAATTCTCAAGAGATGATCCATGATGAAGGCATATTCACAAAAGATATTTGAAAAATCTTTGCACCATTTTGGAGAGTTTGCCATGGTTTATATGGTCATTTGTCTTAGGAAGCATTCATGGTTTGTATTATACTGTAGTCCCCTATAATTTAACTAGTTATTGATTGTACATGTGTTATAGTGACCATTGAACTTCATTCTTTAATGATATTTTTGAAAATTTATAAGTAGCTACCATTTTAGCCTTTGTAACATGATACCACCCCATATATGGCAAAACCCTACTAGTTTTGACATTATACTTTTCCTTAGAACAATAAATGTAATTTGGTTTTATTTCATACATTATCTTGTCAAAATGTGTGAAGATATCTATAGTGAATATTTAAGTGATATCTATATATCCTTGCTTTCTCCCAATCCTCCCATATTTGATGTAAGTGATTTCAGCCTAATAGGTCATATGAAGTGTTGTTAAATGTATGACTCTATTTTAAGTGTAAAATGAACTTTATTATCTTGAATTGATCTATAATTTCTTTCACTTTGGATAATTTTCATACATCCCACCTTCATACTGAAACATCAATGCTAGTGCATTCAGGGACTCTTAGGCTAGTGTTGTAGGCATTGTCTATTTGTGAAAGAGGTATGATAGTATTGAAAAAGACCTCTTGGTGAATCACCTCCTTTAGAGTAGGTTTAATTATTAAAATATATAACTCTTTTACCCATAATTAATCAATCAATTATCATAGATAATATCATTTCAAGATACATTTAGGAAGTTAACCCTTAAATCTAGAGGCTCATTTCCAATATAGGTAAACCCACAAACTTGGAAATATTCCCATGTTTCCAAAATATGGAAGAAGATTGAAAAAATCCTTATAGGGTGAAATATTTAGGGATAATAGGTATATTGGTACAAGAAAAATGAAATTGACCTACCTTCCCATGATGTGTTCCCCATTCCTTAAGACCCCTTATAGAGTCATCGATCTACTAAGAAGATTGGGTACTTATGTGAGAAAGTAAATAGCACTAAAACTATTTTTAATTCTCCTTTTATAATATACTAGATGACCTCACCCCAATGGACCTTGACTCTATCATGAGTCCAACTATGGAATTTGAGCTTCAACTAGAAGAAGGAGATGTTCTTTGAATCACATATTTTAGTGTGATTTGATTGTTAAAGATTTTGAAATGTTTTTTCCTTTTGTATCATGTGTTTTTTTAAATGATTTGGATTTTTTAAGATTCCTCCTCCATAGGGACTTTTTAATGACTAATAATGAGAGATAGAGTGATACACATGAATGAGATGTAGTCTTAGGCTAAAGGAAGCCAAGTGAGCAAAGACAAGATTGACTAGGACACTTAAGCTTAACAATGAACCAACATGTTATCTCATTTCTCAACCATGTATATGCTTAGTTTGTGAAGATGTAATAAATGGGATAAAGGAGATCCAAAGTGGATCGGTAAAAGTAAATTATAATGAGATTAAATTTTTTATTACTAATCACATGATAAATAAGGAATGACTAAAGGAAAAAAAGGTTTGTATAACCAAGTCACAATGATAATTATCCATGTATATATATAGATAAGAAACCAAACAATAATTAAAAGAGAACAAGGGATTTTATAAGAAAGAAAATTCAAGAATAAAAATAAATCAATGATAAAGAATAAATCCATGAGAAAACATAAATAACATTTATAATCAATATAAAGTGTGAAATCAAACTCACCATGTAAGATAAATAAGAATTTGACACAATGTCAAATGATATAGAAAAATAGATAAAGATAATATTGGAGCACACATCTAATCCAAATGAAAATGTAATAACACCATGTATTTTTTATTGAGTACTAATAGATTTTCCCACACATATTATCCAAAACATTTGATAAGTCTCTATGAAGTTAGATGCAAACTGCAGCTAATGTTTCATCTATATTCAATGAAAACTAGGAAAATACTTCATGACTAATCTATTCAATATAAAAGGTAGGAATGCTTGATAGATATTGCTAAGGAGGGATATAAGGCAAGGTATGATTATAAAAATTCATGGGAGTAAACTCTACAAGCAATCAAGGGATCACTGGTGGGGAAGGATTGATAGGTGAAGGAAGGTTCATGGGTGAAGGATTCATGAGTGGAGGAACATGAGGTGAAGAAGGGACCACATGAGCAGATGGAACCATAGGATGTGGAACCATGAGATATCAAAAGGGAGCCTTATTATAGGAATAACCTATTGGAGGAAAGGTAGAAGATGTGGGAATATTTGAAATGTGATCTTTAAGGTGTTATTGAAGGATATGATAATAATCAGTGTGATGGGTACCACATTAGTGCCAGAGATAATACATCTCTCCTTACTTAGGAATGTACTTAGGTAGTACCTTTGGGTGAGGTATGGCCTTGTCTAAGGAGTGAGGGGTAGAAGGATGTAAAGTGTCAATATATTATTGTAGCTTATGATAATGCGTCAATGAATGGTTATCTATGTTATGGAGTTGATAGATACATTTATGAGTAGAATTATAGAGATACTCATAAGATGAGGTGTAATAAAATCAAAAGGTGTTTGGGAAGGCTCATCCCATTTGGTGGGTAATGGATCCATCTATAGTAAAATAAGAAAACCATTACCAAGAGAAGGTGGTGGTGGTGAAGGATTGGACTAGGTTTAATGGAAGGAGTGATGGGATCAAAAAAAGGGATGGACTTAGCTAAAGAGTGCACAAGAATGGGATCTAAAGAAGGCACTATTAAGTGAGAGGTGGGGTATACATAAGGCCAAAGGAGATTTGCACTCATCTTAATAATAATTAGGCTATAGGGATCATGGTACCTATCAAAGTGATAGGGCCTAGCCATAGTAGGATTCATAAGCATAGTCCTATGAGGTTCTTCAAAAATTAGACGTGTCTATACCATCTTCACCCTAATATTAAAAGGAAAAGTGATAAAATTAGTAACTATATATGATTTAATAAGGAAAGATGTACTAAAATACTAAAGCAAAGATGAATGACAACTAGTAATCTCAGCATCATGGGCCTGAACAAGACCTCCTATGAATGGAACATTTAATGTATAACCATCATTATAATCTAGTGTATGAAGATCAATGATTTAGGTAGGGATGACATTGTCATTAGATGAGGTGTGATAAATGGAATTTTGAATCTTAGTTAATATAATGAGGATGTCATCACAAGGCAGTTTATGAGAATAAGGTTACAAAGAAGTAGAAAGATGAGAGATGATATTGGATGAGAGATCACAAGTTTTAATATTAAGATTGATCTCGTTAGGCTCATCATCATCAAAATATAATAATTTATGGGTATTTTTCCCAATGAGTCTATGATGACCATTATAACCTTGAATGGAACTGAAGAGAAAGTTAAATTCTTATGACTCATGAAATGAAACACTCGACAAAGGTTCAAGAGTAGGAATCTTGAAGATACCACAATCTTGGAATCATTTGAAATTTTAAGGGTTAGTCTCACCATGAATCCTATATATATATATATATATATATATATATATATATATATATATATATATATATATATATATATATATATATATATATATATATATATATATATATATATATATATATATATATATATATATATATATATATATATATATATCTCCATTATGAGGTAATTAATGCATTGGTAGGTATAAAAATCAACTGCTCTTATATGATGAGTCCATGCCCTACCAAGTAAAATGTTGTAAGATAGAGGAAATTTAAATATAATCACCCTCATTTGAATAGTGATAGGTGGGATGGTAATGGGAATCCACATAAAACCTAAAGGAGGAATTTTCATTTGATCATAGCCTTGACATGTGATGCATGTGGATTTTAAATTACATTCAAAATATCCAAGAGTTTTGATAAAATAGAGAAAGGCAACACAGGTGCATAACCCTCATTAATCAAGGCATGCTTGACTTAGATATAACCAATTTGGATGCTAATGAATAGAGGAGGATCATCTAAAGTAAACAAAATCTTATCAGGAATCATATAAGCAATGGGAAACTTGAGGGAAAGAGAAGTGTTCATTGTTTCATCAACATGTATGGACATCTCTTCACATTATTGTAATATGATATCTACATATCCAAATAATATTTATTCACGTCTTACTAGGGGAGGATGAGGGATGTTAATTTTGAATAAAAGATACATAATATGGTTTTAATGATGTAGAGAGGTCCTCATAAGATCAATAAATAGAATTTGGGATAATATATTAGTGAGTAACATGATATGATCCCACTCATCATAACCCATAATAAGGTTGTTAGACATAGGTGCATAGTTCTTAAGGAGGTCCTCAGAAGGAGGAGCCAAAGTATATTGGAATTTATGTTGATAAGAAGCATAAGGTTTAGAAAAAGATGTTAAATTAAGTTGAGAAGATGAAGTGGTTGGTGTACATTGGTTTTGATAATTGTTAGAAGAAGTTTTGATATAAATTTGAATATCATTGGTAATAGGTAAATAAGATGGAGAGATGGTATAAATACATTGAGAAGTGTTATCTAAGGGAGGAGTTGAATTGGTTCATAAAAATTTATAAGGGTATATTATCCCAACTCATTCATATGAGTTGGAGAAGAATCTTGGATAACACAAAATGTTAAGACAATGGAGGGGTGTAGATAGGTTGAAGATAAATGAAATCAACCACCCTTCACATATTAGTCATATTGACCACATTCTCTTCAGAATTTGGGTTAATAAGACTATCTAAATTATTGGTGGAATGTATGGGATTATCTTGGGTATCTTGGTGATTTGTAAGAGGATCTTTATATATGGCCAAATGAGCATTATCTTGATTCAAATATTGAGATTTAGTATATGTTTCATGGTCTTTGAAAGTAATCTCATAAGCTTGTTGGCATTACCAAATGAAATAATCATGATCAAAATTAGGACCAAAAAGAAAATACATAACTAAATTATGAAGCTACCTACATGTCTCATGAGAATGACCCCATCTATTGTGAAACCAAAAAAATTTATTAGGATCATAAAAAGATTTCATATGACGAGTGGGATCAAGTTCTTGTGGAACATGCCTAGGTATATGTTTTAGTAATTTAGTTGAGGATAAAGGTTTTTGAACATTAATTGCATTAGGTGAAGATAAATGAGGATTGGTGAATTATTGAGAAGGGAGAGTTGGTTTTGAAGTTTGGTTAAGAATAATGGCTTGAATAGTGTGAATGGTGTCGTAATAATTCATGAGACCATCATTGATAGCATGATGATTATTTTTTTATTAAAATACAAGGACCTATAGAAGTTTGGGGTGTCTTAAATTTATGCATAAGGAAATATTGATTTTTTTATTGGTCAATGGCCTCCTCCAAAGTATGTGAAGAGAGTGCAGACCTAATATTGGAACTTGGGAAAAAGAGCATTGGTAAAAAGATGGAAAAGATTATCATCAACCATGTTATGTTCACATTTATTGGATAATGTTTTCCACATTTTAACAAAATCTTGGGTAGTTTCATTTTAAATTTATTTACAATTGATAAAATGGGCCAAGGTATTCTTGGGAATATCACTTAATTGGGATTCTTAGACTAGAGCATTTACTAAATCTTCCAAACTAGTAATAAAATGATTTTTAAGTTCATTTTACAAATCTAAAGCATCACCTATGAGGGTTTTTGCTAATATTTTGGTAGTGGCAAAGGTATTTAACTTGATCCAATCCTTATATATATTTCCAAATTTTTTTACATGAAGAGTAGGATTAGATTACCCATTGTAAGAAATGGTAGTGATGATACCTCCTATATCGATATTTTAGATGTAAATGATTCATTTTGAAGATGATTACTTGTATTTTTGACAAGAGGATGTTGAGGGATAAGATTACCATGGGCATCCAAGATAGAAGGTGGGGGAACATTTTGATTATGCATTCCCCATAAAATCTATTGAGGGTGGGTTTGAAGATGGATAAGGTGGTTTTGCATTTGTAAATTTTGATTTTTATTATGAGTTTGAAAAGTTTTCATTTGATTATGCATTTGTAATAAAAAATTTTGGGTTTGAGTTTCATTGTTGGTATTATGTGAATCATTAGAATTATAAGTAGTGGCTTGGGTACTATGATTGGTGTTGGTAGTAACTTGAGAAGAGTTGTTAAAATGTGAGGTACTAGTGGAAAAATTTGCTTGTGTATCAAATGATGGAGTAGTGAAGGGATGAGAAGAGGGAACACTATAATCATGATTAACATGCATATAAAATGATGCACTAGAGGAAGATTTAAGGAGAGTGGGTCCTGGAAGAGGACCACTAGATGTAGAACCTACCATGTTAGTGGAGATACTAGGCATAGAGGTAGAAGAAGTCATGGTATGAGAAGAGGTGAAGATAGAGGGAAGAGGTTGAGAATAAAAGAAACTAGTATCCATAAATCCATGTGAGAAAGTGGGAGAAGGTGAATTAGGCTCTTTAACTTGACCACTAATCATGAGATGGTAAATTGTATAAGTATCCTTTCCTTGATGTTGAGGAAACTTAAAGATATAGAAGATAATTTTAGGGGTATACTCTAATTTAGGTTGATATTCAAGTGAGAAGAGAGGATTATGAAATGAAGAGGAATGAGGAGGGGTCCCATAAATCATTTTACAAGTGGCTATATGAAAATTACTCTCATCTAGGAGAGAAGCCCTAATATATTAATGAGAGACCCTATGAGGGTTGTTAAGACTCATCATATCTATTATATTCAATTTAGTGTTATCTTAAAATAAGAAGTTCAAGATGAATGATAAGGACTAGATAGGGTAAAATTTATGTCAAAATAAGGAAATAAGAAGATGAAAATAAAATTCCAGAGTCACATGGGTTAACCTATTATAGAAAATAGGGTTTGAAAGCTAATAAAATAGGAATATAGAGTTGATTAGGTTGATCTAGTTTTGTAACCTAGGCAACACACAGGCATAAAATGATATAGAGTCACTAAGGTCAACCTAGTTTTGTATCTTGGAAATCAAAAAAGAGTATTGTACCAACAAGGTTGACCTAGTATTGTAGGTAGGGAAAATAGATAGGCTATAAGAGACTATCAGAAGCAGAATGACTATGTACTAAAATAGGAATTTTTTTGAAATTAATTTTAAATAAAAATATGAATGGAATCAAATAATCAATTAGATAAATGAGGATAATCCAATTTAGGCATACAAGACAAAATCTTACACTAATGTTGGCTAATGTAAATATTTGTAATACAACATAAAATTGAGCAAAGAACAAATAATCAACTTGGGAAGTAAATTATAACTAAATGGTCATCCTAAATTATTTTAGATTATTATATTATTATTTTAAGTGTGATAGGGAGTTGGCTATAATCAAAGAACTAGAAAGTAATCTAAGGATGGGTTTAGGATGTTTAGGCTAAAACGGATCTATGTTGGTAATGGTATTAGCTTGGTATTGGGACCTACCCCCTCACTTCACACATCATAGAAATAAGAGTATCAGGAGATTAACCAATATATACCATTAACAAAATGTGTATACTTGGTTATAAAACCAATTTTACTTCCCCCTTGGTGATGAAATCCAAGTAGGAAGTCCTTGGGTAGAAAATTGTTTAAATACATTTTAAGATTATGTGATTTGGTATTGTGTGAATAAAAAAAATAGTGAAACTAAATGGTATATTAAAAAACTACCTAATTAGACTATTTGATCTATTCTAATCATGCAAGTAACTACAAGTGCAAGTGTGAGCTAATTAATAACATATAAGTGTTAATTCTAACTTTGAAACATAGTACTATATTGGTTTAGATGAAGTGTATGTAGAGATTATAGAATAAAATTAGTAGTGTTGCTAATATATTATTAAAGTAAGGGTTTAAAAAATAAATACATTGATAGTGTCAACCTAAATTTCTAGATTGAAGATAGAATACAAAACTAGGTCGATAGAGTGGACCTAGTTTGTTATATAGGGGTAGTTTTGAATACTGCAAACTATGAAAAATAGAACTATAAAAAATAATAAAAATGACAAAAAAGGATAGAAAGGAACCTTAGTGAGTTTGAAAATACATAGTAAAATGAGATTGTTATTGAATTACCCTCATTTATACTTGCAAATTCTACCAACTAGGTCAGCTAGGTTGACCTAGTTCTGTAGTTCCCTATTTGCTGAAACTTGTAAAGTATGTTGTGTCAACAAGGTCAACCTAGTATGCTTTTTGGAAGTCTTAAAGTGTAATGTGTTGATAGGGTCACCCTAGTAGTTTATCTATAAGTCTGAAAGTGTATTGTGTCGATAGAGTCAAACTAATATCCTATACTTGATGAATAACTTACATAAACATAACAAAGTCATATCAATGCATTTATGTGTTAAACCTACACATAGAAGTTACAACTACACTAGCACTGTTGACCCAATATCATAAATATAGAGAAATAAAATTATAAAATAATGAAAAATGTGAGATAAAACTTGTAAGGGTTAGATTCAAATCAAGTTCACTAGAATGTATGCAAAAAGAATGTATCATGTCTATAAATCAATCCTAACTTAGAGAAGATAGATCATACTATACACTTCTGAATGGGGATACAAATTATAATTGAGAACATGACCAATATGGGGATCTGATAGACCTAAATAAGGGATCTCTTATCAAAATACATAACTATAAGGAGGGTTCTAAATCCCCCAGTTAATCATAATCATGCAATAACCCTAGTGGGGTCCTATGTTTTATATTCACTAAACTAATAACAAGTAAAGTAATGTCTAATCTAGTGCTCACTAAAGTTTGTGGCATAAAATGAGGGTAATAAATAGGAAAATTAAACATTCACAAGATACATAAACTCATGTCAATGTATATGGAATATTAATGCATAGAAGATAAGTACAAATGTATATCTATCTAATCTTATAAAGCAGGAACAAAGATAGGAATACTAACCTTTAAAGATGAACCCATCGAGCCTCAATATCTCCCTTGGCCAAGGTGATTTGTAAGAGGTTATTATGGTATGTAAGGATGAAAAGGATAAATTAGCTCTAGGATACATAACCTATCAATGCATACAAAAGATTGCTTTATAAGATAAGATCTATATCCCCAGAGAAATTATGAAACCCTAATCTTGCTCATTAAGTAAAATGGTGGATAAGCAAATGAATAATAGCTCTTACTTCTTCTCTTCTCTAAATAATGTAAAAATAAAATTGTATATATATGAATTTAACCCTAATCCCTTCTAAATTTTTTGACTAACAGGGTCGACCTAGTTGACCTAGTATAGCTATGGATAAGAATTCACTAGGTCATTGGCTAGGTCAGCCAAGAGCCATCCTAGACCCTAAATAAATTTTACCAAAAATTATATAGGGTTAACCTAGTATAGTGAACATTCAAAAGGGAATTAAGGCTAGTAAAAGGGGGACAAAAGGTAGGAAATGGTTGGTGATTGTGTAATAGAGAAAAACAAGCTTAGGGATAAGGTTTTCAAGAGATAAGTATGTAGATAAAAAGTAGCAAAAGGGATAATAATCCTATGAAGCACTAATAGTTTGTCCACCCCTTTCTCAGTGCACCCCTTAATGCATACACTTAAAAAGATTGATACTTGATATATTCCTACAAGATAAAGAGAATTAGTAATCGATAAATTATTTGAAAATATTATGTGTATAAAAATGGAACCCTCAAGGCTCCCGTCCACCTACCCTATCAAGTCTCAGACTAGTTAGTAGAACAAGATCTCACCTACTATATTTTTAAAGGCATCTTTGGTCATTGCATCATCTACCAATAGAAGGCCTATAAAACCTTCCTAATCATAATAACCCACCATGTTTATATTATCCTCCCCCATTTACAAAATATGGAAGAAAGAAGAGACTCATATGCCCTGATCAAGGCCAAATATCAAGATCATGAACCATATAATGTCATCAGGGACCTTATGGAAAAATACTAGGCTAGACTTAACATCAAATATGACCACCTACCCTATGAGGATGGTGAGCTCTGCCCAGATAATGATCGGGAGGTATTACCTTGAAGTGAAGCTAAGAAAAAGAAGAAAGGAAAGTAGGCTTAGCCCAGGCCGTCTGCCCAAGCTAGCCTTGCCTCCTCCATATTAGCTCAACTTGAAGGGGATGTTAAGGAAACTCTTACCCAAATATAAATGATAATTTTACATGGGTCCCAAATCCTTCTCCTCCTAGATATTTTACTCCATATGTTTTACTTTAGCAGACCTTTGCTCTAGCTCCACCACCTCTTATGGTCCAAGTAGCTTAACCTTAGGTAGTTCAGGACTAAATAACTCAACCTCAAGTGGATAGACATTCATATGTGTAGGTTCTTAGGTTTGATGTTAGTATTAGTCTATAGACAAGCCCAAAGAAGGATCAATAATTGGCACCTATGTATATCCCTCCCTCTAATCCCACCATTATTTACCAACTTAGTGAAATCCATTAGTTTCCCTTATCCATAACAACCCACTCTAGTTGTTCCTCCCCTTTCCATATTCCCTTTCATAATTCACCTAAGTTCCTCTAGATTTAGCTATATATAAAAGAATCACCTTCCAATTTTGATCTACACAATCCATTCCATAAGTAAGGATATTCATAGTTCCCTTGTTGGTTCTTCCATAGGTTTAGGTACCTAAAATTTCCCCATCTCTCACAAGTTTTTTTGCATTTGAAGTAATAAGTGCACACATGTACATAATTTAATCAACCCCAACCACATCATTGACACATGTAATCACCCACAAAATTTTATAGTCAACCACCATGGCCTCTACCACCCTAGCTCCTTTGACTATAGTAGTTAAAGCTGATCTAAGAAAAAAGCCTAGAAATAATCAAAAGTTAACCCATGCTCAGCCTCCTACACCACCCCCTATTGCTCCCTGCATCATTCCTAGACCTCCATTTTCCATCATCCCAAGTGCCTATGGGCTTGATTTCAACTAGTTAATTTATTCCATTATGTTAAATTCCCCTCTCCTTGGTGTCATTTCCCCATAGGTTAACATGATGTAGATTTATAGGTAGGCACATATGTTCCCTTTGGCTTCCCCTTTCATACTATCCCCTTTCAACCCCATGCTTCCTCTTCCTCTATTTATTTCCTCCTTCATTCCTTTAATTTCATTTTTTAATCCTCCACCCGTACCTCTAGTTATCATATACATATTTATAACCCCAACAACACTACTTTTAACTTGGGAATAACCATGATGTCACATGCACCTGATATGACCATATAGGGTGATCCCAAAGTCTAGTGGGAATTTGACTGAACCATAGGGAACATGATGATGATCCTCACCTAGAAATTTATTTATAAAGGATACCCTATGGTCTAGAAAAATATCAATACCTCTTCTCCCTCATGAAAGTGAGGACATCTATGGTAGAAGAGAGAGTGGTTAAGTACCCAGTCTATATGCCTTGACCTACATATGATATATTGGATAAGCTGATGGAAGACATGCAAGAATAATTCCAATCATTAAAATAAAAATTAAATATATCATTCCATATGGAGTTGATGGTATCAATTTAACATTCCCTTTTGTAGATTTTCTTAGCTCTAGGAGAAGTGGTCAAAACTCTAGTAGATAACAATGCACATATTCTAAAGGCCTAAGTATATTTAGATAGAATTACTCTCATGGAGAGAAAATGTAGGAAGTTGGTTGTGATCATACAAAATGGCATGTTCTCATAATTTAATCCCATGCTCACCTTAGATTTGAGACATTATTAAACATATGTTGGGAGCATGAGGGATTTAATTGAAGAGTGGCTGAGCCTAACATAGATAGTAGTAGAGCCTATGAAATAAAGCAAAGAAAAGATGTTGGACTACTTCAAAGAGGTCAAAATCACTATGTTATTCCAATTCTACTAGACAGAGGTGAGTTTGGAGTTCACCTAGGTCCCTTCAACCAGATCATGAAGAATAAAGTGGAGAAAGCCAATAAATCTAGAGCTTAGGAGTTGATTCAACTCTCTACTCAGTCTAATATGAGCATCAACCAAGTTTTAAAGGTCAAAGTATCCATGGAGGTCCCACTCCAAGTATATAAAATATTATCATCCTAGTCAGAGGTGATCTATTAAGAGCCACCAATGAATTTTTCCAAGCTAGATTGAGAGTTTGACATTATGGCAATAACATTTACCACTAAGGAGGCACAGTTTAAGAAATTAGGAGGTAGTTTATCTATGGCTCATCTACATATAAGTTAGGTTGTCCATAGGGTAT
>JARHVA010001547.1:250000-480000 GCA_037957365.1 Torreya grandis | reverse complement strand
ATCAAGTATTAACCAGTGGGACCAAGCATTGCCATCAAAGCTCCTTATAGTTATAATAGGTATTTTAGACCTAATGGAGATTGAAATAAGATACATAGTATATAGGCCTACATCAACATAAATAACTATAGGAAAAATAATAAAGGAGATTGGTTTTCTATGTATAAAAATATCTAGGCCTATATTTAATCAAGGGTAGATATTTTTGATCATGAATAGGGTTATCATCCTTTAAAATGGCCTCATTTTTTACAAGAAACCAATTAAAATGCATAAATCCATGATTATGTCAAATCTATGAGCATAAATTTTTTATCTTTAGTCAGAGATGGTGTAGAGGATCAAAGAAAGGGGCCTAGTGGTGGGAATGTGTAGCTAAGAGCATTTAGTGCATCTTCAAAGCCTATGGGGACTTTCCCACTTGGTAAGATATAATTAGTACCCTGATTGATAAAAAAAGGGTGGTATAACATTCATGCAAAAGGGGGGAAGCTCAAGTTTCAATTCATAACCTAGGATGTGTGTCCCCTTTCTGATGACATTTCCTACATTATTTCTCTCTCTCCTTTCTTTTATATACCCTAGTCTCATTCCCATTGTGGGTGTACTTAGCTATTAAAAAAATTCATTAGTTTTTTGGACAAGGATACTCATTGAGACTCTTGAAAAATTTTGCTAATTTGATATGCTTAAATCTTATAAATATATTGTAAGAACTACCTTTTGAAGTAATAAGATCAACTCTTTGCATATCTCTTGTCTTTAATCAGTGTTTAGTATGCTTGTGTATGGTGAATTTGTGAAAGAGAGTCTTCCTAGTTTGTTGTCCTTATACTTGCCTATTTTAAGTTATTTTCAAACTAACTTTTAGGTCTAGATTAGTGTTCTACTTCAAACTTATTCTATGATATATTTATGCAGTTAGTGAGATTGTAATATTGATTAAGTTATAGATGTCTTTTATTGATTTAGTGTGTTCAAGATTATATGAGTGTCCATTTAAATTTGGTGCATCACCCTTTTAGCCTTATTATGAGCTCTTGTCCTCTTTCTAACCCTTTTCCCTATAAAGTATTAGTCTATCATTAGTTTAGGTGAGCATTAAGAGGAAGCCAACCTTCACTGGAGGTCTAACCCCATTATAGGAGACCCACATCCTAGGGTTATTCCCATTGTGTATCTCAATTAGAGGAGCCTAAATATCTCTCTTCAAGGGTGAAAATTTATCCTAAAATAATTTTTATCATGCTCAGTGGGATGTTTTAGTAAAGTACACTCATGTAGGCTTTTATGCTTGATCATGCACTTAGTTGTTAGGCCAAGTCAGTTCTAGGCTTAGGGAAGCTAGGCACAAGGGTAGTAAGGTTTAACTTATAACATTTATTCATGTTATGCTACTGGCATTAATTTCATATAAGGCATGAACCTTGTACACTCACCCAAAGTGCAATAGTAAAGGTATTAGGCTCGTATTTGTCTAGTTGCATCATGGCACAACTTGGGGTTCTAGGGGATTTTGTCATTGGATTGAGGGGTTCAAGTAGTAAACTGATGCTAGAACATTCATATTTATTGAATTTATAAGATGGATAAAGTCTCTAAATGGCACAAGGCCACCATTAGTGACTAGGGTTGGACCTCCATATCCTAACATGCTAAGTAAGCCCTAATATAAAACTTTAAAAAAATTAACTCATAGTATAACATTATGCAGAATACAAATATAAGATTCACACTTTATTTCCCCAATAATCTCTCATTAACTTGTAGTTTAATAACATAGTTAAATAGTAGAATTAGAGTACATTCATTCTTAGTTATATTCATTCATAAGGGCTCTCATGTAAGCTTGGGATATACATTCAACTACTTAAGCTACTATGTTAAATAAAAGCCATAGTGGAGGATATTTATTGTTATATATATTTGTTATATTTTATCCTCTCCCCTTCTCTTCAAAAGTGAGTCCCCTTAAGTAGTTGACAGGTGGTCTTCTACTAGGTGGATTATGTGAGCACTGAGTGATGGGTTATTTTGAGTTTGTTGGCCCCACTACACTACCTAGGTCATAGGAGCACATGTAGTATGTCAATATTTCACTTGGGATCACTATCTCACCTAATCCACTCTTTTGGCATCCATACATCTCATGCTACCATGTATAAATTTTTGGCAGGGATGTTCCTTAAAATTGGGTGCCACATAACTACCTACCAGCTGGTATAGGATCCTCAGGGACTCCTTCAACTAGTGCCAAAATGTAAAAAATGAAGGGGAACAATCCTTCCAAAGGTTAGATCACACTGATATTTGCCTAGTTAGCATGGTCCATGTACTTGATGTAAAAAGTGGGCCCAACATTACCCAATATAAAAATGTTAGTCTACCTCTAACTAGTCTTTAAGCACTTAGGTGTACAGAAATCACATGCACCCTACTTCAAGTCTTATTTGAAATTCTCAAAGCCTTGGATGGCACCCCTTATTTCATCAATGGCACCATATTCTTTAATGGATGTGGCTTCCAAATCAATCACATCCATGCTCTCTAGCTCCTTTTGAAAGGATTTCAACCTTTCCTTTGCCCTCTTTACTCCTTCATCCAAGATTTCACCCTACTCACTAACTTTTATGTGGAAGACACAAAAGACTTCCTCTAAATACTTATCTTGAGTATTTAATTGATCGTTAAGGGAGTTGACCTTTGTTATCATCTGTATGCACTCATCCTTGGACATCATGAAGGAGTGTTGGAACAAAGTTTCCTTTTCCTTCTTTATCCTTTTTAGATGCATGTCGATGACTTCTTGATTGGTGAAGTTATAAAATATTGTGTTCACTTCCTCAATTCCTTCTTCAATCTTGGTGAAGAGATCTTCAACCATTTCCATTTTCTTGTTTAAATTCTTTCGTAAGGCCTCAAAAGGGTCTAGTTTTTCTTATACTACCAGCTTCATCCTTAGTATCATTTGATATATGAGCATGCAGACATAATCAACTTCCTTCATACCAGAGGTATCCATATTATCCAAGAGGGATGGCTCCACCTCCTCTGTGTATTCTATTAGTTGTTTGATCTTGAGTTTGGTCACCTCAAGTTTCTTTTATATGTCCTTTGTAATATTTATCCATCTATTAGTACAAACATCATTAATGTTGTTCTTGTGTGCCACTGAGGTGGCCATTTTTATAAGTGCATTTACTGAGTGCATAGGATTCATATCATGGGGGTTCAGTAGATGATAGTGTTGCCCTTCCTTAGGCTTCTTGGTGCATTGAATTATCTTTGAAGGAACCTCAAACTTAGGTTCATCCATGTAGAAATCTAATGCCCATGAGACTTGGCGGCAAGTGAAGGTCATCGTGTCTCTCATAGGTATGCACTCCATCATGTAGAAGTCATCATCCTCCTTGAAACCTTGTTGCACCCTCTTGTTATTCCTAAGATCATATTCTTCATCATCACCCATCTCTTCTTCATTGGAATTAGTGCCTGACCCCATGTCTTCATCTCTTTCCCCTTCATCTTTTTCTTCCTCTCCTTATTCTTTAGTGCTAGATCTAACATCATGTTGTTCTTATAAGGGTTGTTTTGTGTACTTTTTCCCTTCATCCATCTTCTCCTACTATATTCCTAATTACTCCTTTTATTTCTCTATGGTGCCAATATCACATTCCTCTTCCTTAGGCACCCCCTCAAAAATGGGGCACATCTTTTGTGTGGATTCCTCTGCTATCCTGGTGGTGGTGTTGGGTGTTGTCTTTGATAATATTTTTTTTGGGTTTCACAGAAGTAAGACCCTTATTTTCCCATTCTTCAATAACGTGAACCTTTTCTTCCTAGGCTTATTTCTCCTCTCTTTCTTTCTTATTTTTCTTTTATACATTTTCTTTCCTTTTGGCGTGTTCTTTTTTATCCTTTCATTTTATGGCTTTCATGGTGCACTTATTTTATCTTTCACTTGTCTCTTTGGCCTCTATTTGGTTAATTTTGGCCTAGGTCATACCCTTGTCCATAATTTGTTTATGTGTCTAGTTTATTTCTATAATTACAACAATATGGCCCTAGTCAAGGCCCATGCTTCTCCATTTTCTCTACAAATCTTCTTTTTTTGTATGTACACTAGAGTGGGTTGCCTCTTCAGGCTCTTTATCCTTCTCTTCTTCCTTTTCTTATGCCTTGCACTATTTTTCTCACCTCCACTCCTCTAATTATACCATCTTGATCACCTCTATAGTCATCCCTACCTTTGCCATTTCTTTCTTCTATTCACTCAGATCTTGTGCCCTTTTGGTATTGGCCTCATAGGAGTCTAGTCTTTTCAGCCTATGCCTGGGCTTTTTTAGTTTTATCTAAGGTGGTGGGGAAGAGGTTTGTTCACTTGAGGAATCCACATATTTTGGTACAATATAAGTGTTAGACCCCTCTCACCTCCCCTAGATTCCTCTACCTCTTCTTTGTGTGTGACTACTTTGAGTATAGGAGATGACGTCTTTCCTTTCTTTTCCCCCTTGGTCTAGAGGTGATTATTGGGGAAAAGAATATGTGATTCTAGTATGATTCCAAATAGGTGCTTCCCCTTATAATGTAATTTTTATATTTATATATTCATTGATCTCTTCTAAGGTTTCCCCCTTCTTCTTCTTTAGGTAATTTTTCTTCTCAAGGGGCACAACGGTTCCTTCATCTTTGACTAGTACTACGGGGACTCTTCTCCTCTAATCACTAGTCCATGTACTAGAATCCTTCTTCATAGGATTAATCATATTGTAAATCTTATGGATGAATCCAAGGATGGTAACCTCTTGGACTAGATTGATGTCTTTTAAATTTAAGGCTTCCTCTTCATCTTCAATCATGTTCCCAACTACATGTGGGAACCTGCACCACATCCTTATACTCTCTACGTCTACCTCATTAACTGGGATGTCTATTATTTGCATGTTTAGTATCTAATGAAGCACGTATCACAAGTACTTGTTTGAAAATGTGAAGGGGAGATTCAACCATGATAACTTGTTTCCATCCTTTAGTGCTGGTTGGAAAATTTAGCAGTGTTGCATCATAACAAAGGTATCCATCTTGAATATGCTCATGGGGAATCCCTAGGGAATGCACCATTCCAGTCCAAAGGCCTCAGTGTATTTATTACACCAACACATCATATAAGTCTTAAATTTTGAGATAAAATAGGTAGGGAAGGTGTAGTATTTATATTTTTGTGTAGGGGACTCATGGTATTCTAAGAACACCCATAAATTATCCTCACTCTCATCAAGGATCCTGATCTCCTCCATAATGATCAAGATTAGGATGGAGCCCCATCTAAAGGTCAATTTCATTATATGACATTCAAGTGCATTCTTGGTTATTTTTGTGGTGATGAAATGTGCCATGTTGAATGGGACTCCTTCCACTATATGGTAGCCCAGACAGAGATAAGCTTTGGACACATCCATCCATCATCTATCAAGGCACAACTTTGATCTTATGAGGCATGTTACTACACTTGTGCTTGGGTCCTTGCATTTATTGATGAGGAAAGTGTATCCCCCTTGAATTAATTCAAGAGCTTGGTGATGCACTCCACATATTCATTATCACCCATCAACTAATGGATGTCTCTACCTATATCTATAAGTCTAGTGATTTTATTTATCATTTTCATCAAGACCTTCATACATCAATAGACAAAATATATGTGGCCTTCATGGATGCATGAGAGAAGGAATTGAATAGGTTCCTCAAGATTTATAAAGTAGGGTAACTCATAGAGGTGAGTTTCACTTGAGGCCTTTAACTTGTCTTTGATCGAGACATCAAAGAGGGTATCACCTTCAGGGGTCTTACACCCTGTATCCACCATCCAATCTTATGATAAGTCCTAAAAATGGATTGATGCCTGATGGTTATATTATTTTAGTTAGCACACATGTGTAAAGGAGAGCCATGGTTCTCCCACTAATGCCTCTAATGGGAATTAAATATATTGGTAATACATTTTCATCACTACCTATTTTCCACCACCATGATGTTGATTTCCTCTATTACATGTGCCTTTGTCTTGGTGGTAGTTGCTTCTTCCATAATTTTGACCTATTTGGGTTCTAGTTGTGCCTTTGTGGATCTTAATGACTTTTGATTTTTCACCATTTTGAATCTTCTAGTATTGAACCTTGGGAGGTGTGGCTTATTTAATTTTCTAATGGTGCTAAAAACTTTTTATAGTCACAGGATCTCTGCTTGTAGGTTCAACTCTAATCTTCATTGGTTGTTAATGGTGGCCTATTGATAGTTTCCTAGTTCAACCTGGTCCTTTGTATGAACCTCTTCCTTCAGTTCTCTACACCATTTTTGCTTATGAATACATTCTCTATTTCTATGTCTCTATTCACTCTTAGGTATTTGGGCTCTCTAGTATTTTTCTAAGCCTACACATACTCATAGATTTACATAAACTTGGTAACCTTCATAATTACACCATTCACCATTTTACATCCTTCCCTAATAACCACCATTATTTATGAAGTCTTAGTTACTTTAGCACCATGATATTTTTGGAAAATGTGAAAAATTTGTGAAATCTTCAAAAATACCCTATTTTGTATGCTTTAATTGTGTATCTATGTGCCACTACCACCTCATTAAATGATCCTAATAGCATTTTTAGTGAAGTGACATGTCTTTATAATGGTCACTTCTCACTCCTTAGGTGGATGTCAATTGTCTTAGATGACTACCTTTTGCATGTTTATCCTTGATATGACCTTTGCCTTTCTTGTGGAAACCTAGGCACATTACCTCTCATGCATGTTATTTAGCATCCTTGGTTTCACTTATTTTTGTAGATACACTCTTACTTCAGTGTGATTTTATGTATTGGTGAATTTTTTGCACATCATCTCGCCTTGGCCTATCCTACCCCATATAAATCCCTTGTGCTGGCCCTCTAACACTTTGTGTCTCATCTAATTCTCCTGTATACTTAGAGAGTGCATTATTAATACCTATATTACACTCAAATAACTTTAGTGTCTTCACTTATGGCCTTACATCTAACCAAATTGAACATTTTCTCTTACATTAGAGGTTTCTAGCACTGTATCAATTGATGCACCTTCTTATAGCTTTATCACCTATGTAGTTTTGAGTGGTTCAATATGTAGGGCCTTTAGGTGCCCTATACTACTTGTCTATGCATATGTTTCTACTACTAATTTTTCTTGATCTTGGTTAGCTTCACATGCCCACTACTTAGATGGCTTGCCTCATTCACATATATGCACAAGTACTTGACTCACCCAATAGGAATTATGTATGAAGAGTTGACAAAAGGAGTTCATATAGATGTCATATGCCACTTAATACCTCCATAAACTAACCAAGAAAGGAAAACAAAAGAAAACATGGTTTGGCTTATGCCAAACTTTATTTTAGTGAGCTTATTCAAACTGACTATTGACTAAAAAGTTAGAGTTTTCTTGGCATGAAGACTAACCTACTATTGATATAGCTTTAACCAGTTGCAATTGAAATGCCTAGGGAACATCTCACTAAACAATGTGCATAGCTTACATGCACTAGCTTCAAAAATGTGATGTGTTATGTTGGGACCCATCCACCAAATTTATAACTTGCCTAGGTTCTTCAAGTACTTAGAGTGATAGAGTAGTACCATTTCTCCTTTAGTCATCTCTTTATGATTAATGTGATTGTCATGCCATTGATTTTGGTATGCCTTTTAAATTTGTTGACTCCACTTAGCTTGAGTACATGTCTCATCCAAGTACTCCAAATATTCCAACCTTATGCCTAAAGACTCTTGGTCATCTGTGTGGCCAATTTATGTAATGTGTAAGTAGGGCACTATGAATTCCATGGGCAACACTGCTTCAACACCAAACACTAGTTGGAATGGTGTAGCCTTTTTTAGGCACTTGTAGGTCATGTAATATCCCCAAAGAACTATAAATACATTATCATCCCAAAACTTAAAACCAATGTCACATATCTTCATTAGGCACATTCCCAAGATTTTATTAAAGGCTTCAACCATTCTATTATCCTAGGGATGATATGGGGTGGTTTTTTGGTATGTCACCATGTATTCAGTTAGAAGGATGCACACTGTCTCATTAATAAAATGAGTTCCCCTATTGCTAGTTAAATTTAGCAGATAGCCATATTGACTTATGATGATTATCAAAATAAATCATGTGGTTGTTGTGGATTTACAATTCTTAGTTGGCATGGATTTGACTCACTTGGTGAAATAATCATTAGCCACAAAAATATATCTAACATATATACACCATGTTATGGGAGTGATCAACCCTACAAAATCAATTGCCCATTTCTTAAATGGATCCTAGGCAAGAATAGGGATGAGAGGAATCTCATCCTAGTGGTTAGGATTTCCTATGCACTAGCATATATCAAATGTATGCACAAAGTCCTTGGTATTGTGAAAAAGACTTGACAACCATAAACTTGATTGGAGAACTTTGCACACCATTACATCTCTAGTATAATGGCCTCATGTGCTCCCTTCAGGTGCTTCCTACAGGATGGAGTCCCATTCATGTTCCAAGACACAAGCATACAATTGCATCCTTACTCATTTTATATAACTCCCCCTTAATGATCTAGAAGGGGGAGGCATAGATATAAAGTTATTTCTTCTCCTTGGTGGACATGATTTGTGGCACAAACCCTGATGTTAAGAAAGTGGAAATCTTTGTTAGGTCTTTAGGAATGAACTGAACCCTATATAGTTACACATCTAGCATGTCATCCTCAATTGACACCATCACATCACTAGAGTTGATGTATAACAAATGTTTTATCCCTAAGTTCTACCTCCCAAGTTTAACCATAATAAAAAATTAGAATTCCTAGAAGAGAAAAACCCATCTACATATATACCCATGCAAGATAGGCTTGTTCATGAGGTACTTAAGTGTCTCATGATCTATAAATAATATGAATGGGTTTGATAATATATATTTTCTATATTTATATAGGGCATAGACCATTACTAATGCCTTGTGCTTGGTGGTGGTATAGTTTTGCTTAGCCTGTATCAATTTTCTACTTGTAAAGGAGACGAGGTGGTCCATTTTGTCTTTGCCTAGTTGCACCAATATGGTCCCAATGGTTGAGCCTAAAACATTGACATAGACATGAAAATGAGTCATCCAATTAGGAAATTTTAGAATTAACACATTGGCCAACTTCAATCATAGTGTATTAAAGGCCTCCACTTATGCCTCACCCTAGTAAAATGGGCCATTGTTACACAAGAGCTCCTCTAAGGGCACCATGATTTTATCATAGCTCTAAATGAACTTCTTGTAGTAACCATAATGGAAAAAAAAGGCATGAACATACTTCTTCATGTAGGAATTCTAGAGCTAAATTATTATGACAATCTTTGTTGGATCGACAAGTAATCCATCCTTGTAGATAATGTTCCCAAGTAATGTCCCAAATGGAGTTTTGAAGATGCACTTCTTTAAATTCAAAGAGATCTATAATTGTATGCACCTTTCAAACATGAGACATAGATTATCATTGTGGTCTCTTACAAGATCATACACTATCTAGTCATCAAGGTAAACTTGGAGAAACTTATGGATAAATTCCTTAAAAGTAGTTATCACCACCCTAGAGAGCATGGCTAGCATATTTTTTAGTCCAAAGGGCATGATGTTATGCATGAAATAACCACATTCAGTCACAAAGGTTGTTTTGTGATTATCCTCCTCAATTTTCACCTAATTGTAGCCTAAGAATCCATCAATGAAAGTGTAAATTTTTTAACCTATGACTCCATCTAAGACCTCATTAGTGAATGGGGTCAGGAATGGGTCATTAATGCAGATGACATTCAACATCCTATAATAAATGCAAATATATATGGACCCATATTTATTAATACTAATTAACATCAAACTTACCCACTTAGATTCTTGTATCAAGTAAATAACATTGGCATCCAACATTCTATTGATCTCCACCTACCTTGGCATAGAGATTAGTGTTCATCTAATATGGGTGATTCTTGACTGGCCTTGCACTGTCAACCAGCTTTATGCTCATTTTTCCAAGTGAGGAGTGGATTCCCTTTATGTATTTTTATCTAAATGGTTAAAGGTCATGTAATTCCCTCAAGAGGTCAATAATTTGAGTCATTTCTAACTTAGACCATTAAACACCCATAGTGGTGATCTTTGGCTCGCCTTCTATACTAATGTCTACTTTGGTTTCTTAAGTGGTGTGTGGTAGGGTTCATTTTACCTTGATGGGAATATTCAACCTACATTTTCCCCTATATTGTATCAAATTGAAGATACATTTGGTTTCCATAATTTGGGAGTTATTGTATATGAGGTGCATGAGAGTTTATCTAACTATTAGGACCTTCTAATTGCACTCCTTTTATGTCTCATCATCTTCTTCATTGGAGTCACTATGGAGTGCCATATTTTCAAAAAATGTTGGTAGTGATAGTCCTTTCTCAAACATATCCTTCAATCACTCTTATAAGATAGTTGTGTCCTCAAACATAGCTCTACAAATGACTTGTAACAACTCTAGTAGCTTGAGGATCTGTGAAGAGAAAGAGAATGTATGTACAAAATTTTCCTTGAGTGCCTCCAAATTTCCTATCTTGTAGTGCATATCATTTATAATGTACCACACTCATGCCCATGTCCTCAAGGTCCTATAAAAGGTGTGCACCCATAGGCCTCATAACTAATTCTCACCATAGAGTACTTAGGTTTATTTGTATAGTTGTATATACATGATTAGATTAGTATTGTTAATAGAGGGAGGTATATCTAGATCCTCAATGCTTTTGTTGAAATTGGTGCATATGGATACCCTCACATCCTACCAAGTTGGCAAGCTAGGTCTCTATTTTACCCACCATTGGGGGATAATACTCTTCAGAGTGTACACTAGTGTGCTCATTCAATCAATTTCCTTTGGGATGTAGCCTTTATTGTCTTAGACATACTTCTCAATATGTTGGATTCCCTCATACTTTAGAAGCATTATGAGATTCCCTTTACTGAGCTAAAGTACTTTCTTTACCATCTTTTGGGCATGAGGGACCCACTTCTTATAGAATTTCAAAATCCTTACCACCCCTGTCATGACTAGTCTTGGCCTTACTATATGCACTAGGTGGTACCTTCACCCAATGACCTCATAGGCCTCTTCAACCCAATGTTTACCTGCTACATCAATTATATCATAAGTTGATTATCCATCTTCCCATTAATGTATGCCTTGGTCACTAGGGTTGAGCTTCTTGATGCTTTATGTCATTATGTTATAGATGTGGTTGATCTCATCATTGAGATCAACACTCTATACATTCAGGGGAGGGCTTGATCATTGAAAGGGGTATCATCACCCTTTCATTTCCATTCTCAAAAGTCATAGAACTTTTTAAAATGCATATATACATTATTAGCATAGCACCATGGTCATCCCAAGAGTGTTGGGTAGTTATCTTGTTCTACCAACTCAATGACCTTAAAGTCTACTTGGAACTTGGTGCACATGATATCCACAATAGTGACGTTCAAGATCCCAATAGGCTGCACTCAAGTTTTATTATCCATGAATAACATGTGAGGCAAAGGTTTTTAGGGTGGCCTCCCCATTTTCTCCCAAGCATTTTTGGTCAAGATATTGACCTCTACTCCTATATAGACTGGTACTTCACAAAATGACTGGCCATTGATGGTAGCATATATTAATAATTCTTGGTCATACTAAGTGTTCTGAGTATGCCTAACTTCACACACCTACTCCATATGTGGTACTATAATTTATATTACTTAAGGTGTGACCTCTTTCACTAGTTCATTCCTTACATGTTTAAAAATCAAGTCTTTTAGTAGGAGCAATACCCCTTCTATTTATAGGAGGTGCATGATCTCAGTCAACTCCTAAACTTCAACCTCTTAATGATCTTGCATCGTACATGATGTGGTGGCTTATGACTCTAAGTATCTATCCAACTAAATTTTTCCTTATAGGTTCTATATCACGCTCATGGATTACTATAAGACATCCTTCTAGCATGTAGGGTTAGGATATGTTGTAACCTTTGGCTCTAGCTACATTACATGCTTTATACATATTGGTTCTTCATATTTCAATCATAAATCTTGGATTGGTGTGGTGGTTGGTTGGGTGGTAAACCCACTTAAAGTTGTTTCTTGCACTTTGGTGGCTCCTTGTAAACTTATTGTGGACTAGGAGCCTACCTTCCTTCTTTGGGCATGAATTTAACCATAGTTACTCCTCTATTCACATCAGGCTGACCTTACATCATCTTCTTATATAGATCAGGGTAGTCTTTGACTTCATTTGGCCCTCAATAATATGCACATGTTGGGTGTGTGAGGTAGTCACATTGATAGTGCTCGATCGACCCACACTTATAACACAATCATGGTGTGAATTTCCCTCCACCACATCCACCTCCTCAGTTGTGCATGCCTCTTTGTTTCACATAATCCATGTTGTTCTAGCCATAGCCTTCATTTCCTTGACCTACCTAGCCAGCACCTAACATCATTGCCTGCCTTAGGCCTCTTTTCATATTTTGGTACATCTCATCAATGAACCTATAGTACACTATTGAGTGTGTATAAGCATCACCCATCTTGTAGTAAACCATGGTGTTGACTTGGATATTTTATTATAATAGAGGATAGTTTAAGGAGTCATATGCTCCATGACAAGCTTCATAGTTGACAATTAGTGCACAAACATTTTTGCATGGGAATTTGTTCTTGTTATGCCCATCTATCTCATAATTGGTACACCATAACCCACTACAAGTGTCATGCACCTACCCAATGATTAATTTCTATAATTGAGAGGCTATTGATGTAATTTATGCCTCCATGAAGGGGTTGATCCCAGTGTTAGTGATACCTACTGCCTTGGCCCAGAGTGTAGCTTTAATCACTTCATGAGGCTCCATGAAGGTTTTCATGGATAGTGATCTTCTAAATGGCACCAATAGGCCACCAAAAAACCATTGTGCATATTGGGAGGAGTAAATGTCATAAGGAAGTTTAGAGAGAAGATTTTTGAATCATGTATCATATAAGTGCACACTCTTAGATAACCCTTAGGTTATTTCTTGGAGCATTGTGATGATATACTACTCAAACTCAAGGATATCAAACTCTTTTCAAAAGGCTTCCTTCAAAGCACATCATAGTTAACCATAGCCTAGTTTGGATTAAAATTTTGATACTAGGTATGGGCATGATCTAGCAAAGTGGTCATGAATTGTCTTGTCTTACACTCGGGATAAGTGATACCCCAAGAATTCCATTGTAATTCACATTTTAGCACATGATATGTGATGTCGTAAACTCTATGATACTTAAGTAAGTGCATGGCCATCTCATAGTAGATTTGATGAGGAGGTGGTATAGGGTTCTGAGGTGCCTACCCTCTTTGTGTTTGTAATGGGGGTGGGCCTCTGATGCATCCATTAGTAGGGTTTAACATTGACCCTAACAGGGTAGGTTGTGCTATAAAACTTGGTGGTGAAACCCTAATCCATTGTGTCACTATACCACTTCCTGTGGGTTGCTGCCTAGTGGATGTAGTTAACATTCTTTCAATGGGAATGATTGCACCTATGTTTAAAGTTCATAGGTTGAAATTTGAGAGATTATCCCTATTGTTAATTCCTCATAAATAATTACTTGCTTAATTAAAAATCCTTGATCTAAAATCTTGTTCTTATCAAATTATTTTTTGGTAATAGGTTTAGTTACCATTCTTGTATTTTCTATTAGGGAATCCAACACATGAGATTGCACTATAGGCTCAAAAGGGGTAAGTGCATTTGGCATGTACTTGAGCACCCCATCTTGTAGGAACCTACCACATCCTACAACTAACTATAGAGTTTGGTCACTTGTTTCTTCCTCTCTCCCTATGCACTATTATATTTTAATAGATCCTTACCCATGTCCTTCTTACTCACTATAGGTTCTCTCAACAATTCTAGGTTTAAGATATTTCATCAACCTCCATTTGCACTTGTTTTAGTTCAACCTCTAGAGCTATCAATGTCAGTTTGTTGTTCCTACTCTATGGAACCTTACCTGCATTTACCCCTTCTTACCTTTTGTGCCTGCCTATATGTACAAGGAATTAGCCTTACAATCTTATGGTTTCTATCTCATAATCCACCATAAGTTCCTTTATTTTAGTACTGACACCTTTTATGAATGTACCCATTGGTTCATGAAGAAAATAATACTCTAATTTTTTTGGGCATGAAAAGGTTGACACAATGAACTCTAATACATAGCTATTCAATGCACCATCCCACCATTTGTCAACCATGCACATCCAAAATTCATCCAAGCTCTCCAACCTTTCTACATGTTTTATGGTCTACTCAAAGTGTTATCCATAGTTTTACCTTCTAGAATTAGTGTAGGCAACCAACCACTGGTACACATGCTCAATTAGCTCATAAAAGAACACTTCATATAAAACATCATACAAATTATTTTGTACCCATTCATGTGGTTTCTATCCTTTGCATGTAGGATGGTTCTGGATGAAACTATCTTCAACTTATTCTAACTAACACTTGATATTTTTGAGTGATAGTTAGAGCATCACTCTTATACACCATTTTAGCAACAAATTTCAATATGAGTCTTTGAAATAGAACCAAAATGTAGTGGTAAAATACAATCATGTAGGATTTTATGCTTAGTCATGTGCTTATCTATTAGGCCAAGCTAGTTCTAGGCTTGGGGAAGCTAGGTGTAAGGGGAGAAAGGTCTGACACACAAAATTTATTCATGCTATGGTGCTATAATCAATTTCACATAAGGCATGAACCTTATGCACTCACCTAAAGCACAACAATGAAGAGACTGGGCCCACATTGGGATAATTATATCATGGCATAAATTGGGGTTCTAGGGGACTTTGTCATTGGACCAAGGGGTTCAAGTAGAAAACTAGTGCTAGACCATTTATATTTAGTGCATTTATAGGCTAGCTAAAGTTGATAAATGTCTTAAGGCCACCATTAGTGACTAGGGTTAGACCTTCATATCTTAACATGCTAAGTAATCCCTAATATAAAACTTAAATAAAATTAACGGATAGTATAACATTATGTAGACTGAAAATATAAGATTCTCACTTCATTTCCCCAATAATCTCTCATCATCTTGTAGTTCAATAACATAGTTCAATAGTAAAAGTAGAGTATATGCACTCCCTATTTATTTTCATTCCCAAGGGCTCACATGCAATCTTGGGATATAGATTCAAATACTTAAGATATTATGCCAAATATGAGCCTTAGTAGAGGATCTATATTTTTCTATAGCTTCACTATATTTTCTCCTCTCCCCCTTCTCTTCAAAAGTGAGTCATCTTAAATATATGATAGGTGGTCTTCTTCTAATTAGAATAGGTAAGCATCGAGTTATGGGTTGTTTTGAGTCTATCAACCCCAGTACGCTACCCAAGTCATATGAGTTCATGTCGTATGTTGAGCTTTCACTTGGGGTCACTATCTCACCTGTTCCACTCTTTTGACATATGTGCTTCTCATGTTATGATGTACAAGTTTTGGTAGGGGTGTTCTTTGAAATCCAATGCCATGTAATTGCCTACCAACTGGCATGGGATCCTTAAGGACTCCTCTAATTGGGTCCAAAATGTATAAAATAAAGGGGAGAGAGTCTTCCAAAGGTCACCTCACACTAAAATTAGCCTAATTGGCATATTTTATGTACTTTCTCTAAAAGTGGCTCCCAACATGGGATAACAGTCTAAAAGGAACATTGATCAAATTTGATGTTGGTTTGATCAAATTTGTAGTAGTTAAGCTACCAAGAAAAAACATCTTGTGACTCCACTGGGAAGATTCAACATTCTAGTAGTAGAATAGTAGCTTCATCTCATGTCAAAGGTGACAAAAAGGTCAACATTGAGAGGTATTCCCTTTGAATTTATTGAATTACCTTTAAATTAAGAAGAAAGATAAAGGTTCACTAGTACACATCCATATTAGGAAACCTTTGCTCCTAGGTCATTTTCAAGTCCTACCCCTATAAGGAGACCTTCATTAAACCCTCTCATAACCATGGTAGTCCTTAGATATTTTATGGATTTTAATAACTAAGGTCCTCTAACCCTCCCTAAATATGATCCTATTCCATTATATTCCCTTAAAAGTGTCCCCAGTTATATTGGAGACCAAACTACAACACCTTTTGAGTACCTCATGGACATAACCAATTTTTTCAATACCCATAAATGTCACTGAGGAGAATATAGCTATTAGGTTATTAGCCAATTCTTATAAAATAAAAGATGTAGATTAGTATATAGGCCTTTTTTATAATTCTATTCAAACATGAGACCAATTAGGAGAGGATTTGTGTAAAATATTTGAGGACAAAAGTGACCATTTATCACTTTCAGAGCAAACAACTACCATTAAGAAATATCCTCATGAAGTCATGCAAGACTTTGACATAAGGTTCCAAAAAACTTGGGATAGAATCTTAGTCCCAGTTAGACCAACCCCTAAATTTGCCTTTCCATATTATTTGAAGGCTTTAAATAGTGACATAATAATGATGATCAAATCTATGGGAGTAAATATACTTCTAGATGCTTATGAGGTGGCCATCAAAGTAGAAAATTGTTTGGTTTAAACTAGCAAGATTATACCTAGACCACCAATGCCATTATTTCATAAAATCAAACCACCTCCTATTGATAATCTTATACTTGATGGCAATATTCCTATGTTGACAATTGCTTCAATACCTACACCAAAATAAGAGAAATCTTCCACTAGCGGATCTAGTGATTTTCAAGACCAAAATAAATTCCAAGATCTCAAAAGCATGTTTTAGTCTTTGAGAAATGAGCTAGTAAATATTAAGAGGTATTAGGTTTTAAATAGACCTTATCAAGGCTCATATCAATCATAGTAGCAATATTTTTAAGTAAATAGGACACCATACAAAGGGAACTACTAAGGTCAATGCTAAGGTCAAAACCAAGTACAAGGGTAACATGGCTATAATAGGTAGAATAGTTACAATCCTAGTGTTACAAGCACCTCTAACACCTTGGTCCCAATTCAAAATAATGTGGCTAAAGAAGCTAAGGATACTATAGAGTAATTTCCTACTCTATGTTGTATTTAATTATTTTTGATTTGAGCACTAAAATTTTGGTTCTTCGGGCGAAGCAGCAGAATTTTGAAGTAGAGGGCCGATTCATTTTTTGCCCAAGTGTTGAGATGCAGCGGAAGTTGCCAAGTGTCACCCTCTGAGCAGGTCTTTTTCCCCTTCTTATTTCCTTTGTCTCATTTTTCCTGAGTATTAGTTCAAGTGGATGCTGCCAAGTGTCGCTTTTCGGGAGACAAAGCTGATAGTTGGCATCCCCCGAGTCATCTTTTTTGTAACCTTAAAGAACAGTGGATCATGCCACATACCCAATAGCAGTTAAGCAGAATGCACCATGTGTTAGCATTTGCATCTCATATCAGCATTTGCACTTCAATCAGAGACTTTCACCATAAGGTAATAGAGAAGACAGAAAGTGCCAAGTGGCAGTTGTGGAGGCCATGAAAGACCATTTTGGAGAAAAATCGCAAGCCACCATGTGTTGGCATTCAGGAAGCCATGGGTCTAATGCTTTCCATTCAATGCAAAGGCATCATTTTATTTTTCTTAAGTGCCATAAAGTAGTGGATGCTGCCAAGTGTCACTCTCCGAGTCCCCCTCTACTCCATCCATAGAAGAAGCAGAAGATGCCACTTATCTTCCTTGAAGCCACGAAAGTCTCCACATGTCAATGCCTGAGAGAATCATCGCCAAGCTCTATTAACAAATATGAAATGGTGGTGGGTCCCAGGTGTTACTTCAAAAGTCTATAGAAGCTGCCAAATGTCACCATCTATAGGAGTCTGATATATGCCCCTAATGATACTATGGCACAGCCAAAGGGGAGCGAAAAGAGCTGCGTGTCTTCGATGAATTAGGTGGAAGGTGCCAAGTGTCATTTTTTAGTGTATTCTATGTGATCAATGGGATTTTTAGAAAATTTACTAAGTGTCCTCTCCTATTTCAAACATAGCAAAGTGTTTCGTGTATCGGTTTCCAAAAGTGAAATGGAGGGAAAATCGGCTGGAGTTGATTCGAGTAGATGAAACAGTTCATCAGGTAGATTTTTGGAGCCACCCACAGCATTTAAGGCACCATATATTTGTCTCTTATGAGTGAAGGATAGAGAAGATTGCATGGGAGAGAAAGTATAGGGAGACATCTGGGGATATAAGAAGAAGAATTGTAAAATATAAGGAGGGGGGAATTCTCATAGTTTTAGACTTTCAGAGTTTTTGACCAATAATATCATTTGCTTTTGTTACATTTTCTTGAGTTGAAAGGTTTATATGACTGTGTGTGTTTCTACATCTTTTGTATGACTAGAAAATTCAATAAGAAAATTGAACACTATGCCCTTGTTGATGTCATTTGTGTCATTTGCAAAGTAGTCTATGCTGTAGATTTTCTAGTGTTGTGATTGGAAATGTTATTTGCTTCTGTCCCATTTTCTAGAGTTTGAAGTTTTACATAACTATGCATGACTTCTGCGCCTCTAATGTGATTGGAAGATTCTATTAAGAAGATTGAACACTATGCCTTTGTTGAAAATTCTTGTATCTCAGCAAAAGACTCCCCTATTGTGAGCCTCTGTTTCTATTATTCCAATCTTTTACATTGATCATACACTTGTCTACTCTTAAATGTAATATAATCACATAGTAGTTTCACTGTGCTCAGGTTAGGATTAGGATTACTCTCAGGCACATCGCCATAGTTAGGTTTCAATTCTTGCATTTTGTGTTTCTTTTTAATCTCCTATCCCTTTTCCCCAACACCCAATACAAAAGAAGAGACCAGCTTCTTTAAAATCTGGAGGTTGTTTTCAAGCCGCATTGTCCCACAGCTTGAAACTTCCAATTGTTGTTGATTAAGATCTAGCACCATTTTAAGACATCAACATTTTTTGGCATGCCTAGTGGGACCAATCTTTCAAGGATTTGAAGAATTTTGTTGTATTCTTTAGCCAATCTACCTTTGGAGGTTTTTATCGACACCAACAATGACTCTGTGTCACCAGCCAATCAAGCAGTATCATCAAGAAATCCCTTTGGTATGTATAACTCTATAACTCATAGCTATGAGTCTTATTCTCCTTCAAATATGTTTTATCAAGAACAAGCTTCTCCTATAATCATGTCGAGTAATGAGGATGCATATTGTTATGAACCACATCAGTCTTATGCCCAGTCCCCCCAATATGTCTCATCCCATGTTGAACCTAACCTTATTTTCACTTTCAAAAAAGTATTGCTGGGATTTAAAAAATATGTGTTAGATCTTGATAACATAAGGGGATGTGATCAAGAAATTCCTTGTCAAGTCATCTATCAAGTGAGGGAGGCCATAGACCTGATCAAAAGTGAGTGGGATCCCATTGAAAGGGCATATTAGCAAGAGCTTACATATGAAATGTTCGATGTGTGTGGATTGATTGCATTTATAGAAGAGAGGCTAGGCATTCATGAGAACTAGCCTTATCAAATCTACCAAAATTCATATCCACCACCACAAATTCCAGATCAGGCATATGCCACCCCTATTCATGGGTAAGGTCAAAATTGTCAAGGTCAATTCCCCAATAATGCAGAGCCCATGTTAGCAGCAAGTCAGGATGACCCCAGACCCTCACTCCTTCCTCAACTCTCCCCCACCATTCCTCAAAAGGCTCCTCACTTCCATGAAAATTCCTATGAGCCCGCTTTAGAAGAAACTTCTTATACCACTCCCCATATCTTTCAGCATGGTGACGAGTCTCTAAGTTGGACCGAAGAGGATGATGAAGCAGTTGAAAACTTTGTAGAGGAGTGCATTCAATTCATGGCTATTCAAGAGGATTTCATCAGTACATAGGAGGAAGATATCACCATAGACTCTCCTTTTGATGAGCAAGAGGATAAGCCACAAGCTTTTTCTTTAACATCTGATGAGGAGGAGATCATTTTTGATTTTTTCCTCACTTTGCAAGAGGATATGGAGGAACATGGACACTCCCTCGATCAAGTCATTGAGATAGGAGGCGCTGAGCTAGTTTCAGATGAAGAAGAAAGCCCTAAGATTCAAATGAGTATGTAGAAGAGATGCCAACCTTTTAATTCATCCTTGCAAGAGGATGAAGTCATCAAAGAGCCTGATGATGAAATAAAGATGGAATATGAAGAAGATGTGCCAAAAGATAATGGATATCAAAAGGCACAACATGAAGAATCAATAGCCCATGATTTCTTGATGACATATGACAACATGAAGAACTAGTATTTGATGGGCATTCAAGGACAAGAAGAGTTCATAGGTGTTAAATACATGTTTTACGCAGACTCATTTGAGTGCAGGTAGACCTATGTGGCTGGTGCAGAGAACATTCCATCAATGACATATCCATTGCAATCACTGGTATGGCAATGCAAGTTGGCTTGTCATAAAGAGGACATGGGAAAGTTCATTTTTGATCCCAGAGGAAAATAAGGATTTGTAATCAATGAAGTTAGGTAGTTTCCATTCCCGCATTGATTTGTTTTGTTTTTACTTTCTTGCTTTTCCTTTACAATAAGCATTTTAAATGCAGAGTTGGCGTCTTAGAAATTCTTTAATTCTTTATTATTTTCTGCAATAAATGCTCCCCAAATCTTTCAAAATATCTAAGGTACCTTGCACCACATAATGTGTCTGCTTCGCTATTTCCTAAAGATTGAGAAGGATTTGCTAACGGACACCTTAATTTAATGCTATTTGGGACTTGATAGGCCCATAAAAATCCCTTAGCAAATTTTAAAGTTTACAAACTCTAAAGCATTCCTACGAAATTATCTTGCTCATTGTGATTGTGGTACCTAGTGAAATTTATTGCAGCAAGCATGTTTTTATCTCATGAAAGGTTCATACTAGGTTATTATGCAAGAGATTTACAGATGGTGAGAACATCAGAAACACCTAGGAAGAGAGGAAGGGTTCAGTCCCAATTAGACCCAGAAGAGGAAGAATAGCCTTCACAGCACCCAGTGCAGAGCACTACAACTTCTCCTTAGGTAGGAATTACTCCCCTCCTCCCTCTCAATCCATGCCTCCACCCAGCCAAATGCCACCTCCTACCACTGCTGCCATTCCCATTTCATAATTCACTTCATCCTTGATGCCTCAAGCCTTAACATTACTCTATTTCTCCCCCTTTGTTCCCAAAAAAATGCCCCTTCAACTCACCCCCAGCCAGCCAATGGTTCTCCAATATGGCTTGCCACAAGGATTTCCCTTTATAGGGGGATATATTGCATCCCCTTCCACTTTCCAGACACAGGCTGATGCCACAAGGAAGGCAAGAGAAGCCTGATTAGAGAAGAAGAGGAGTGAAGTGAATAAAGAACCGGCGGTGCCACATTTGAGGTCACAATTTGACCCCATTCAATAGTAGCTGATGGTGACCCATTTGTCACCCAACATTGTCAAGCCAAGCAAACAAATGCGGCCAGAAGACTACACCATGAACGTAGTGGCCATTGACATGTCCCTGTTCAAGCCTCAAGATAGAGTCGAGCTCATGACTGAATCCACTTTTGTGGTCATAAAATATTATTTAAGGATATCAAGGAGACTATAGAAGACAAAGGCCAACTTGGCCATAGAAAAGGAAAATTTCAATAGTTTAGCTGAATAAATAAACTAGAAGGATAATGAGATAGCTAGTCTACAGAAATAGTTGCAACAAATTGTTTTCCTCCAAACTCAATGGGCAATTTAGGCCCAAAATGATTCTTTAAAAGTAGAGCTTGTACTTGCCAAGGGTGCAGCAATATCTCTAAGAAAGGAAAACACAACATTTTAGGGAAGAATCGAAGGACTCCAACTGTAGGTTACCCAATCACAGCAAGGGTTGCTAGAAGAATAGAACAAGGGTGTGGCTTTTCAAGCCTAGCTCCAGGTAGAGCAGCTGTAGACTGCACAACTAGCAATTGAGCTAACCAATAGGCCAAGAGGTATCAAAATGGTGCAGCTGGTGAAGGAACTCTACAAGTTAGCATGGGAGAGAATCTCTTTGGAGATTCTCTAGTTTAGGCCACTTTTCACCTTCCTACGCCACGCACAACAGTTGTGTGAGATGGTCAAGAATCTGGTACAGAGTGCTTTGGCCATGATCTCCTAGAGAGTCATAGACTCTCATTCTTTACTGGAGAAGCTCTACAGCTCAAGGGATGTAACATTGGTAGTCGTGGAGATTCTTGATAGAATGGTTGCCATGAAACAGGTCAATGAGGAGCTCAGTCGTAACGTTACAGCCAACAACTACAAAAGTTGTCTCGATGTCATCAAAGAAGGCATAAGCGAAATGAGGCAACACATTGAAGATCTGGTGCAACTAGGCCTTCCTTCCCCATTTCTAGATGTAAGGATGGTGCTACTGGTGGATCAAATCTAACCATTGATGTTGGCTAGGCAAAGGGATCAAATAGTTTTTCAGAGCTTGCGGGATGATTCTCCAACCTCTAAGGTCAAAAATGTTCTAATCCCTATTTTATGGCTAAAATCCAAGCTAAAAGCCACTACCTAGATCCTGCAAACCTTTTTTCACAAGGATCTCATTAGCTTGGATTTGGCTTTTGACGAGTTGCAGAGAAAGGAAGGATTATCTGACCATGAGTGGTCTATCTTCCAGATAGCTCTTTCAAAGATGTAAATTTTGAAATTTTGATCAAGCAAAAGTCAGGTTCTTTTTTAGCAGGCTCAAAAGCCCTGATGGTTGCCAATAACTATAGAGTAATTTCCTACTCTATGTCATATTTAATTATTTTTGATTTCAGCACTACAATTTTGGTTCTTTAGGCGAAGCAGTAGAATTTTAAAGTAAAGGGCCGGTTCATTTTTTGCCCAAGTGTTGAAATGTAGCAGAAGCTACCAAGTGTCACCCTCTAAGTAGGTCTTATTCCCCTTCTTGTTTCCTTCATCTCATTTTTTCCCAAGTATTAGTTCAAGTAGATATTGCCAAGCATAACTTTCTGGGAGACAAAGCCGATAGTTGGCATCCCTCGAGTCACCTTTTTTGTAACCTTTGAGAATGGTGAATCATGCCACATACCTAGTAGTAGTTAAGCAGAATGCACCACATGTCAGCATCCACATCTCATATTAGCATTTATACTTCAATTAGAGACTTTCACCATAAGGCAGCAGAGAAGATGAAAAGTGCCAAGTGGCAGTTGCGGAGGTCCTAAAAGACCTTTTTGGAGAAAAATTACAAGCCACCACGTGTCGGCATTCGAGAAGTCATGAGTCCAATGCTTTCCATTCAATTCAAAGGCATTGTTTTATTTTGCTTATGTGCCACAAAGTATTGGATGCTGCCAAGTGTCACTCTCTGATTCCCCCTCTACTCCATCCATAGAAGAAGTGGAAGATGCCACTTATCTTCCTCGAAGCCACAGAAGTCTCCACATGTCAACGCCTGAGATAATCATCGCCAAGCTCTATTAACAAATATGAAATGGTGTTGGGTCTCAGGTGTTACTTCAAAAGTCTACGGAAGCTGCCAAATGTCACCATTCATAGGAGTCTGATAGATGCCCCTAATGATACTACGGCACAACCAAAGGGGAGCGAAAAGAGCCACGTGTCTTCGATGAATCAGGTGGAAGGCACCAAGTGTCACTTTTCAATGTATTCTAGGTGATCAAGGGGATTTTTAGAAAATTGACTAAGTGTCCTCTCCTATTTCAAACATATCAAAGTGTTTCGTGTATCGGTTGCCAAAAGTGAAATGGAGGGAAAATCAGCTGAAGTTAATTCAAGTAGATGAAACAGTTCATCGGGTAGATTTTTGGAGCCACCCACAGCATTGAAGGTGCCATCTATTTGTCTCTTATGAGTTAAGGATGGAGAAGATTGGGTGTGAAATAAAGTATATGGAGACATTCGGGGATATAAGAAGAAGAATTGTAAAATCTAAGGAGGGGGGAATTCTCATAGTTTTAGACTTTCAGAGTTTTTGACCAATAATATCATTTGCTTTTATTACATTTTCTTGAGTTGAAAGGTTTATATGACTATGTGTGTTTCTACATCTTTTGTATGACTGGAAGATTCAATAAGAAAATTGAACACTATGCCCTTGTTGATCTCATCTGTGTCATTTGCAAAGTAGTCTATGCTGTAGATTTTCTAGTGTTGTGATTGGAAATGTTATTTGCTTCTGTCCCATTTTCTAGAGTCTGAAGTTCTAAATAATTGTGTGTGACTTCTACGCCTCTAATATGATTGGAAGATTCTATTAAGAAGATTGAACACTATGCCTTTGTTGACAATACTTGTATCTCAGCAAAAGACTCCCCTGTTGTGAGCCTCTATTTCTGTTATTCCAATCTTTTACATTGATCATGCACTTGTCTGCTCTTAAATGTAATAAAATCACATAATAGTTTCACTGTGCTTAGGTTAGGATTATAATTACTCTCAGGTGCATTGCCATAGTTAGGTTTCAATTCCTACATTTTGCATTTTTGTTTAGTCTCCTATCCCTTTTCCCCAACACCCAGTACAAAATAAGAGACCAGCTTCTTTAAAATCTGGAGGTTGTTTTCAAGCCACATTGTCCCATAGCTTGAAACTTCCAATTGTTGTTGATTAAGATCTAGCACCATTTTAAGACATCAACAGATACCATGCCTTAGGATCAGTCTTTGGGAAATCCATTATCCCAACCATTGATTTGACCCAAAATTTCAATGATAAATGGTATCAAGCTATTAATTTTGGGTACAACCAAGCTCTCATATCTTAAAACATAGAATTACCTATGATGACCAATCCAAAATAGCCTTAATAAGATCAAAACCCTCATCAAGGACCAGACTAGTTGGGTACTGCAATGATGAACTATGAACAAGAAGATTGTTATTCACTCAACCAATAGGCCAGTTTTATTTAGGCTTATATTCTAATCGCATCAAATACAAGATCTAAGATAAGGAACATGGATGATAACCAGGAACCAATCAAGGAGATTCTTACCATTAATACTTCAATATTAAATCTAGTTGGACTTAATACCATTCCAAAGGTCCCAATAGTTCTAAAGGTTTAGAATTAGGGAAATGCCTTAGTCCTTCAAAAGTCACAAACTCAAGGTATAGTTATGGCTCCCAAAGCACAACCAAAGGTTGGTGGTTCACCCATTAACATTGTGAAAGAAATGCAAAGTTCCAATATGAGTGTGCCAATGTGGAACATGCTCTCCATGCCTAGTCAGGTAGACATCCTTTAATAAGGATTATCAAAGAACAATATTGTAGATAAGCCATTAAGTAAGGAAAATCCGGTCCTTAGCAATGTATCCAATGGAAAAAATGAAGGGTAATTAGGTAACATAGTCAAAACTCCTCCCTTATATATTTTGGTGATCATTGGCAACTCTCTAGTGCATAATTATTTAATGGATAGTGGGGATAGTACCTTGGTAATGCCAAAGTCCATAACTAATTAGCTTGGTTTAAAATATAAACGCCAATCTAAAGGAGTGATGCAACTTGATGGATCTTACACCAAGCCATCTGGCATAATTAGAGACCTTAATATGACCCTATATGCTTGTCATAGTGTCTTAGTGGCTCAATATGTATTGATATTATATGTGCCTCCTCGATTTGCACTAAGCCTATCTAGGGAGTCCACAACAAAGATAAGAGGATACCTTATAGAAAATTGGCCATATATGGCATTCAGAACAAGATGTGGGGCCAAAGTGTCAATCAAAGCTTAGCCCATTACATAATTCCACATAGAACACTATGGGCTAGATAATATCAACATCAATTACACCATTATTGATTAGGATGAATTTTCAATGGGAAAGGATATAAACACTCATCTAGGAGAGGTACCAAACATGTTATTGTATGAACTATGGAATTAAATCATGTTGGTAGATCCCTTAGAGGGTGTTGAAGAAAGGGACTTGGGTGTTTACTATTTACATGAAGAAATCCAACCCATGCCATCCCTCATTAGGCCTCAAGAACATCATAGTCATCTATAGAAGATGTTATTTGATGGTTTAAAGAGCAAGCATGGAGTGGGTGTAGGTGCTATGCTAATATCCCCTTCAAATGATGTGTTTGTATTTATATAGGTTCCAATTTAGATACTCCTATAATGTATCAAAATATGAAGGTCTCATCCATGGCCTTCAATGGGATAGTAAGAGAGGGATTAAGCAATTGCAAGTATATGGGGATAGTGAATTAGTTGTGCACCAAGTTAGAATCTAGAATGTCACTAATAACCCCTTAATGAAGTCTTAAAAACATAGAGTTTGGGACCTAATTAAGGAATTTGAGGCCTTCAACATCCAAATAGTGCCAAAAAGACCAAAATCAACATGATTATAGACTAGTAGCTATGGGGACTCATTTTGATATTTGTAATGAGTTGAAAATGACAAAGGTGCAATGACATGTTAAAGTGGTAATAAGATAATCAATGTTAGATAATGAAGCTCATTGAGAGGTCTTTGAAAATGACAAATATATTTCATGTTTCTTGTATTAAAAAATAGAGTTCTCTTCTGTAAACCAAGGAAAATTGTAACATTAGTATGAGGAGTAGATTATTCAATTAAGGACCAATAAACTTCCTAAATAGATAGTCACCCTATAAGGTCTCATTCATGAAGGAGACCATAAGAGGAAGGATAAATTAGTGATGTCAACTAATTAAGATAACTATGAGAGAGTTCTTATCTTTGAAGACAAGTTCCTCAAGCTTTGAAAGGTAAGCACTAAGGATGAAAGGTATGCTTTCATAGAGTTTTGTAAAGAATATGTAAAAATCTTTCTTAGAAATATAGTGAACTGAGGGGCTTTGATCCTAAATTAGCCCAACACACTATATAACTAAAGGCTAATCCCAAGCCAATCAAGCAGAAGTAGAGGCCCATAAACCCAAAAATTGAAGAATTCATGACAAAAGAATTGACTAAATTTATGAATCTAAGATCATCTTCTTAATTAATTACTCCTCATGGGTAGTTAATATAGTATCTATCAAATAAAATAATGGAGAAATCAAGTTGTGCATGGACTTCAAGGATCTTAATAGAGTCTCTTTGAAGGATCAGTGCCCTTTACCATCTATGCAGTAACTCCTTCAAGCAATATTTGGTTTAGAACACTTCTCTCTCTTGGATTTGTATTCAGGTTATAACCAAGTGCTAGTGAGAGAGGAAAACTAGTACAAGACTACCTTCACCACCAAGTGGGGCACATTTGCTTATAGAATATGCCTTTTTGATTTTATAATGTTGGGTCAACCTTTTAAATAATAATAGGCATGGCCTTCCAATGGCTATTAAATTAAATGATACTTGTCCACTTGGATGACATCATAGTATTTTACAAGAAAGCTATTGAGCACATGGACCATCTAAGGTTGATATTTCATAGATGTAGAGAGTATAAGATCCCTTTCAATCCAAGTAAATGTGTGTTATCTATGCATTAAGGTAAGCTATTGGGTTACATTATTTTAAATTAAGGTTTATCCATTAACCCTAAAAAATTAAGTGTTATCTTAGCCTTATCTTTGGCAAAGCATAAGAAAGGGATCCATATATTCCTTGGGAAGATTAACTTTGTGAGAAGGTTCATACCTAGTTTTACAAACCTGGTCAAACCTATCACACCCATGCTAAATAAAATCTAAGTGTTTGCTTGCTCTAATGAAGGCAAGGAAATCTTTGAATCCATCAAGAAAGCCATTATCTAAGCACCCTCACTCATAAATCTTGATTTCTCCAAAGAATTCATCTTGTACACCTTTTATAGTCATATAAAATGTCCAAATTGGTAGTTTGAGTGTGGTTTGCAACACCTCATCCATAGGTCCTTTTTACATGCTCTTGTGACCTTTATAGACAGCTTATTACTCCTTCTCAGTCATCTAAAACCTTCTAAATGGTCAATACACCTCAACCAAATAGTATTACCCATGTCAATCATGTTGCCCTAGGTCTCGAGCATATAGGATAGGAGCACTCCATTTGGACTATAGCACCCCATAGAGAAGTGTCCCATTTTTGGTGGTACTATCCATTTGCACTTTAAGCCCCAATGGTCTTTTTTATCTAGTCCTTATCCTTAATTAGGTTGGCCTAGCATGAATACATCTGACCCATAACTAATATTTACCTATTAAATCCCACTCAAAGCTTATTTACAAAGGAGGTGACTAAACTTACAAATTAAGTAATAATACAAATGAAAAACTAAGGAAACCTCATTATTTACACATAGTCACCCAACATGGTTAAAAACCTACTCAAATCCTCATACCAGTCCCTAGCCATCTCAAACACTATCAATTTGGCATTTTCATCTGCATCACACTATTTCAAAAATCACACTAGTTGGGAAAACTATATATGGCCTCATCCCTCTCAAAATTATTGGTATGTAGGTAGCATGCCCACACAAGGGGTGTGGATTGCATGTTCAGTACATCTTTCAAACTAACCCCCCTTTCTCAAGAGACTCAAATTTCATTTTATCAAGCATGATGGAGGATTAGGGTTTGAAGACAAAATTATTTCCATAATGAGTTCTATCAAAAACCAATGCTTGATTTTTCATAGACACACTCACACAGGCACAGTGTAACTACCTAAAAACTTTAAGGTATCTATGATTAGTTTAGAAAATAGTTAGAGGAATAGATAATAACATTAAACACCAAAGCATCCAATTTTCATCACTCCTATCCTTTCACCCAATGAAATCTAGATTCAGGTTTATGACACCTTCTCAATCCTACATAGCTATTTTCAACCTCTATATCATCCATCTCAATATATTTTCTAGCTAAGTTATATTTCTTCTTATTTATTGCTATTTTTAAAAAGGTGAAAAAGATAAATAATTACACATATTAGGACTGTATTTATTTTTATATTCTATACTAATTTATTAATCTAGACCCTTAACTAAAATAGGAATAAAACTCCATTATTATTAAATAAGTTAAATCATTTGGTGAACCTGGCTTACTTTGCTTGCGCATACAAACCCTAGAAACCCTAGGGAAAATTCCTTGTTAATTTTTAACAATATGTTTCTAATTTTTTTAATTACATCAGATTTCACATAAAATCTAAAATGGATCTCACTTATTTCAAAACATTTATTACAAACAATAAGGATTCCATACTCGGTCCTATCATGTATATGAATGATGAAGTTTACTATATGTTAATTGAAAAGCTTCATTCCTTCCCTTTCATGCTTAATTTTCATAATATGGCACGATATTAAGAAATTCATTTCTAAACATTTTAAAATCCCTTTATTTCAAATCAATGTTTACTTTTCTTTAATACAAGGTTTCATTGTTTATTTTGCATACTCTCTCTCTCTCTCTCTCTCATGCGAAATAATTTTCAACTATATCTTGCTAAACATGTTATAAATGTCATGTTAAATGATTCAGGAGAATTTTCATGCCATGAAAGTGTTTTCATTAGTATTTTTGAGTTTAGGTTGTATAGTCATACTTAGTTTGTTTTCCCTCTAAAAACTATAGTGTTCAAATTTTCAAATTTGCTAATATGTCCATTAATCTTGTAATAAGGCCTAAAACATGTCTCAAGTCTAAGATTATATATATATTCATCCAAAATAGTTTTAGATATCATATTTTGAATAGTCTTAGGTATTTTGGATGTGATTTAGGTTGGTTAGAATATTATTTGTTTGGAAAAGTTGTTAGTTCCATTCTTAGAGTTAGTTGTGTAAGGTCTAGGAATAGAGATTTGGTGTCTATGTTGAGTTTTTAATTTTGGATGAGTGATTAATTTGACCAAAAGAGATGTAATATGATGGTTTGGATGTTCAATGAAAAAATATAATTTTTAAGGACATTTTAAGGTTTTTTTGTTAATCTTTTCCTTCATGACTATGGTTGTTCCTAGGAAGGGTAGCAAGTTCCTTTATGATAGTAAACTTTTATGGATCATTTCACCCACTATGAGTGCTCAAGACTCTATAGTAGTGTGAAACAAGGTGAATGCAATTTTTTTTAAGTCTTGAAGTTTCATAGTTTACCCGATAGAGCTAATTCTCTTTTGACTGGCCCAAGCCAGGGCTTTTTGGTACAAAAAATATGTGCAGTCTAAAATTGAGATTCTTTTTAATTTTTGATATCTTTAGGTATACTTTATATGTTCTAAGTTTCAAAAGATAACTCAATGGTTAAGGCCTTGTACTAACCTTGACCTTGTTTTACCCCTTTTAGGCCTAACAGGACTAAGATAGAGGGTTTGTTCATGGTTTAGAGTGAAAACTTATTAAGTTTTAGATCTGAATAGTATTAATATTTCATTTAACACCTATTTTATGAGTCTTAAGTGTTAATTCTTCCCTATTCTCCATATACCCCAAAAATAGGGCTCTTGGAGGCCTAATTAGGCCTAACATATTGCATGACTAGGCTACTCCATACAAAACAACACTAGGTAAATCTTGGATATGTTGTATAAGCCCTTAATGGGTATCCAAATCATGTTTAAGTTATGCGTAAATCTTATAAAAAATAGGGATACAAGCCCTTAAGATTATGTGCAAGGTCAATAAGGTCTTATGACCTAATGTACTCATTTTAAGCAATCTAGTGGGTATGTATAGGTATAATTAGTGTAGGTAAGTTGAGTACATGGTGTCTACATTTATATATACATCATATGAGTCTATATATATAGTTTTATGTTGTATTCTAATTTTAAGTGTCTATTCTCTTGTATGTGCAATAGCTGAGCATGCATTTTGGTGTTAAGTCAAATGTCTTATCTAGTCGAGGATTCATTTGAGGTGTATATAGGTGACCTTATGGTGCATAAAATTTGGTATCAAAGTAAAATTGATTACGCACAATATAAGATCTAAGTCAAAGAGGAAGAGAACGTGATTTATGAGAAAGAGGCAAGATGGCCTTGAGAGTATGGAATAGAGGTAGAGCTAGAAGAAGGAGACCAATAGGTCAAATGGTGATAGCATAAGAATTTAGGAACCTACAAGCTAGATTTTAGGACCTAGAGGTAGCTCAAAGGATAGGTGTTGACATGGGTGAATTCAGTGATAGAGAGGAAGAACCATGAAAGGAATAATTAATGGTAGAAGAAGAAGAGAAAACTGAGGAGAGGTTAATTAGAGACATTATGAAGGTGAATGTAAAGAAAAAAATGGAGGTTATAATGTATGAAGGAAAATTGAATGTGGAATAATTTATTGATTGGATCAATGTATCAGACAAGTATTTTGAATATGAAGGAATAGAAGAAGATGACAAGAACGTCAAGTTTGATATGACTAGATTGAAGAGCCATACATCCCTATGGTGGGATGGAGTACAAGAGGATAGGAGGATAAAATGCAAGCCAAATATCAAGAGCTAGGATAGAATGGTATAAAAAATGAAAGGTAAGTTTATGCCCTTAAATTATCAAGCAAATATTTTCAAGCAATTACAAAATATGAGACAAAAAGACATTACTGTAAAATAATACATTGAAGAGTTATATAGGGTACCTATAAGATCAAGACACATTGAGGATGATATGGAAAAAGTATCAAAATACACTAGTGGTTTGAAGTTTTTCATCCAAGATGAGATTATCCTTCTCACACCCAGGATAATTGAAGAAGCATACTAGTTTGATTTAAAAGCTGAGGAGAAGGTTGCAAGGAAATAAATTTTTGTTACAAGGGGAAGAAGAATATCCATTATATTAAGATGATAAAAAGGAGATAAAATTCAGCTACAAACATCAAAAGATGAGGCTATCAGCTCTCAAAGTTTAAGAGATAGATATACCCCAAGAGGAAGGAGGCCATATCAAGGCTACCAAAGAGGAAGATGAAGATTTATGGTCAAATGATTCAAGTACAACAAGTATGTAGGATATAGAGAATATGAGTGTCTAGATAAAACTTATAATAAAAATTAAAGAGGATTACATGTAGCCCAAAGTGAAGAAGAAGATGAGAGAATAAGAGTAATTCATGAAGATATACCAGAAGAAGGTGAGTCTCTTTTAATGAAAAGAATCTTGTTAAAGCCTACTAAGGAAATAGTGGAACCACCACAAAGGAAAACTTTGTTTAGGACAAAATTTAAGAGAAATAGAAAGTGTTACAAAGTCATCATAGATAGTGGAAGCACAAAAAATATTGTATCAACAGAGATGGTGGAGAAACTAAGCTTGAAGAAGGAGGTGCATCCTACACCTTATCAAGTCTCTTGACTAAAAAAAGCATACAAAATCTTGATAAGTTAATAATGTAAAGTGGATTTTTAGATAGGAACATATAGAGATCATATTTTATGTGATGTTATGCCCATGGATATATGCCATTTATTACTTAGAAGGCCTTGGCATTTTGATATGAAGGCCATGCATGATGGAAGACACAATACATACACATTTGAGAAGGATGAGATCAAACACACACTCACACCATTGAAATAAGAAGTCACTAATATTGTAGGAAAAAAATATAAGGTGATAATAATGAGTGGTAATGAGTTTATATGTCAAATGAAGAAAGAACAGGTAAACTTTATTGTGATTGGTAAGCCAAGAAGTGTAGTCACTAATACTAAGTTGATTGATTTGTCTCTAGAAATCTATAATATGTTGAATTCATACATTGATATTGTGGTAGATGATTTTACTAATGATTTGCCACCATTAAGAAGCATCATCCATCACATAGACTTGATTATTGGAGTAAATCTTCCAAAGAAGGTTCCATATAGGTTAACACCAAGGAAAAATGAAGAGCTCAAGCATCGAGTCCAAGAATTATTGAACAAAGGATTGGTAAGAGAGATTCTAAGTCCTTATTCTTTTCCCATATTTTTTAGTCCTAATAAGGATGAGAGTTAGAGGATGTGAACAGACTCCATAGAAATTAACAAGATCACCATCACCTAAAATTTTTTATTTACGTGATTATTTGAGTGGAGCTACATATTTTTCCAAGATAAACATGAAAAGTGGATACCATAAAATTATGATAAGAGAAGGGGATGAATGTAAAATAGTTTTCAAGACCAATAATGGACTCTATGAGTGGTTAGTCATGCCATTTGGGCTAACCAATTCACCAAGCACTTTCATGAGGCTAATGAATGAAGTTCTCAAGGAATTCATTGGTATGTTTATGATATTATATTTGAATGACATATTGGTGTTTATTCAAACTAAGGAAGATCATTTGAATCATTTGAGGATGGTATTGAGTAAACTACATGAAGAAAAATTACTAATCAATGTGAAAAAGTGTAGTTTCATGAGGGTAAAATTGATCCACTTAGGATTTATGATTTCAAATGAATGTTTAAAGATGGATAAGTATAAGATCAAAGCCATACTTGAGTTTCCTATACCGAGGAGCACCTTTAAGGCAAGAATCTTTCATGGTTTGGCTAGATTCTATTAGGTTGTGGAGCTAAAAGCTTCATTGATGCAGACATTGGAGGAGGGTGCTGAGAGTCATAGTCATTGGCGTCAGTCAGGCCAACCGACGTCGATTAGGTGGAGACAAGAAGCTGCCAATGATGGTCAGAGATCAGCTGACATTGGTCACCCCTAGGAAGATAGGGACTGATGTCAGTCACCTGTGTAGTTCTGAACTGTGAGTTCCATGAATAGTTCATTAACGAACCAGTTGTTTGCATGAAGAAGGCTAATTTTAGTCTTGAGCTATGAATCTAATTATTGTAATTAGATGTCTAATTATTGTTTGCATGAGATCTATATAATAGACTCATGTGATGTATTGTAATTTGTGCTAGAGAGTAAGAGAGAAAAAATTAGCTCCTTTAGAGTGAAGAGAGCAAGGTGTGTTCCTCCTAGTGCCACAGTGCCAAGTATGGGTGTTGGTTTGGAGAATTAGAAGATTATTCATGTATGTAGGATCTCGGTCAGAAGGTGTGCAAGGCCACATTTGTAGATCTACATGGTAAGTAATATCATTGATTTGTAGGTGTATGTGTGTGTGAGGTCTAAGGTTTGTAGGTGTGTAGAACCAGGTTGACTACAGGTGGCAGTAGGATCAAAGTGATAGCAACACAATATGGAGCAAGATCAGGTGGGATCTACTTGGAGTATGGTGTGTACTCAGTTGGAGAGCAAAGAGGAAGGAAAGGTAGTTCCTTCCAAAGTAAGATCAGTTGAGTTGCAGGTTGTTGCAAGTTCATGGGAGATCTACTTGGAGTGCGTTGTGTACTCAATTTGAGTATGTGTGTATACTCAGTGTACTGGCAGTATTGTTACTGACTGGTTGACTAGCGGTGTTGTTACTGGCTAGTGGAGGTGAACACCAACTCTGTGTTTGAGTTGTGTGTTGGGATCGTAAGAGAGAGAGTGAGCTCTTGAAGAGATTTATTATTTATGCTCTAGTTGTGTGTGAGCTCTAAAGGTGTGTAAGGAAGAAGACTGTGGCAATCTTCTTTTTTGTATTTCCTTCTATAATAGTATTAATACAATTGGGTATTGTCTCTCATATTTTGTGTTATTTATGAATTCTATTTACTTGTTACTTCTGGTTATTTCCGCATGTTTAGTTGCTTGGTAATCAATGGCGCTTCCGGGTCCTAACAGATTCTATAAGAAATCCATAAGAAATTTTAGTGGAATTATTACTCTAATGATAGACACAATCAAGGGTGATAAGAGAAGATTTTTTTGGAATGAGGTTTCTGATAAGATTTTTATATTATTAAAAAATAAGGTACTTGAAGAACCAATCTTAACCTTGCCTGATTTCAATAAACTATTTCAAGTGGAATGTGATACTATTGGAACTACCATAAGTGTTATTTTAGGTCAAGATGGGAAACCCATAGCATATTTTAGTGAGAAATTAAGTGCTCTCAAGAAGAGATATTTAGACTATGATCAATAGTTTTATGCACTTGCATAATCCTTGAATAAATGGAGGCACTATCTTTTGCCTAAAGAGTTTGTTTTGTTTACTGACAACTATAATTTAAAGTTCATTAGCAATTAGAATAAGTTGAGTCAAAAGCATGTTAAATGGATTGAATTATTTCAAATTTTAACATTCACAACTAATCATAAGAAAGGACAATCTAAAAAGGTTGTATGTGCCTTAATCAGGAGGAATCTAATCATGCAGGAATCTCAAGTAAGCATCTTGGGATTTAAAGAGTTGAAAGAAATGTATAAAGAAGATCCAGACTTCAAGGAAGCATATGAATATTATATGAATCTAGTATGGGATGATAGGTGTCTTTGGATAGAATTCATGGTCCAATAAGTTGTATTTTTTAATGGTAGTTAGCTTTACATACCCAAGAGCTCCATGAGAGAGAATTTGTTGAAAGAGAAGCACAGTAGTAGCTTATTAGGATATTTTGGGCAGAATAAGACACTAGCACAATTGAGTTCTCATTACTATTAGCCAGGTATGAATGCTAATGTCAAGAATTTTGTTGAGACATTTAAGATATTCTAACATGCTAAGGGAAGTAGCTAAAATATAGGTTTGTACCAACCACTACCCATTCCTAATAGGCTTTGGGATTTAGTAAGTATGGACTTTGTACTTGGTTTGTCAAGAACTCAAAAAGGTCATGATTATATAGTTGTAGTTGTTGATAGGTTATCAAATATGTCTCACTTCATTACATATTCAAAAATAAGTGATGCTACTAACATAGCCAATTTATTCTTTCAAGAAATTGTGAGATTGCATGGGCTTCCTAGGAACATTAATTCTAATAGGGACACTAAGTTTGTTGACAATTTTCAGAGGACTTTATAGAATAATTTGGGAACACATTTGAGCTTCAGATCAGCCTACCATCCACAAACTAATGGTCAAATTTAAGTTTTTAATAAGAGCCTTGGAAATATCTCGAGGATTTTGGTAAGTATGCATCCAAAATAATGGGATCTTGCATTAGCTCAAGCTGAATTTTCATATAATGATTATCCTAATAGAAGTACAGGAATGAGTCCATTCCAAATATTATATATAATACATACTATAGGTTTATATGAAATAAGAGATCTAGTCATGATGGAAGTAAGGAGTGCTGATGTAGAAGAGTTTGCCAATGCAATGCAAAACTTGCATGAATAAGTGAAGAGGAAACTTGAAAAAAACACCACCAAGTACAAGCTAAGGGCTGATCAAAAGAGGAGAGAGGTTAGTTTTATTGTGGTATACTTGGTTCTTGGCCACCTTATAAAAGAAATATTCCCTAAGAGAGAGTAAAACAAGATAAAAGTGAAGAAAATTGGTCCATGCAAGGTATTAAGAAAGTTCTCAAACAATGCCTATGAGATTGAACTACCAAAGGGGATTGGAATTTCTCCAATTTTTAATGTTATAGACCTATATCCCTATAAATATGAACAACTAGTTGAAGAGACTAAAATAATAGTTGATGAAGTTATTCAATGGGAACAACAACTACCAAAGGAAGTGCTAAAGGAGGTTGAGAGAATTTTAGATAAGAAATTGGTTAAGAAAATAAGAGAAAAAAAATATTTCTATTACTTGATCAAGTGGAAGAACCTACCAACTGAAGATGCTACATGGTTGACTAAAAATGACACCCACAAGTTAAGCACAAACGTAGAGGAGTTGATGAAGAATAAAAACAAGTGAAGATTGCTTCTTTTTGCTCCTTGGAATAATGATGTAGGAGCATTTTCATGTCATGAAAGTGTTTTCATTGGTTTTGTTGAGTCTAGGTTATTTATTCATGCTTAGTTTCTTTTCCCTCTAAAACCTATAGTGTTCAAATTTTCAAATTTGCTAATATGTCTATTAAACTTGTAATAAGGCCCGAAACATGTTTAAAGGCCAAGATTGTATATATATGCATCCAAAATAGTTTTAGATATCATATTCTATGTAATTTTAGGTTGTTTGGATGTGATTTAGGTTGGTTGGAAAAGTTGTTAGTTCCATTCTTAGAGTTAGTTGTGTAAGGTCTAGAAATAGAGATTTGGCATCTAAGTTGAGTTTTTAAGTTTGGATAAGTGATTCCTCCAACCAAAAGAGATGTAATATGATGGGTTTTAATGAAAAATATAAAATTTTGAAGGACATTTTTAGGTGTTTTTGTTACTATTTTCCTACATGACTATGACTATTCTCAAGTAGGGCAGCAATCTCCATTATGATAGTCAAATTTTATGGATCATTTCACCAAATATGAGTGATAAAGACTCTAGAGAAGTGTGAAACAAGGTGAATGAATTTTTTTTTAAGTCTTAAAGTTTCATAATCTACCCTATAGAGCTAATTCTCTCTTGACTGGCCCAAGCTAGGGCTTTCTAGTACAAAGAATATGTACCGCAGAAAATTGATATTCTTTGTAATTTTTGATATCTTTAGGTATACTTGATATGTTTAAGTTTAAAAATATAACTCAATGGTTAAGGCCCTATACTATCCTTGACCTTGTTTTAGCCCTTATAGGCCTAACAGGACTGAGACAGAGGGTTTACTCATGGTTTGGTGTGAAAAATTGTTAAGTTTTAGATTGTAATAGTCTTAATATGTCATTTAACACCTATTGTATGACTCTTAAGTGTTAATTCCACCCTATTATCCATATAACCCTCCAAACAAGGCTCATGGAGGCTTAATTAAGCCTAACACAGTGCATGACTAGGCCAGTCCATATAAAACAACACTAGGTAAATCTTGGATATGTTGTATAAGCCCTTAATAGGTATCCAAATCATGTTTAATTTTTGTGTTATCTATAACTTGGAGAAAGTTATGTGGAAAACTCAGTCAAAATAGGGTTATAAGCCCTTAAGATTATGCACAAAGTGAATAAGGTCTTATGACCTAATGTACTCATTTTAAGCAATCTAGTGGGTATATATAGGTATAATTAGTGTAGGTAAGTTGAGTAAAGGGTGTATATATTTGTATATAAATCATATAAGTCTATCTTTATAGTTTTATGTTGCTTAGTAAGTTTAAGTGTCTATGCTCTTGTATGTGTAATAGCCAAGCACTCATTTTGGTGTTAAGTCAAGTGTCTTAGCCAATCTAGGAGTCATTTGAGGTTTATATAGGTAACCTTAGGTTGTACCATTAAAAGAAAAAGTTTTTTATGCATTATTACAAATCTCCATGCTCTCTATCCCTTGTTTTCTATCTCTCATGTGGAATGTTCTTTATAATCATATTTCTATACAACTTATAACTCCAATTACATGCATTTCATCCCACATACATGGTTTCTACATAGATGTATCTAATTATTTGGATAATTTTGAGTATCTCTCTATTAATACTAAAAATAAGAAAACACTAATAGTTATATCTACTCCTCCTCCCTTCAAACTTGGTTCACCTAGCTCTTATCTCACAGCTACTCCTAGCTCTATGCCTATAGAAGATCATATAGTACATGTTATCACCCAAGTTTATGAAGATAGGCAGGTTGATTACAACCATGGATATAGATTTTTTTCTCAAGTTATCACCCCTTCTGATAGATTTTTAGCTCCTCCACTAGTTACAATTCTTCCTGTAGTTGAGATTTAGACACAATCGATGCCTCCCTCACTAGCACAAAGAGTTCAGACACTTCCACAAAGGCCTCTCTTAGAGAGACCACTACATCAGTGATAGTTTCAAGACTCTAGATAATTTCTAAATATATTATTCACACCCAAGGTAGTATCATTGAGGTCTCATTCCTCTACACATAGAGCACATTTTTAGAGAGCTTCTTCTATTACCAAATGGGTCCCTAAGAGCCCCATAGTTGCATCCACTTCTTAGAGTTATAGGGGGACTCCATAGTTGGTTTCCACTATAGATATTTCAAAGCACTTACAATATACATAGCTATCAAAGTCATAGTTTTATCTCTTTCATCATGCTTCATGATCATGCATGATCCCTCTCCTTGATATTAGACACCATGATAAGGAGTCTCTTATGAGACTCATCGGTTAGTATCATTTCTTCTCAGTCTTTCTTGTACATAATTTCTTATCTTACTTGTAAATAGTTTCTTTCTACTTACTTATACATAATTTCTTACCTTACTTGTATATAGTTTCTTTTCACTTTCTTGTACATAGTTTCCTTATGATTACTTATACATAACTTATTTAAAAATACCAAAAATAATATAATATTTCAAAATACTAAAAATAATATAGCATGTCAAAATACAAAAACATTCAAATAACTCAAAACACCAAAAACTTTTAAATTATATGCATTATCCACACTTTACATTTCTAATACAATGCTAGACTTAAATTTTATCATTTTATGCTATTATTTGTCAATTTATCTACATTACCATGCTTCAATTGATCTTATTTGAGTGTGTGTAGTGATACACATATCCTTTATTGCTTCACTCTACCCATTAAGTGGGCATCTAACTTTTACATTCACGACATACATCAACATATCTACCCATTTGGGGCATCTTCTACATGACTACACCATCTAGGTTATGTCATTCCTACACCACACACTCTAGTTATCATGTTGGTTTACATTAATTAATATCTTACATGTATTATTCTATCGATATTCACTATTATATAACACTTGTGTATTTCTTAGCATCTACCTAGTCTTGTACTACATGTTTTACATACTTTTACTTCTTTCTTTGATCAATTAGATGAGATAGTATTTCCAGCATTTACATGCCTTCCTTTCTTGATTTGAGTTGTTATATTTGATTACATTTCTTAGTTCCTATTTTGTTACTTATGTGTGCCTCAAGACGTTTTCCAATGTCCTTTGCTTGTACTAATGCATGTGCTTGTGGCCCTCATGCCAATATTGCTTGTTTACAATTATATTTTTATGTGGGCATTTTAACATGCCTTTTATGAATACTTTTCCTAATTTTAGTGACGTATGCGCATGTCCCTTATTTTATTGATGCCTTGGCCTTCTTTTTATGCTTTGTTTTTCTTACCTTGCATGCTTATTTGCTTCTTAGTTGTTTGCAATGTTATGATCCACATCATGTATTATATTTCCTTCTTAGATGCCATGATGGACATAATGCTCCATCCCACCTTGACAAGGAACCAAATTTATAGTTTTAGTTTAGTATACTACACATACTATTACATTTATCCATCTATCTAGGCATACCCTTCTTGATTTAACAATCTCTAACACAAACTTTGATATATCTTGAGACATATTTTTGATAGTCATTACTATATCATGTATTTCATAGCATAATGTTAAGCATGGAATATACTAAGAGGGGGGTGAATCAGTATATTATATATCTTATAAATCTTTCCTTTAACCAAATTCCACTTAATCAATCATTCAAGATATGCAATAAAACTTGAACAATAAACATCCACACAAGATAGAGAGAGACACCAGATATAACGTGGAAACCCAATGTGGGAAAAACCACAGAGAATAAATCTCAAATATATTCATGAGAACAACCCCACAAGAGCACCATACCCCTTTGCCAAGTACAAACCTCAGCTATAATTCGTGAGCACCAACCCATAGGAGCTTCAAACCCCTTTGCCAAGCACCAACCCAGCACCTGTTCATGAGCACCAACCCACAGGAGCACCAACCCCTTTGCCGAGCACCAACCCAACAAAAATTCATGAGCACCAACCCACATGAGCACTAACCCCTTTGCCAAGCACCAACTTAGTAACAATTCATGAGCACCAACCCACAGGAGCACCAACCCCTTTGTGTATATCACACACCTATCTCTCAATGTTGCTATCTCAAAAAATGATAGATCAATACAACATCTTCTTCCTCTCTCTCACTTTTTCTCTTCTAAGCTAGATATAACAAATACAAATCATCTCTCACAATTGCTCTTCTAAGCTAGATATTACAATATCAAATAAACCTCTCACATCCACATTACAAATGGCTACTCAAGCCTTTATTTATAGCTTTCCAAATGACCTTTGGCCTTCCCCCTTTGTGACCTTTCATTCCTCATGGAAAAAGACACCAATCTTGGATGACCCTTCATATCCAAGCATTTGAAAAGTCATGTGGTGACCCTTCATGACCAAAAACATCTTTCCCACTTTTGTCCTTATCTTTGGTGACTTTTCGTATTCCTTTAAGTGTCCCTTCATGATAAATTCGTCCTTTACTCTTTTTTCTTCACTTGGTGACTTTTGGTACTCCCCAAGATGACTCTTCATGGGAAAATGTGTCCCATCCTTATTTTGTATTTATCCCATGACTCTTCGACTTCTCCATGGGCCCTTATTTTGTCTCATATGAAACCAAAAATATATTTGTTAATATTAAATAAATATTAACTCATATTAGCCAGGATAAATAACATTAAATGCAATGGGGCCTTTATCACCAATAATACTGAACCTTTGACATCAATGAAAATATTTCTAATAATCTCCCCCTTTGTCATTGATGGCAACCTCAATCCTGAAACTACCACATCCATCACCTACACATACCATCATATGAAAACATACAGTAACTCCCCCTTACTGTAGCAACTTGTACATATTCCCTGTACCTATTTTTTGCACCTGTACTTGTACCTATTATTCTCCCCCTTTGACATCAATGGCAAAGGGCCTACCTAGAGCTAACACTTAGCTCCCACTCACTTGATGCTAAACATCAATGGCAAAAAGTAATAGAAATTACTCCCAACTCTTCTCACTGATCTTTGAATGTATCCTTTGATTGTGCCTTTGAGAAGATATCCGGCAAAACATATACATTGTTCCCTATCCTTTGAGCATTTGCAATCAACTCATTTGAATCTTTTCTTCTAATCTCACAACCTTCAGCATGAAACCTTAACGTGTATCCTTGATCACAAATTTGACTAACACTCAACAGATTATGCTTAAGACCTTTTACATACAAAACATTTTTAGTCTTAGTTCTACCATAATCCAAACTCAAAGTACCTTTTCTAGCTATCCTGGCAGTGGTTTTATCTCCAAACCTCACTGTACCACCATTAATATTCTTTAGAGAAATGAACTTACTTTTATCTCCTATCATATGCCTTAAACATCTGCTATCAATTAACCATGGCTAATCTTTACCTCCCACATGCAAAGCTGTCTGCACCATCATAGAATCTTCATGTTGTTTCTTCTGCCATGTACATGTCTGAACCTTCTTCCTGATGAATGGATCTTTGGTACTCTGATTCTTCTTCTTGATGAATGGAGTTTTGAACCTTTGATCCTTCTTAACTGACTCAAACACACTTTTGCAATATCGAGCTATGTGTTTGTACTTGTTGCACTTGTAGCATTCTATGGTCTCTTCATTAAAGCTTGATAGAGGAGCAAAAGATTTGTGGCTTCTGCTTGACTCTATTTGACTTTCCTTCTCCTTATTTCTGAAATTTTTAGCTCTTTTTCTACATTCTAATTTCTTGTGACCATATCCATTACAATAAAAACAATAGCCATAAAAATAAGACTTGTCTGTATATCTCTGACCTGATTGTCTTTTGTAGCTTTGTTCCTTCTAGCCTTCTCTATTTGGAATGTCCTCTGTATTCTTCACTTCTCCCCTTTCTATTTCCTCTTGTGTCAAAGCTTCAACATAGCTCTTTTTCTTTTCAAAACTGATCCCTATCTTATCTGAATATGCCTTTTGACTTTCCAATATCTTATTCAGCATGTTAGTGTTATCTTCAAATTTTGAATCACTGATTACTTTATCACTGACTGCTTTCTTAATATCTTATTTTAAAGAGGAAATTTCAATAACATACCTTTCACAATCTTTTCTTTATATTTCCAATTGTGCTTTGAGATCTTCTTCATTCTTCTTAGCTTCTTCAAAGTGTGCTTGTAGATATTCAATCATTTCCTTTGACTCTTGTTCATTTTTCTTGATCTGGCACTTTAACCTTTTATTCTTCTTCTGAATAGCTTCTAACTCTTCTAGGGCACAATTGAGTTCTCCTTCCATATATACTTTATCATCCTCTTTTTCTTCTTCTTGATCATCATCATGTATGGCCATGAATAGAATCTCTTCTTCTTCAGAATCACTGACTCCACTATCTTCGCCTGAGCTAGGATCTTTAAAATACAGGCTCTTCTTCTCAAATCCTTTCTTAGATTTTCCTTTGAAATTCTTCTTGTATGTGGGTTTTTATTCTTCTTCATATTTAACCTTATTTGGGCATCTAGCTAAAAAGTGTCCAATCTTTCCATAATTAAAACATTTAAAAGGTAATTTTCCTTGATATTTACCTATTCCTCTTTTCAGCCTGCAAATGAAAAGTGCTTCATTGTCATCTTCATCATCACTGGAACTATCACTTGATTCATGAATCTTATCTTTCTCCTTCTTTGATGTCTTGAAAGGTGCTTCTCTCTTTGAGGGTTTATCTTGTTCTGTCTGCATCTCATATGCCATGAGAATACCATGAAGCTCATCCATCTTCAGCTTGGCTAAATTCTTCATCTCCTTGATTTCCGAAACCTTTGCATCATATCTCATTGGTAGAGATCTCAAAACCTTTTGCACCACCGTTGACTCTTCCAATGTTTCTCCAAGACCTTGAATTTGATTTACTATCTGATCAACTCACAAGAGATAACTTGCTATTTCTTCTTCTTCTTCCATCTTCAAACTTTCAAATTGCCTTCTGAAAGTCTACAACTTAGCTTGCTGAACCTTTCCATCACCTTTGTAAATATTCTCAAGTTTTACCCAAGTCTCATGAGTAGATTTACATTGCATAACTTTAACAAATTTAGATTCACATAAACCACATAAAATAACATTTAAAGCTTTAACATTATATTCACCTACCTTCTTTTCTACTTGAGTAATTGTAGATGTTTGTGGCTCTTCATATTCCTCCACCACTAATTTCCATATGTTGAATCCAAGGGCCATCAAATAAACCTTCATTCTCATGCTCAAAAAAGCATAATTCATCCCATCAAACAAAGGTGCCTTATATGTAGAAAATCCTTCCTGTGACCTAGCCACCATGCTTTCCCGATCTACCTTCAAGCTGTAAAACTTTTTAAAAAGGAACCTACTCTGATACCAATTTTTAAACATGGAATATACTGATAGGGGGGTGAATCAGTATATTATCTATCTTATAAATCTTTCCTTTAACCAAATTCCACTCAATCAATCATTCAAGATATGTAATAAAACTCAAATAAGAAACATCCACACAAGATAGAGAGAGACACCAGATATAACGTGGAAGCCCAATGTGGGAAAAACCACAGAGAATCAATCTTAAATATATTTGTGAGAACAACCCCATAGAAGCACCATACCCCTTTGCCAAGTACAAACCTCAGCTATAATTCATGAGCACCAACCCATAGGAGCTTCAAAACCCTTTGTCAAGCACCAACCTAGCACCTATTCATGAGCACCAACCCACAAGAGCACCAACCTAGCAACAATTCATGAGCACCAACCCACAGGAGCACCAACCCCTTTGCCAAGCACCAACTCAGCAACAATTCGTGAGCACCAACCCACAAGAGCACCAACCCCTTTGTGTATATCACACACCTATCTCTCAATGTTGCTATCTCAACAAATGATAGATCAATACAACATCTTCTTCCTCTCTCTCACTTTTGCTATTCTAAGCTAGATATAAAAAATACAAATCATCTCTCACAATCACTCTTCTAAGCTAGATATTACAATATCAAATCAACCTCTCACATCCACATTACAAATGGCTACTCAAGCCTTTATTTATAGCTTTCCAAATGACCTTTGGCCTTCCCCCTTTGTGACCTTTCATTCCTCATGGAAAATGGCACCAATCTTGGATGACCCTTCATACCCAAGCATTTGAAAAGTCATGTGGTGACCCTTCATGACCAAAAACATCTTTCCCACTTTTGTCCTTATCTTTGGTGACTTTTCATATTCCTTTAAGTGTCCCTTCATGAGAAATTCACCCCTTACTCTTTTGTCTTCACTTGGTGACTCTTGGTATTCCCCAAGATGACTCTTCATGGGAAAATGTGTCCCATCCTTCTTTTGTCTTTATCCCATGACTCTTCGACTTCTCCATGGGCCCTTATTTTGTCTCATATGCAACCAAAAATATATTCATTAATATTAAATAAATATTAACTCATATTAGCCAAGATAAATAACATTAAATGCAATGGGGCCTTTATCACCAATAATACTAAACCTTTGACATCAATGACAATATTTCCAACATATAACACACTTGTTGGGCTCTTTTTTCTAAGGGAAGTCATTACGGGTTCTTTATTCCTACCTTTAGAAGAGGGGAAAATAAATAGGGTGTTGTCATAAATATTAGAGCCCTCTATTAGTCAAAATCAATTTTCAAAACACTCAAAATAACAATCAAAATTTAAAACACATAGAACAGACCAAAAAAATAGGAATGAACACAAAATAATAATTAGAAATAGTAGAGGAAAAGAGCAACCCATTTAGACTATAATGCCATATAATAAAGTGTCCACTTTTTAGTGCTCCTATCTAAATAGCCAAAAACCTAGAAAATTTAGAAATAGACAAAAAGGTAAGGTCAATTATAGTTTTAGTAGCTATAGTCTAGTTCAAATTAGGTAGTTTTAATATAGTTTTACTTAGATTATCTAGATATATGGGGTATCATTCACGACATGATGGCTCTTTCTTATATTTTTAGATTGGGTAGTTGGTACAACTTCCAAATCATAATCCATGTTATAGACACTAGTGATTAGGGGCAATATGCATGGCACATTTGCCTTCTTTTCTTTCTAGTTAATTGTATTAACCAAGTATTCTTAGCAATTGTATGCCTTATTCCATCTATACGTAGTTTGCATCATTTTACATTGGTTTTATAAAAGCCTAATCTCCACCTTTTGATGTGGCCAAGATTAGCCTAGTTCTCAGTACACATTTAGCTATCCACACCATATTGTCAAATTACATAGATTTCAAGGGCTTCATGAGCCATCTCATATGACACACATTTATACTTGTATCAATTCATAGTTAATAGTTAGTAGGCAATGATGGAGCTAAAGTACTAACTAGAATTTATATTCTTGAGCCACCTACTCAGAGGGATTGGACACACAGTCTAAATATTGATTAACACACACATAATCCTATAGCTTCACTACATAGTGGGAAAAAATTGATCTAAAAGACTAACTAGCCTTTGTATTCTTAATCCACTTACTTAGAAGGATTAGACACATAGTCCAAACACTGATTAACACATACATGATCATATATCTTTACTACATAGTGGGAAATGATGGAGCTAAAGGACTAGCTAACCTTTGTATTATTGAGCCACCTACTTAAAAGGATTGGACACACAATCCAAACATAAATTAACATACACATAATCACATAGCTTCACTACATAGTGGGCAATGATGGAGCCAAAGGACCAATCTTTGTATTCTTAAGCCACCCTCAAGAAATTGAGAACTCATCTCTATTCATGATATTACTCTTGGTACAGTACATAGCCATCATCACTCAAAATCACTCAACATCATATTAGGTTTTATATTAGTTTGCATACTGAGTGAGGTGTATTCATTCCTTTCTCTTCTTCTCTCTTTTACCTATATTTTTTGTGTTCTTATTTTAAACATAGTGTGTCTAGTAAGAACTGATCTACTCCTTGTTTTTTCTTGTAGATGTATACATCATGTTGTGCTCTCTCTATGCACACTCAACATCACACATTTTCATGGGCTTCACCCTTATAGGTAAGTTTAGGTATGCTTTCTACTTTTCCTTTATCCTAGCATTTTGCTTTATTGCATCACTAGAATAAAAAGGGGAAAATATAGTTATATAAAATGTCCAAATTGGTAGTTTGAGTGTGTTTTGTGACACCCCATCTATATATCCTTTTTACATGCTCTTGTGACCCTTCTAGACAGCTTTTTACTCATTTCCAATCATCTAGAACCTTCTGAATGGTCATTCCACCTTAGGTAGACAATATTACCTATGCCAATCCTATTCCTCTAGGTTTCGAGCTTGTAGGATAGGATCACCCCATTTGTAATATATCTCCATATAGAGAAGTGTCTCATTTTTTTAGGTCTTGTCCATTTTCACTTTGAGCCCTAATGGTAATTTTTATCTAGTCCTTATCCTTAATTAGGTTGACATAATGTGAATACATCTGACCCATGACCAACTATTCCCTATAAAATCCTACTCAAAGCTCATTTAAAAAGGAGGTGACCAAACTTATAAAGCAATCAATAATACAAATAAATAACTAAGGAAAACTTCCTTATTCTTTGCACACAATCACCCAACATGGTTGCAAAACCCACTCAAATCCTCATACCAATCCTTAGCGATATCAAACACTATCAATTTGGCATTTTCATCTGCATCACACTATTACACAAAGCATACAATGTGAGAGAACTACATATGTCTTGATCCCTTTTCAAAGTATTAGTATATATGCAGTGCTCCCACACAAGGGGTGTGGATTTCATGTTCAGTACATATTTCACACTAACCCCCATTTTCATAAGTGACTCAAATGTCATTCTATCAAGCATGATGGAGGGTTAGGGTTTAAATATAAAATCATCTATATAATTTTTTTTTGATAACTATCACTCAATTTTTTATAGGCACACTCACATAGGAACAATGAAACTACACAAAAAGTTTTGGGTTTTTGTGATCAATTTGGACAATAATGGCAAGAATGAACAATAGTTTCAGATACCAAAGAATCCAATTGTCGGTGCTCCTATCCTTTCACCCAACTAAATCTAGATTTAGGTTTATGACACCTTCCTAGTCCTGCATAATTATTTTCAACCTTTGTATTAGCTATCTCAGTCTATTTTCTAGCTAAGTTATATTTCTTCTTATTTATTTCTATTTTTAGAAAGGTGAAAAGGATAAATAGTTACATAAATTAAGACTATATTTATTACTATATTTTATACTAATTTATTAATCTATACCCTTAACTAAAATAGGAATAAAACTCCATTATTCCCAAAATAAGTTAATTCACCTTTGCTAATATTGATAACATATCAACTGTGTTGATGTAGAATAATGGTGAAGGAATGGAGTAGCTAATTACCTTTTTTAGTCAAGGGATAAAATGATATGAGGAAAGGTAAACTTTCATTAAAAATCAAGTTATTACAACCTTGAAGAGTCTTAGGAAGTTTATACCAATGTTCTCCAATAGCAAGATTCATCCTATGGTGTCGCACCCTAGGGTTAGGTACTTTCTCCTTAACAAGGGTTTGAGTAAAAAGAGAGTAGTTTAGATCACCAAGGTCATGGAATATGACATGGAGATCAAGGTCATGAAGTTGGTTAGAGGCAAGCTCTTGTGTGAGAACATGGTGAATGATCTCTAAGAGGACAAGGAAGTTGGTTTTCTGACCCAAGACAACTCATAGGTAGGTACACCTCCACTTCAAAAGAATTGGCTTCAAGATATAGCTCACTTCTAGATAACAAGAGAATTCCCCCAAGGTTTAGATATATCCAAAACAAGGTATTTTAAGATTTAATTCATACCTTATGCATCAATAAGTGGTTTCCTCTTTATAAAATACCTCAATAGAATACTCCTTAGGTACATAGATGATGACCAGGTGACTAAAATCTTAGATTAGTTTCATTATAGACCTATAGGAGGCCATTTTTAACTTAGAATCACAGTAGTAAAGGTAATGAGGGCTGGTTATTACTGGCCCAATATTTTAAAATATGCTCATCCATGGGTTATGAAATTCCAAAAGTGTGATCTCTTTGCAGGAAAGCAAAAACATCAGCCCTTCTACTCATTCTAATCTAGGTGGAGCAAGCCTTCATGCAATGGGGGTTAGACTTCATAGGGATGATCAACCCACCATAAAGTGTAGGGAATAACTGGGTGCTCACTACAACTAACTACTTCATTAGGTCGGTGAAAGATATTGATTTTAAGGAGGCTAATGAGGGTGCACTCTTGGACTTCTATGATAGAATTATGACTAGGTTTGGTGTCTTGGCCACCATAATTTTAGGTAATGCATTGGCATTCCTTGATATGAAGACAAGTGAGTGGGACCTCAAACTAGGAATCTACCTCAACACCTCTTCCAATTACTATCCTCAAGGAAATGGACTAGTAGAATCCATAAATAATATTTTATTAAAGATCATTAGGAAGACCATGGAAGAAAATAAGAGAACATGGCACACCAAGCTAAGGGCAGCTTTATGGGTTTATAGAGTGACTCCTAAAACTAAAATTGGAAATTATCTATATGTTTTTATGTATAGAAGGGAAGCTAAATTTCCTATCTCTCTTGATTTTAATACATTAGAGTTAGCCCATCAACTTGAGATGATGTAAGATGAACCCTTAAATGTGAGAATGATAGAACTTATGGAGCTAGAAGAAACCTGAGACCTTGTTATGAAAACTCTAGAGTCACATCAATCTCAAGTCAAAAATGCCTTTGATAAGAGAGATACAATAATGAGTTTCAAGGAAGGGTACTTAATCCTTAGATATGACTAAAATAAAGCTAAACTAGGAAACCATACTAAGTTTGAAAAGTTGTGGAGTGGTCCTTATTTAATCTATGGATGCAGAGAATGTAATGCTTTTTATCTTGCCCAACTATATGGGGAGGTTCCAGGTAGGGATAGCCTTGTATTATCTTCATGGTTAGTTGAGATAAGACTTGACTCTATGCCCAATAGATTAGACAATAAAAATGGTATGGGTTCTCCAAGCATATCAAGTATGCTTCCCTATGAGTTGATAGAAATATTAGCCATTTTGGCCCACATACCAATCTTATACCTAGTTTAAATAAATGATCAAGGTTCCAAATGGAAAAATTGGATCAAATGGCTTATAATTAGGCTCAACATTGTAAATTGAGGGATCTAAGTAGGTTTCATGGTGTTTAAGTAGTTCAAAGGTCAAGGACAAGTTGCACAAGCATTAGAAAGTCATTTGAGCATTCAAAGTCCAATTAAAATTTAAAAATAACCTACAAGATTTCAAAAGGCTAAATGTAAACCCCTTTTTTGGATAAGGCCTTCCTTGGTAATTATTTTGGGCTTTTTGACTAAGTTCAATTCTTGCAAACTTTTCTATTTTTGACTAGGTATTGGGAATTCTTTCAAATGTATTATCTAAAACAAATTCTTAAAGGCATGTTTCTTTCAAACATTTTATTTGAGGCAAAATCTAAGTCTAATTTATTTTAGGTAAAATTTCCACAATAATTTTCTTGAGGACCTAATTGTTTTGTGAAAATTATTCACATAAAAAGGCTAAGTTAAATTCTTGAAGACATTCTTTCAGATATTTTATCTGAGATAATATTTTTGAAGGCACATTTGAGTCAAAAAAATTGTCTGAAACAAAGCCCAAATACATAATTATTTTGGGGAAAGTGGCCAAAAAAAAAGCCTAAAGAAATAGTTCCAAGTCAAATGCCCAATAAAAGGTCTAAAGGAAATAACCAAGGGGAAATGCATAAGAATTAGATGGTGGAACTCACACAAATGTCAAAATTAATATCAATAGTAATCCATTAGAGTATATAGATTAACAATCATGTGGACATCAAAGACATTCATGCAGATGTTAAATGATAGGTTTAAAATCATCAAATTCAAGCCATGGTAAATAGCTTTTGGAATTCAAAAGGCAAGATCAATGATCAATGCTCAATCATATAGGAGATCCAATGGTAAGTGGTAACTAATAGTTTAGTGGTCTTAGGTAGATCAATGGCTCATGTTCTATCATGAATTTAGATCTAACAACATAATTGTAAGTCAAAATGTCAAAGAGGTTAGAGGCCACCATGTGGCATAAGTGAAGTAGATAGACTAATAGTATATCTTGAGTGAAAAAATAAGGCTACCAAGAGGCACCATCTCATGTAGATATTGAAAAGTCAAGGTAAGGATCGATGGCTCTCTCTTGATCATATAGACTAGGATCGACAGTTTGAGATGAGTCAATGGGTCAATGATATGATTCATTTTTGATAGAAAATTAAACAAGGGGAAGCCTAGGACTTTTGAAAGAGGTCAAAGAGGCTTATTTTCAACCTGGGCAAATAAAATATAAAGGATCCAGGTCTAGATAGGATCAAGGTTAAACTAGTGGGACAAAGCATTGCCATTAGAGATCCTTAGAGTTAGAATAGGTCTTTTAGACCTAATGTAGACCAAAAGAAGATACATAGTCTATAGGCCTACATCAACATAAATGACTATAGGAAATCCAATAAAGGAGATTGGTTTTCCATCTATAGAAGATATTTGGGTCTATATTTGATCAAGGGTAGTTATTTGTGATCATGAAGAGGGTTCTTATCCTTTAACATGGCCTTATTTTTGACAAGTAATTGCCTAAAATGCATGAAGCCATCATTTTATCAGATCTATGATCATGAAATTTTTGTCTTCAATTGAATATTACATGGAGGATCAAAAAAAGGGACATAGTGGTAATAATTTGAAACTAAGATCATTTAATGCATCCTCAGATCCTATGGGGATTTTCCCACATGGTAAGCTATGAGAAGTACCTTGATTGATAGAAAAGGGTGGTGTATCATTCAAGAAAAAAGGGGGTAGCTAAAGTTTCAATTAATGACCTAGGATAGTGTGTCATCTCTCTGATGACATTTACTAAATTCTTTCTCTCTCCTTTATTTTATATATCCTAGTGTCATTCCCATTATGGGGGTTCTCAGCTCTTTAAAAATTCCATTATTTTTTGGGACAAGGATACTCATTGAGACTTTATCAAAAGTGTGCTTGTTTGATATGGTTAAACCCTATCAAAATATTTTAATAAATGCCTTTTGAATTAATATAATTAAATATTTGCCTATCTCTTATCTTTAATAAATGTTTAGTGTGCTTGTGTATGGTGAATTTGTGAAAGAGAGTCTTCCTAGTTTGTTGTCCTTCTACTTGCCTCTTTGAAGGTGTTTTCAAGATAACTTGTAGGTCTAGATTAGTGTTCTATTTGGAACCTCTTCTATGAAATATTTATGTAATTAGTGATATTGAGTAAGATATTTGTATTTATTAATCTAGTGTGTGTTCAAATTTATATGAGTGTCCATTTAAATTTGGTGTAACACCCTTTTAGCTTTCTTAGGAGTCTTTATCATCTTTCTAACCCTTTTCCTCTTGAATCATTAGTTTAGCATTATTTTAGGTGAGTATCAAGAGAAAGTTAGCCTTCTTCAGAGGTCTAACCCCATTATAGGTGACCCACAACCTAAGGTTACTCCCTTTGTGTATCTCAATTGGAGGGAACATGAAGAACTCTCTCAAGGGGTGTAAATTGGGCCTAAAACAAGTACAATATCCACATGTTACAAATTCTAGTTATTCCATTATCATTATACCACTCATGTGTTTAGTAATAGAAAAATTATATTTCAGAGATCTATAGACCCAAAAAACCAGAAAATCTTGGACAATGCTCAACCCTAGTTGAGACAAAAAGACTAGCCAAAGATCTACCACACTTTCTTACCATAATTTTAGATATCACCACCTCTATATCCTAGGATAAATTCCCCAAAAACCTCAAGAGTATAGGTATAGGAGCATAAATTTAATCCACATTTAAGAGGTGGACTAACCATCCCCAAAATCCAATTACTATCCAAACCCATACTCCATAAAAATTCAACCAATTTTACAAACATAATCTCCAATTCACTAAATACCTACAAAGGAATAATCCCCCTCTATTCAAAGTGTGAAAATAAAAGATGAGTGGGATTAATAATCTCTAATTTATCCATATCTTATACAATTTATATTCTAAATTTATGATGGACAAACTTTTCACCATCATGCAAGTGATTTCTTTGTCTCTTATAATTATAAATAGGTTGCTTATGAAGATATAAACTATATATAAATTCACCTTCCTTTAGATATATGAATGGATATACACCATTCCAATAACATCAAAAATGGATCTAAGAATTATTTTTTAGGGGGTCTAAAAGAATTCTTTTAGAATGCATTCAAAAACCTCCCTCCAAAAGGTCTTTTCTTGACTTTTAGTTTATCACTAAGAAAAGGCTCCATGATAATAAAAATCTAATTCCCTATCAAAATCCATCTCCATGAAAATCAAAAATCAACTCCTACAATGATCATGATATAAAAAATTCAAGACAACCCACAATCATTCATGATCAAACCATGGAGAAAATAAATCTCACATCCATGGAAAGTAATGAATACATCATATACTTGAGCACCAAGCATTGGAATTCATCACCAAAAAATGACATTTTCAATGTCAAGAGAAAATGGACCTTGTCACAAAACCCTAATACATGAAAAGGCTTCAAAACATCCTAAATCAAGAGGGGGGCCTAGGAATGGATCCCAAAGCAATGAAACAAAACTATAAAAAAATCACATATCCTTTCCATAATCACTCAATATGTGCCAAATGTCAATAGAATTATCATAAATAAGGTCTAAATTTTGAGTGATGCCAATTTTTTCCAAAAACATCAACCTTAGTGTTTGCTTCTTTGAAGCAATGAGAAGATTACATAAAAAATAAATTATTAATTATGACCATGATTTTCAACAAAAACATTGAATTAATTCACCAAAATTAAATTGAAGAAAATAGTTGTTTAACACTATATTCCAATCAAATATTCAAATTGGAATTCAAAAAATATGAAATATTATAATGAAAAATAATAAAATGGAATTAAAAAAATATGATATCTAATACCAAAAAACACTAAATTGTAATCTAATAATATCAGTATATAATTCTTGTATTTGATACTATAAAAGCTAATAAAAATAGTTTTGGGATTTAATTTGGATTGTATGATGTCCAAATTTAATAAAATGATGGTTTATCTTGTTAATGCGAATATAGATAGGGGCCTATCTTGTCAAGTAATCAAGTATTATGTCACTAGATCATAAATAAATATATCTTTTATGTGTATGAACCAATCTCGATACAATAAAATAATTGATATCTATCATAGTTGTGGCATATCCTTAGGATAACCAAGATGATCTTGATAGGGTTTATATAGAATAATAACCTCTTTTAACTTATGAATCATCATCTTGCATTAAGAATTATATTCCTCATTGGATTTGATCATGGATGATGTAACCCATATTATAACATAATGGATACCTCTATCACATCCATATAATGGAAAAAAATATCATAGTCACCATAAAATTATATTACGCCCATACCTATAATAATTCTTTAGACACTATACCACCACTATGCCCATGAAAAATAAATGTATACAATTTCTGATAGAAATAGATTACCATGAACTAACCCCAAGCATACAAATTTGGTGCTCTTCTAGATTCTAGTAAGATATCATTCAATTTAATACAATATTTACCATGTTCTCCTTTGTTTCCATCTCCCATATAATAAATATGATTAGCCTTACAACTTTCCTAAGTGGTATCATCCATCACCATTCTCCTCCCCTAAAAGAATTGAAATTTTAAAATAGGAAAAGTAAAATATTTTTAGAAAGAAAGTGTTTTATGCATTCTTGACATAATTCTTATGCTTTTAGTAGGAATGTGTATACTCCTGATAAGATAGTGTATTCTCCTAAAAGGATAATTTAAACACAAAATTCTTATTATACACTTGAAAATCTTAGTTCTAACTTATCCCTTACACATATGACTTATATACACACATTTACTCTTACTTACATTCTCTCATAACCATTATTCTATCTATGGGATTGGACTTCCCAATTTTTCATCATTTATATATAGGATGTCCATAGTCTATTTATAAATAAGATATCATCCTAATAATATATTTTTTCATATTAAAGATCACTATCTCCTCCATCCTAGATAGTTTCAAAAACAATCAAGTGTTTTCAATTACCTATAGTGTCTAACTTCACTAACAATGTCCTAGGTTATCCAAAAAGATATTTTTCAAATTTAAACCCATCCCTTAGGTCAACCCATAATTTTTCATGTCAGGTATGGAGATAAATTACCCAAATATTCATCTATATATACAAGACAATCCTAAGGATATTCCTATGTAACACTTGTCTAAATATCACTTGAAAAATCACTTACACAATATGGAATACATTTTTGAATCCTTGAGTCACTATCCTAAAGCATAAAAATATTAAAAACCCCTCAACATACTAATCAAATTTCTAAGACCTCTCTTTTGAATTTTCTCAAAGGTCAATTTGGGTATGGTGAATCACGTGTTTGTATTGTCCTGTATGGGAAAAGACCTTCATAAAAATTGAATCATATTCCATAGAGGATGTGGATAAGAATTCTAAGAGATGGAATAGCCTTCAGGTGGGTGGATTTTCCAATTTCATGTAGAGGATTGGATGGAATGACCCCCACATTTCTAGAATGTTTGCTAATAGCTATAAATATCACCTAGTTGAGATACAAAGAGCCTAAATTTAAGTCACGTAAGAATTAATTACACAAATCATAGGTATGAACATTGAATCCTCAAAATATGTAAATTTTGATAGATAGTTTATATTTGAAAAGGATAATTATTTTAGGGGTAATAAGTAGCTATCCATTTGTCAAGGGGGGTTCCTGAGAGAAGCCCTCCCCCAATCCTATAGTGATGTTGCCCTCCAAATCATCAAATATTTAAACCTAGAAGGATGATTTATGGTATTTCAAAATTATCATTTTGTATTATTGAATTACTTTATAAATATTATTCCAATTATCTTACTTTTTTACTTCCTCCTTTCTTTAGAAATCTCGGTATTGTATTTTAAAAGAGGTAAGAAGAATTTAACTCTGCACCAAGGAGTTATCTTTATATTTTATAAATTTATGAAAGCATTAAATTATGGCCCTATCCAAAATTTGAATAAAGAGTCCTAGTTATTGATCCAAATAGGAGCTAGGAGTGGCCCATGTAGCTCATCCAAAATCTCTTAGTCAAGGGAAAATATTGTTAATTAGGTAAAGTGTTTGTAGATAAATTGATGATAAAAAGTTTTAAGTGGTGATGTAGGGGAGAATATATGTGTGATGATAGTATCATGGAAGTGGTGTATGTTATATATCTCCTCAAATATCAAGAAGTTGAGGTAAATTTTAAGGAGAAACTTGAAAACATTGATGTTGGTAAACACAAGCTCGGGGAGGAAATTGACAATGTGGTGAAGAATCTTAAAAATGAAGAACAAGATCCCTAAATTGGAAGGATAAATATATCTTCAAAGACATATCATAAAATGGTTTATGAAATACAATATCATGATTTAGGAGTGTATCAATAAATTTAAGCAAGAGGTGATAAAAAAGCAATATAATGCATATATGAGTAACATATCTATTTGTGATATAAATAGAAAAGGAACACAAAACTATGAACATAAGATATACATGGGAAAAAATCATAGATATTAAAAAATTCACAAATATTATTCATATAATGAGAAACTTATTGCCCAATACATAACACCTTCTCTCACTTCATCTCTGAGAATCTCTTCACAATACATTGTCTTATCACATATGCACAACTAGCATACCTAGCTTGCATTAATTTTTTTCACATATCATAAGTTTCAAACCAAATTTTTGTATTACACATTGGAATTTTATAATGTTAAACCTTTATTAAATAGGCATGGTAATATGGATGTTATAATCTGGTCATTATAAAGTGGTTGTTGTAATGTGATTGTTGGACCCCAATGCTCAATGTGTCCTACCTTTCCAACGGTAACATGGTAAATTTTTTTCCCAATAATAATATTAGAGGGTCCACCTCTCCAATGGTACTATTAATATAATTTATTATTCATTTAAATGAACATCACTTCATAATAAATAATAAAGCATATTATTAATTAACTGGTGTTACTAGGGGTACCTGAATGCACCACTTAACCATTAATTATTCCAACACTCCCCCTTAGAATTAAGTGGGTATGATGCTAAAATCACCTTTATAATAAATATTTTACACTCTATGAACCATCCACATGATGATTTTTAGGAGGTAACACTAGAAAAATCTTACACTCCATGAACCATCCTCATGATGAGTTTTAAGACATAACAATTGAATGACTTAAAGATTCATCATGCCATAATCACCTAAAGGCATTGAACTATTTAACCATAGTCACCTTTAATAGTTACACTATATAAATATGTATGAATTCATGTATAGGAATTACACTATACACCTATAGATACATAAAGGTATTACATTATGTAACCATAGTAACCTTTAAAGGAATTATACTATGTAACCCTAAACCACATGAAGTGAGTTTAAGTCATCATCATAATGAGAATACATCCAAAAGTTTATTATGAATAATAAACCAAGAATATATTTGAGCCTTTTATAACATAATGACCTCCATGCTAATAAGTATTGGGTACAATGTAAGCTTCCACATGAAATTTACCAAAATCACATAAACTAATATATTACAATACTTTGTAATGAGAATAAGTATAGAGAGAAAGAAAGAAATAAACACACAACCCATATTTCCATTAGGAAGTGACATCATCATACACACTCCCCCTAAATATTAAGTCTTATAGGCCCATCATTATATAAAACTAACAAAACCTGTTATCACTAAGTGGTTTTGTGAACATAACTGCACCTATTCATCCATAGGATAAAACCACAAATTAATATCTCCATTGAACACTTTCTCTTGGATAAAATTCACATAAACTTTAATATATTTAGTTATGTTATGTCACAATGGATTTTTTAGCATATCTATACAACTTTTAATATCACCAAGAAGGGTGGTACAATGAAGAAATTCCACATGAAATTCATTTATCATCATTCATAGCCACAAGGCTTTTTTAGAAACTTCCACATGAATTGATCCAATTGATATCCTCTACACCAAACATAAACACATATCCAAAATTATACTCATGATATATTAATATGGTTATCATTAAAATAAATAAATAAATTAGAATTATCAAAAGAAGAATAATATAAACCAAAGTATTCACTTTTATAATTTTCAATGATCCATGTATAGATCCTACATGAATCTAGAATCAACATGCACAACATATGAATTATCTATCATAGAAATGGTTAGATAAATAAAAATACCAACAAGTTTTATGTAAAGAGTGGGGTTTAGCTTTACACTTCGATAAATTTTTAACACAAACTTCAATAGAAATATATGTAAGCTTACAATCAAGTGTGTTAAATTTGACAAGCAGGTTATGTGATGCACATATAATAAATTTACTAATAATATGATATTAAGTTAGATAAACATTAGATATATTATTATCAATAACTCATATTATAATTTGAGTCTTCAAACTTTTCAAGTTTAATATGCTTTAGTTTTTTAATGATATATAATTGGATTTAAGAAAATATTGAGATATGTAAGCTCTCATATATCAAAATATGGATAATTTAGCATGATATTCAATCATCAATTCAAAAAAAATTGAGACTGAAATAAATAATTTCATACATGTATGAGTAAAATGCTTAGTAGAGTAACAAATTCCATTTACACTTTACATTTCATAACATACCTTATTATAAAATGAAACATCTAAGCATGCTAGCATAAACAATCAAATGATAAAACAATTAAATGAGAGTATCTAAACATGTTAGCATAAACAATAAAATTATAAAACAAAAAAATTAGAGTATCTAAGCATGTTATCATAAATTTTATCTAATTTGATAAAAATATCATAAACTAATTTGTGATTTAATAGGCATAAATTTAACAGAAGCCATGACAATTTAAAAAATGGCACTGCTATTTTGCATTTTATACTATACTAACACAAAAATAAATTTAGAAAGCAAACATTTTAATCTATTATATGTCTGATTTTATAATAAAAAATATATATTATAGTGAATAAATATCACTATCCACTTAGTTGACTATATAAGAAAAAAAAAAAAAACCATAACAAGGTTTAAAGTTGCAAGTGTCACAGGTTTTGTAAGACAACTTATACACTAAAATTCATATAAATAAGCTTAAAAATAAGTAATAGATCATCTTAAAATGTCTTAAATGTGTAAAAACCTAAATATCAATTGGTCACATGACCATATTTGATAGAAAAAGATGATAAGCCATGGGTGTCAAAAGTGTCACAACATTCACACATGAGAGATTGGATAACTAAAAAAAGGTTAGTTTGACTAATTATTTTAAAATAAAATAACTTATATTTGACCCAAAAATATACTGGGAGGGTACTTTGAACTTAGGACCTTGTTTTTACAAGCATCTTCCAAAATTGGATATGCCAATTACCTTTAAAATACAAACAAGTCTATACACACAAAATAAAGCTTTCAAAGCTTTTTTAATTCATTATAATTTTTAAAATAAAAATATTAAATGCATATAAAATAACTTTTATCTAACTATATAAAAATAAATTTATTTTTATTTTTTAAATAACTCAGCAAAAGTAGGGACCAACCATCAATTTGCATGTATTAAACAAAATTTAATAAATCAATGATTAAATAAATATATTGGGAGAAATATTACCAACCATTTGAAAGAATAAGTCACACATAATTAGTAGTAGTGATAACATACTAGAGAAGTTTGGCAAAGTAGTGAAATTCCAAGAGGCCACAACAAGCCCTCAAACCTTCAAGTTCTCCTTCTAATGGCCTTTTAAAGCACCTAACACAGACTAGATTGAATTTAATTGATAAAAACTAACTTTTTATATTGTTTCTATTGCATAGGACATACAATTACAATTATGGCACTTAGATATAAATAGGATGCATCAGAAGAACTCTAGGAATCCAAATTAGACCATGTAAAGCTCAAAACCACCTTGTATTGGTAAAACTAAGCATTTGATACCATCAAAAATAATTTTTGTGTCCAAAATTTTGAATTTTTGACTACTGCTACTATGCAAGGCCATAAAATGGCACCCATGGATGTCGAAGAATAGTCCAAAATTAATTTTGAATCTCCTTAAAGAAAATAGGAAGATTTTGGCAATCTAAAATAAATTAGATCTTCACTTTAGAGAATATAAATAGTCTACATATCAAAAAAAAAAAATTATTTTTATTATTTTTCCAAACAAAAAGGTCATACATGGGTAAACTTATGACTATGAAATTTTCTAGATTTTGATTTGCTTCTCCTCAAGCTCTGTAAGATGCTTAGGTAGGCTAAACCAGTGATGAATCCATGTTACAAAGATAGAAATTGGATGTAGAATAACATATATATATATATATATATATATATATATATATATATATATATATATATATTTGACTAAAATTGAGCCCATGGAGGCCATACAAGGCCATACAAACATGCCAATAAACTAAATGGATCTTCCAAAATTTCAACTGGAAGCTTGATGAGCTTTACAAGAGAGATTATAAGCTAAAATAACTAAGATTTAGACAATAAAAGAAGTTAAACAATATTTATATCAAAAAATGAAATTTTAACTGATTTTTTACCATTTCCATCCAACATAGGCCATATAATCATGCTTGGGTGGAATAAAATCAACCAAAATATAGTTTTGGTGCTTCTTTGACTTTCTAGGAGTGTTAGCAGGCCATAAAATAGAAGATCTAACACTCAAAACTAAAATTGAAGATGAAAATTAATACATCCAAAAAAATTCCAAATTTTCATGAGATTTAAGCCTTAAATAGACCAAAAAATGGTGCCCCAAGCTGATTTTGACTTTAAATTGCTTGAAACTTGCTTCTATTTGCTCAAATCTACAACTAAATGCTCTCTAAGTAAGATAAATGAATAGATCACAAATTTTGAAGGAGAGATAAGCTTCAAATTAATTCTATGGCCATACCATAGGATTTTTGGGTTATTTTTATGCAATAATAAGCTTGAACACAAGCTAAAAACACATGATATAAAACCTATCCACTTGATCATACATCAACTAGATCTGATGCCATGATAAAATAAGTAGAATAATTCATCTATGAGTAATGGGTCTAGATGAGAGATCAATAACAAAGGTACACAATACTATGAACACCATATATACATGAGAAAACCTCACACGAAGGTAAAAAAACCCATGAGTATTATTCATTTAATGAAAAACTTAGTACCCAATACATAAAACCTTCTCTCACTTCTTCTCTTAGAATCTCTTTATAATAGATTGTCTTATCACATATGCACAACTACAATGCCTAGCTTGCCTAACATTCATTCACATGGCACAAGTGTATACCAACTTATTACATTACACATTGGTATTTTACAATTCTAGATATTTATTATATAGGCATGCTAATATGATAGTTATAATTTGATCCTTGTAAAGTGATAATTGTAATGTGAATATTATAATGTGACCATTGTAAAGTCACCATAGTTCCCACTCGGTCCTACATTTCTAATGTTAAAATGGTACAACATTTTCCAATGGCAATATTAAAGGGTTTACCTCTCTAATGGTCATATTAATATATTTTATTATTTATTTACATGATCATCACCTCATTATAAATAATAACTGATGTAATATAATGTATTAAGGGTACATGAATTCATCAACTAATCATTAATTTTTCCAAAAAGAGGGTTGTATCTTCTATACTAAAGAAGAAATTTTGGAAGTTTTAACCTAGATTAAGAGACTAAAATACAAATTTAACAACCTAGATAAGGAAAATGAAACCCTAAATAAGACTATGGGAATGTTACTTAACTTCATTGAGGTAGTTATACACAACTGCTTAATGAGTATGGATGGAATCAAGTTTCTCATCAAAAGAAAGAAATATGAGTATATCTCAAGGGATCTTAATAAAAGACTCAAGGGAAAAGTTAAGGTGACATAAGATGACACACATACCCAAGATATTATTCAAATGGAAAAGTTTAGTCAAGATGATAATAAACAATGGGAGGATGCTTTTGGTAGTAAAAAGGGTGAATTCATTAAAATTAAAAAAAAAAATGTTAGATTTATGAATTCATAAGTTACTCAAAATGGAAGATGGAGATGACCACATCTATATAGGAGGAATTTTCAAACAAATTATTGGGTGGGAAGGTTCAGGTAAGGAGGGAGGAGGAGGAGGAGATGATGAGGAATATGACGACTAAGATCGTAGGGGTCTAGAGATGGGGTTAAAATGTGGAAATGGTCATTTGGAGATGGATCAAGTGTCCATAGAATAGAGATAGGTGGATTTTGAGGATAGATACATAGACCCATATTTATATTTAAATTAGAAATAACTCAATTATATTTGTTCCTATGCTAAAGATAGTGAATGGGGCTCAAGAATGGACACTAACTCTCCTTGGATGGAAGAAAGGTAGGTGTTGGTTGAGTTTGGTCAATGGTTAGGTGAGCATAATGATGTAAATTCCAAGGATATATTTCCAAACATCATGCTTTGGAGGATCTACAACATTTTTTCCATGAACTAAGCAAGATGGATAATAAATGGTAACCTATGTAGCACATGGTTTTCCGGACTTGCTAATTTCCTGCCCCTTAACATTATTGTGGTGTCTTGTTGGTGGTTTTAAATTAGTGTCAAATTTTTTTGGTGAGGATTGGTTTGGTTATTTTATTAGGCATGTAAAAAATCAAAATAGGGTAGGTCATTGGTCTTCTACTATCATATTTGTCCTATATGAGATGGCTGCCCATTTGTGGTCTTTTGATGGGGTGGATGATGGAGGATCCCACCTAAAGTTTATTTTTTAGGGAAAGATGGGTACTAGAAGAACCCACTCCCCTAGTTTTTTGAGTGGTATGGATACTAAAGGAATCCATGCTTCAATCCCACTTGATTTCTTAGAAAATGGAAAACTCCTTTTACCTCAAATAGGCATGGTATTTATGGGATTCCAAATACTCATCATAAGATCTTATAGAATTAGATAGGATTTGGATGAATCATTTTATAGAGATGTGGTTTCATTCAATCATGCATAAATTCCTAAAATACATAGGAACTACAATGAAAGGGTAGGAAATATTTTGAAGTTTAAATCTGGGGGGAGGCTTCTCAGTTCAACTCAGTTTAGTTCAAGAAGGATATAGGATTCCAAACCAAATCTAATGTTACTAGTGTGGATGATAGAGGAATCCACCTTACTAGCCCTAGCAGGAGTAAATTCCTACTTTATATATCTCATTTATTTGAAATTTATGTAGAAGACCTAGATGGTAGAATATCTTCTACTCCTGGTGGTCTTTTGTCCTATAGAGTAAGCCTCTAGAATGCCCTACCAAAGGATATTCAGTTCTCTGAGTCTCATTGTTCTACAACATCCCTGATTATGTAAAGGTTGTGGGTACCTTTAAAATGCTCTATTAAAGTTATGTATATTAGTGGGAGGAAAAACCCACTCACTATGATTTGGTTGTATAGAGGCTAGGTAGAAGACTTAGATGGTATAAAACCTTCTTCTCTAGATGGTATTTTATCCTACAATGTCCTCAAGGATGACATGATTAAGGGTGTCTACCCTTAGAGATTCACTATTTTGTATCATTTCTATTTACTCAAGGTTACATTACCCTTAAAACCCCTAGTTTTGGGTACATTAAAACCTTAATGTTTTATGTTTAATGGTTGTGGGAGCCTCAAAACCCCCCTGTCATGCTATGTAAATATTTTGAATATTAGTGGGAGTAAAATCCCACTCACTATGATTTGTTTGTGTGGAGGCTAGATGGAAGACCAACATGGTAGAATACCTTATTCTCTAAATGGATTTATGTCCTACAGTTTCCTCAGGAATGACATGATGAAGGATGTTATCCCTTTGATTTTCACTAGTTTGTTTCACCTTTGTGTTTTTCAAGTTGTGGAACCCTTAAAACCCCTAGTTGTTGGTTTTAAGAGCCTCAAAACCCCATTGTTATGCTTTGTAAAGGTTGTGAATCTTAGTGGGAAGATAAGCCCACTTATTGTAATTGAGTTGTGTGGAGGCTATTTGGATGACTCGGGAGGTAGAAAACCTCCTCCTTTAGTTAAAATTTTGGTTCGTAGTATCCTCAGGGAAGACATGATGAAGGGTTACAACCCTTCAAAATTATCTATTTTGTAACATCTTTATGTACTTTAGGCTATGGGACCATTAAAATCCCAAATTATGGGAACTCTTAAAACCCTCATGTTCCTTAAGGTTGTGAGGCTTCCAACCCCTCTAGTTGTTTCTTGTTGTGTTTTTCTAGGTTGGAGGATCCTTAAAAGCCTCTAGTCTTACCAAGGTCATGGGTACCTTTACTTCACTTGTTATGACTAGTAAAGGTTGGGGGATCCTTCAAACCCTCTTTGTTGTACTTGGTTATTATGAAGGTAATTTTTATCCTCTTTGTTGTACCTAGATGTGGGTGCAACTATCAAAACCTTCACCTTCCTAGTTCATAGCTCTAGTTTCAAAAGTGATTTACCTCATCAAATTTAAAAAAAAAAGGGTGAATGATTAGTCTCTTTACTTGATATTTATTTTTTTAGGTTGTTTTGTTGTCATTTTCTATATTTTATTTAGATCAAACTCATTTTTAATATTTGGCTTCTTGTCCAAGTATGTATGCTTCATGTAAAGTGCAGGGTCCATGTTTAAAACCCTCTTTTTCCAATATTAAAAAAAGTCAAAAATCCAAGTGTGAACACCTAAATCAAGGTCAAAGTTGTATATTTTTAAGTTTCAAAAGCCAAATAAGTGTATTACATTCTTTTGGATAACTATTTAGCACACACATAAATAGAGGTGGGAGAAATGTGTTTGGTATGAGCCATATTATAATCTATAAACTAGGTGGATATTACACACTAGGATTCACCAACACAAATCCTTTCAATACAATGGATTTTTCCTAAATTTATATGGAATATAGCAACACCAATTTTTTTTTTAATATGTATCCCAAATATTATTATATAATTTACACCACACAAAATAATATGAAACCATTCACATGCAATCTCTACATGATACATCCATTTACATACTATTCTTGTGACAAATGAGTCTTGACATCTCTTAGGTTTTTTTTATTATAATATTTGAAAGAGGTGAAAATTGAAAACAATGTAAATAGAAACATTAAAAAATAGAGATAACACAATACATACCCTAGAGAAACTCAATTTGAGAAAATTCTAGCAAGAATGAGGTAATTCTTCCTCATCTCCACTATGTTCTATCATTTACAATATTATGCCTTATTGGGATTACAAGGAAACCAACCTCATGGGTTCCTATACTTATAATTATCTCAATAATGCTCATTATAAGAATTTCCTCTTAAGTAAGAAATACCAATGAACTCAACTATCTCAATTGTGTAGTCTTCAATTCAACCAAATGCATGGGAAAATGAGTTGATGAATGGTGGAAATCACAATCAGGTGTCCTACTTAAGGGATTCCTTAACCAAACAAACCCTAAGAGTTTATAATAATTTATTATTCTACTAAATAATTTCTATTATTTTTAATTTATTATAGGTATTATAAGCTTCATAGTTGTACCTTGATCTCTCAATTATTCTTAGTCTTGTCCTCAAACATTGATCTCTCTCCCTATCACTACTATGGCATCCTTATACTACTATATGATCAAGTTTATTGGACTTCATATATCCTAAAAAAACATTTATCTCTATGGGATCACTCTAAAAAAGTATCCTCATTTGCTTATGAGAATTAAAAATTTTGATTCAACACCCTTATTTAGAGTGACATTTGTCTTGGTCACTTCATTGAATTCCCACAAAATTGGTCAACAGTGGTATTTAAATGGGGTTTTAAGAAAATATGTAAGATTTTCACAAATTTTTATATCTACCCTAGAAGTAGTGTATATTTTTATAGACCTTGAGCTAAATAATTTTGATTATTTTTAGGTCATATCCATGTACAGTACATCTTTTTAGTTGTCCCTTCAATTATCACATCATCTATAGTACCAACTATTGACCATTTTGACCACAAGTCAAAATGGGTCAACCCCCCTATAGTCTAGAACTTGATATAGGGCTATAGTATAATTTTATAGTGTGTGTTATAGTTAATTTTATGTCATTTAATGTCATATTAGCCTTGGTCATAGTTCAAATTAGTCTTTGTGACATTTGATGTCACTTAGGGGTCAATTTATGGGTCAAAAATGAAGTGGTACATTTTTCAAGGTATGCATGTGATCCAAAATTCCTTAAAACGTCCAATATTTTATATTCCTTGTCAAGAACATCATGACTAACTGAAACTTATAGATTTCTAACTAAAAATCAAGAAAAAAATTGAAATATGAGTTTCAAAGGTTTTATGGCCTATGGGAGAGAGTGGCATGTGGGATAATCTTATATAATGGATTTTAAACTTCCTTGACACCATTTCCATGCTTTACATGCTTTGGAAGTGCCAAAAATGAGCTAAAATTGTTCTCTCTCCATTACTCCACTATGCATATGAAATTTGGTAAATAAGTTTTTGTATAATACAGATAGTAGGAGGACTTTCAAGTCATTATCTTGGTGGTAGATAGTAAATTTGGTCAGATTCATTTTCATTTTTGTATTTTTAGGAATGGTGGCCTATACTTTATGAACCATCCTTAACAATTTGATTGTTTGATCTTACATGCTAATCCCCACACCTTACAAGTTTTGCTCTTGTTCGAGCTAGTCCATAAAAATAAATTGGTGAATTTTCTTATAAAATATGTAGAATTCCTCCTCTCATGTTTTCCATCTTGGTTTACATATTTGGAGTTGTTTTCATGAGCCAAATAGTTCAAGTTTATAGGTTGATGTTGATATTGAAGTTGTAGTCAATTTTCAACAATTATAGAAGGTTTCTTTCCAATGGCTTGAATTCAATGTATGGTGTTGTGTTTATAAATTTTATATCTTATTTCCTCCTCTCCTTCCAATATTACTCTCCAAGATTACCATCATGAAGGTTACAGTTAGAATGTGAGACACAGTCAGCTTGTTGTTCACTTTCACTTATAGTCATGGTGTATAAGGGCCTTAAGAACATTAATGGAGGTATGATGGAAGGTTTAAAGGTGTATTATATCTTATTAAAGCATGAAAAATAAATTTATATCCTTTAAATAAAACATAAGGGACTGCGACAATCATATGCAATACACATACACAGTCATCCACCATAAATGAGCATCTACAAATGCTTGTAGAAGGATATCATGACTAAATGGGTGTTTAAAGTTTTTTAAGAATTTAAATGTTGTTATAATTCCTTTAAACACATTTGAGAAGAATTTAAACTATTTTAAATCCCATACACCATATAAACTAGTTATTTCAACCACCATTACCTTATTTATTACTATTTGTGCACCTACAGGTGCTCTTAGGGAATTTTCACATTGAAATGAGAAATGGAAACTTGTTACAAGCCTTGAAACATTGTAAAATCACATTTTAACATTTTGTTAGAGGATGTAACTAATTATAAGGTTATATTCATACACACTATCTATTGTCTCATCTACTACCTACACATTAAAATTTCCACTACAAGTGGCACTGATAAAGACCTATAAATGTTAGTCAAAGTCATGTATAAATGTTTTTAAATCCATAAAAAAGTTTATATATTTGAATGATATCATGGTAGACATGTTTGAGACATTGAGTTGGAAAATAAGAGTGAGAATCTATCTTTAATTTGATGATTGTGTTCAAGGACAAAATCCCTAAAAACATCAAAACAGACACCCAATCCTTTTTGATGATGTCATCTAATAATGTTGCATAGATTTTGATCAAGTTTTGATGAATATAAATTTTATACCTATCTTAGGTGAGTATCCTTTAAAAAATGAATGGGTTTATAACTAAAGGAGATTAGTGTTTGAATACCTCAAAGTTACAAATTTGTTCACTAAAGTTTGGTAGTGATGTCTATAGGTTTTGAGTTTCAAGTAACCTCTGCACCCAAATATGGAAATACAAAAACCTATCACCATGAAAAGTGGTTATAATCAAGTTATAGGGACTATTAGGATTAAAATATCATTATTTGAGGTTGGATAACTATGTTTTGACGCCATCAACACCTACAAGTGTGCTTCCCCTTGAGATAACTTGAATACAGTTGACTATAGACGCCTATAGGTCCCTAGAATGAGCTTAAACATGGAAACACAAATCCTTTATAGTGGAATATTACTCCAAAGGAACTCAAAGGGATAAAATATCATGTGTCATAGGTTTGAAGGATGATACTCACCTACATAACCCTTATTTTTCTCTAAGATAATCAATTATAGTTGATTGTAGTATACAATGAGCTAAAAGATGGTGTTCTTGATGTTTGTATTATAGGGACATGAGTTGGATAGATCCAAATTTATGTTAAATGTTCAATAACACCCAAATAGGGTATTTAAACATTGTATTCAGGGTCTAACTATGAAAATATATACCTATAGGTGTCATTCCCTAGGCAAGACAATATAGTCACAGTTGATTATAACTGAGCATGATAAGGAACGGTGAAGTCAACTTAAGCTGGAAATAAAACATGAATATTAGGCATGGTTAAATCTCCTCAAAATTTATTATGGATTTTTATTATACCCATAGCATGGAAATAGGGGAAGAAGAGATTTCAATAGGGTAACCTATAGTCACATGTTAAAAACATGCACAATTAGTATTCCCCATAAGTTTGTCTTGCATTTTAGGGTGATTGAAGATGTTAAGAGTGTAAAATAACCATAAAAATTGATAGAAATGGTCTTGTAAAATTGGATAGACACCTAATATATTCAATTTTGATGAGACAATAGGGGAAGTAGCCTCTATTTTATATCAAATAGAGGGTACTCCCCTAGAATGCAAACCTCCAAGATTTGAAGAAAGGAAATGATAACGTGGTCTAGAGACTATCAGAAAATTACATGGAGTTATGAAGAGATGTTATAAACATGAAACAACATGATAAAGTCTTCGTAGGGGTTGGAAACATGCCAGAAAGGCCTAGACTCATAAGGATGTAGGTAATCCTATTAGGTCTATTTTACCCCTAAAGTCCATTTTGGGGATCAATGTCATTTATATAATTAGATAGACCTTAAAAAGTATTATAAAACTTTTATATGGTGTTATAATGAATTTTAAATCTATTGGAATGCATAAAAAACCACTTGTAAGCCATTTATTGGCTCAAAGCACATTAGGCCTATAAAGAATGAAGAGGAGCTCAAATAAGCAACTTTGATGCTTGTACTTGTATGGAAACTCAATATAGGATATCAAGGAGATAAGAAAAGTTGTATATGTTCCCTTGTAAGGTTTTATTGGAATTTTTTGGAGGATTAAAAGATAGGATTATATGAACAATCCTTAAGGGCTAAAACATCTCTAAACCCTTAAAAAACCTTGGTAAGGACTTGATTGGGAATATAATTTCAGAGGTGAATCCAAATGACTAATTCTACTTAAGTTTCACTAATTTTACTTATTTAATCAAATGGAAAAAACCGTATTAAGGAAATAGACATAAGAACAATTTCTCCAACAACTAAGTTGTGGTTGAAGAGACCTATTTTGCTCATCAATTAGTTGATTGACAAAATATTCACCCAATAATTTTCAATGACTCCACTGGGGATGTTACATGTAATTTGAAGCCTCAAGTTTTAAATTGAAGCATTCCCTACCTTTATCCATTATAGACTTTGGTGATTCCATTCTATGTCTTACTCATTATCATTATAGCCTTACCATCTCCCTCCACCTCCACACCAACTGGGATGGAATGCACAATTTGAAGCCTCAAGCTTCAAGCTGAAGCAGAGCTAGTTCTTTTTAATTTTTGTTTTAAAATCTAGCATATCCATGGTATACATGAAGCCAAAGGGCTAAATGTATTTTTGACCCTATATTCGAGTTGGTACAACAAAGTAATTTTGATCTATTTCCTTCACCATCTCACTTCCAATGAACCAAGAGCTTTCCTCCTACTAAAGTCAAGTCTCCATTACCAGGCAAAGCCTCCACTTCCACTATCAATAAATCTTTATCAATACTTACCCATCTAATATTTGTTATCCCACCTCTCCATAGTCATACTATGGCAGTTCAAGGCCCTTGGGGTAACTCTTTTGGCCCAATCAATTTAACTCCACCTCTACATGAACTTCCACAAATCTCAAGATATAATTTGAGGAAAGTTCACCCTGATGAACACATTATAGCCTTTAACATAGCTTATGGTGTAATAGCAGTGGAATTTGAGGATGTGGCAGTCAGGATTTTTGTGGAAACACTACAAGGTGCTACTGCAAACTAGTTCTACCATCTGTAGGCTAGGTCAGTGACTGATTGGGACACACTTAAAGCTAAATTTGAAGCCAGATTCAAGCCTACAAAAGATGCACATTCTTTGCTAACCCAGCTCACATAGATGAAGAAATAACCTCATGAGCCTATGAGGGATTCATTGCTAAGTTTGACAAGCTCAAGAATCAAAATCCTACCATTGCTCATCCAACACCTGAGAACCTTAAGTGCTTCTTCATCAACTTACAGCTACCTAAAGTGAGTTTTCTACTAAGAAGTGTTGGCCACATAGACCTTGTTACTGCTCAAGATTTGGCTACTAAGGTAGAAAATGACCTTATCTTGGTAGGGAAGATAAGGATAGACCCAAATAGAGGTAAATCCTCTTCATCTTCTAAATATCCATCTACAGGCACCATGGATCAAATGGTGAAAAAGCTAGAAAATGAACTGCTAGCCTTGAAAAGACAAATGACCCAAGGTATGTCTAATCCTCCTAACCATGATATGCCAAGGAGGAAATTTTAGAACTAGTCATATCAAGGCAATGCTATTAGGAATCAAGGGTAGCCAAATTGTCTTCCTCCTCCACAGAGGAACCTTGTCGTTGAAGTGCCTCTAACCAACTCAGCAATTGGATATCTAAAAAGTGAACATGATTTCTCTTTCCAACCTAAGTTTGATCAATAAAATAACATTGATATCTTCATGGAGGACCAAGAAGAGTTAGCTAGTGACTCCAACATTAGTTTCCTAAATTATCAGGATGAACCTAGAAGTGAAGGTAAATAGATGAGGGATCATATGTTGTGTTCACTCAGTCCAATAATTAATCAGCCCAGCAAGATAATAAAGAAAGAATAGAGGAGTGACCTCAACCAAAAATTTCAATTGCTAAGTAGGGTATCACTCTACCTTTCCAACCAAAGGACCTAGTGATTATAGGAAAGGTAAGTACATCAAATATCTTTGCACCTTCTACTTCAACTTCACATATCAGTCTTCCCCCTCCCAAAAACCAAAAAGATGAACTCCTATCCTCTCTTTCTAGTCCATTTAAGTCATTTGGATAGGTTGGTAGAGTGTGTAAAGAATAAAGCCATCCCTACTGGACAAGAGATTAAAAAGGTAACTCATGATCCCCCAAGGAACATGTCCATCCCAAACAATCTTGTCATTGCTCCTCCAACTGCCCCTAGGAAAATAGAGCCTTTCCATGTTTCCCTATTGATAAATGGTCACAAACTGAGCAATTGCATCATAGACTCAGGTGCTTCAGACAATGTCATGCCTACCAAAGTTGTAGAATCTCTTAGTCTCTCACTAACCAAAACATTTGATAGATGATGCTATATGGAGAAAAAACAACTACCTCTACTAAGACAAATCAAGGATGCCTAATTTGCATTTGTGGCATTCCCAGACAAAAGAATCAATATGACAGTTCTGGTGGCTGATGTCCCAGCATCTTATGGCATTCTACTTAGATGAAATTTTTGTAAGGATGTAAGAGGAGAACTAAGCATGGACCTATCTGAGGCAAGGATCCCTATCAAAGGTGTAATGAAGAGATTGCTCCCTAAAAAGGAGGCACAATATGTTGTCACACAGACATCAGTGCCTAAATCTCAAATTCTATTTGACCCTTCAAGTAGGGGTAATTACTTCTTATCCATAGAGGATGTTTAAGTTTTAGCTGATGAAAGTCCTATAGGTGGTGATCCAAAGATGGATTCAAACAAGACATCAAAATAATTAGTAGGGTGCAGTATAGATGAAAAATGATCTTCCATCTCTAATGAAGATAAATCTAATAGAAGATCAATTTCTGATGATGTTTGGATCCTAGAATTTGATGGCAGCAATTCTTCTACCAATGCTAAAGATGGGATTGTGTCGATATCTCGTCAAGGAGATGTTTTTCCTTCTTCATGCAAGTTATAGTTTAGAAACACCAAAAACATTTTTGAATATGAATCGCTACCACCTAGATTGAAGGTTGCTCAAGATGAAGATATCAAACTCCTTCCTTTTGCTAAACTGATGATTTGTCAAGAATTTGATGCTGACAATCAAAACATGCACTAGACTAAACTAGTAAAATAGCAAGCTATGGTAGTGGACAATATTTATACACTCCAAAGTTATCAAAAGGAACTCTTTGCCAAGAGAGCAAGGATTTATGGTTTTTAGATTGAATACCACGTCTTGCCATGGGGCAAGAAGAGAGAACCAAAAGGAGTGCATAGAAAATGTTATTCTTGGTGGAGAATTCCATTCATCCATCACTGATTCTAGGGACAAAATGGTTTCCTATTGGTTTATTAGGATAAAACACCATCTTCATTGTCTTACAATGGGTAACATCTGAATCACTTCAATTCTTGAAGTATCAGATAAGTTCACTTGTACATATATACATTTTTATAGTCTTTAGTTCTATTTTGTGCTTTCATTTTTGTTTTTGTCACCTTTATTTTTGGGTAGCATGACTCCATGGCCCAATGGCATACTTTAACGCACTGGAGATTCTGGCTTCTACTCCCCTTAGTTGTTTTAAGTTTTCAACTGAAGGAAGTTTCCCAATTAGAGCCAGCTGTTGTCCCCAAAAAATATCACTCTTTTTTGGGACAACATTTGAACTATTTTGAACTATTTTGGTCCAATAGACCAAAATTCTCTCTCCCTTTCTCAAAAATTGTTCTAGGCATTCAAATTCTCCATTTTTCAATCTTTTTCAACTTCTACAGACTCTGTAGGCTTGAATCTATAGACTCTGTAAGCTTAAATCTATGGACTTTGTAGGCTAAGTTCAAGGACTCATTTCTATGGAATCTATTCAATAGACTTCATAAGAAGGAATCTATAGACTCATTTCTATAGACTTCATAGGAAGAAATCTATGGATTCATTTCTATGGACTCCCCCAGTTCTATGAACTTGAATCTACTGACTCTATAGGCTGAAATCTATGGACTCTGTAGGCTTGAATCTATGGACTTCACAAAAGATTTTTATAGACTCATTTCTACAGACTCTACAAGGTGGTTTCTATAGACTCTATAGGAAATAAATAGGTTCAACACTTATCCATTTTTTCAATCGAGAAGTTCAAAGGGGTCTCCCAAGAGCCCAAAGGATAAGTTCCCTTACAGAGGTAACTTAGGTGCCAAAGTGGACCATTGCAAAAATTTGAAAGGGTAATGAACCAATCTAAGTGCACTTGCGAAGGGTAGTGAGCAAAATTGGATAGAGATAATTCCTTCAAAAAATTGAATCGAGGACAAATAGCCCTTATGGAGGGCAAGTAGAGAACAGGTAGACTATTTCAAAGACCAAGTGAAGACTAGGGAATTCTTTCAAAAAAGTTCCTATATAAAAGTAAACAAGGCACAAGTCCTTTGGAAAAAATGTTTGAAGGAATTCATTCATACATTTTGTCCAAAGAAATTCACCTAGGGAGAAAGCCTGATAGAAATCAAAAGCAAGAAGGAAGAAAAGATAAAGGGAAGGAACATTTCCTTCAGAAAAAATGTCTGAAGGAATTCCTTCAGACTTTTGTCTGAAGGAAAAGCCTGAAGCAAAAGTTTCTTGATGGAATAAAAGCCTGCTAAAGGAATAAAAGCCTGAAGGCTATCCAAAAGACTCTGAAGGGTAGATACCCTTGTGGGGGGATCTCCCTAACCCAAAGTGGACCATTTCTCAAGACCTTGAAGGGATTCTTCCCCTTTAAAAAGGACAAAACAAGAAAGCTAAAGGAATTGTCAAGGAATATGATGGACCCATAAATGTTAAAGTTAAACATCATGAAGTAGCCATTGAGATCTAGACATCTGGTGATGTCCCCGTAGCCATAAAATTTAGGGTAACATACTAGCCGTGGTTTCCTAATGATTACGGGCCTGAAGTTGTCAAATTTAGGGTAATAAACTAGTCATTAGTTTCCTAATGATGATGGGCCTGAAGACATCAAATTCACAGAAATGAAATAGCTATTGATCTTTAAAAGCTAGAACATGGAGCCAAATGTAAAAGGCCAAAATGCCAAAGGGAAAAACCACTAATGGAAAAGTGTAACGAGCTAGCAAGACTAAAAAAGATAGCCTAAGATCTCAGATCACACAGATAAGTGTGAAATACAACAAAGAAAGGGGGAATGATGGAGAAAGATCAAAAATATCCATGCATAAGATATGTTTCTAGAAGGTAAAATAACCCACCAAGTAGACATTGGAAGAGCATGAACATTCAATGGTGTGGCCCATTTTTTTGCATTGAGTAAAGCAAATAGTTGTGCACACATCAGGAAACACATCACGTGGCCCATATTAAAGACTGACACTTGATTCTAGCATAACCCATGGATAGAATTTAAAATGCATTAAAGGCATTGAATGCATCATAACACATTTTTGTGAAACAAAGTGCCCAAGTATTTCTTGGAGTACTATATATTGGATTCTTTCTTATTGTTTTAGATATCTCTCTATCATCAGAAACAAAATTCTGCCCAAATTGAAAGGCATTACTGAGACTTTGAGCTCAGATTGTTGATCATATTTAGTTATTTGAATAAGAAAACAAGTGACTTTCTAGACTTTGTGTTAGAATAGCTTGGTTATTGGGGAAATTTTTCTTATGTCTATTTCCTTAATAAATTTTTTGTCCATTTGATTAAATAAGTAGAATTAGTGAAAGTGATCAGGAAGGTGTCCTGAAGCTAGTTGTAGAGAGACTTTGTGCTACTACAATTGTCTTTAGTTTGTCTATTTTTCTATTCCTATGTAAAGGATCTTGGGATGACTTTGTGCCCTCATTATCTTTCATATTTTGTTTCTGTGTAAAGGACCTTGGGACAACTTTGTGCCCTCATTGTCCTTCATATTTCACTCTTTGGCAATTGAGGTGGAGACTTTGTGCCTCATTTCATCCTACTGTGTTACTACACCCTGTTACAGTTACTTGTCATCACTCGAAAGATTCATTTTGTCTGATGAACTACACTTCTGAAAGAAGAGGAGTGTCTTCTATCATTTCATCAAGATTTCTCCTTTGATTTGTGAACATCATTTCTAAAAAAGAGAGATGGATGTTTTATCCTACCCCTGAGTATTATTTTTTGCTTACATATATAGTATATACCTCCTTCATATTTATAGGGAACCTCCCCTTGATGAGAGGATATATTTTTCCCCTTTTGATGTAGTAAACCTGCACATCTGGTCGACTAATTTACCTATGCTGTGGTTGAAGAGACCTATTTTGCTCATCAATTATCTGATTGACAAAATATTCACCTAATAGAAATCATCCTAGTTTATCACCACCTTAGATTAGTTTAATTTCATTATAAATTTTATCCCTTTTCCCATAAGCAAATAGTTAATTAGGTGATAAGCATTCAAGGTATATTTAGGGAGCTAGCCCTTAAACCTAAAGGTGTACTTCTACCTATAGGTAAACCCACATACCTATAAGTTTTACCATGTTTACAAAATATATAAGAGGCTTGAACATAATTTTATAGGATATAATATTTGGTGACAATAATTTTGGCATGCCCGGTGGGACCATTTTCTTCAAGATAACTTGTTAAGGTGAATGTTGGTTTTCACAACATCAATTTTAAATTAGTGTGTTACTCACAATTTGGTGACTCCATTTAAGATAAAATACAGTTCAAGGACATTATTATGTCATAAAATTACTCTCATGATTCATTTTTCTCACTAGGTCACCATCTAGTAGAGTATTCAATCATATCAATCCACCTATTCAGCTTGAACTTCCTCTTCAAGTTCAATACCCTCATCCTAATCTACCTTTTGAGGGGAAGGAATATTTTTATATCCAAATAAGTGAAGAGGTTTAAGAGATTTAATATATTTAATAAAACATGTCTAGGTACTATACCTTTCGTTTCTTTAATACTAAAAATTTAATTCATCTCCAAGCATATGATGACATTCCTCCTAATGCCATAAAGACTATACCCACATTCAATGGTGAGATTCATGTTACACCTATTGAACACATGAGGGATATATCTAATTATTGTATCTTTCACAATGTCACTAAATATAATATTTATATTATACTCCTTTCCATATACTTTAGAGGTAAATCTCTTGATTGGTATAGGACTTTGGTCAGTGGATGCATCACTTCATGGGATGACTTTGGGGTGTTGTTGACTTCAAGGTTTGAAGATGAAAGTTACCATACCTCTATTAAATATCACCTCAATGTGATAAAAAGAGGCCCCAAGGAAATAATGGATGACTTAAATAATATGTTTCAAAAGACTCATTATACATTATCTCCTCCCATGGGACCACCTGTTAGCTTTGTGTTCCCCACATACTTGAGAGCCATTGGTACTGATATTACTATCATGTTCTAATCCATGGGTGGTTTCACTCTTTCTAATGCATATGAAATTTTAATTAGATATAATAATGGCATCATTAAAGAAATAAAATTTCCTCATAAGGTGTCTATGCCTCCATTTCCTAATACTCTAAGTGTGGCTCAATTTTCTAATGTAAATGCTAAGCCTAGGATTGCTCCTAATAAGGCAGAAGATGATATTGATTGGAGAGAAAGATTCCTAGCCTTAGAGGATCAGAATAGGTAAAAATTTCCTTATAAAAATCCATATCCTAATCAATAAAAACATGGCCAACAATATGGGAGAGGAAGAGGTTAAGGTCAGCTTAACATCAATAGGCCTGCTAATGTGTACAATCCTAACTTCACCACCAATGCAAGAGAGATGGTATCGTTGCATAGAAACTTGGTAAAAAGGAGAAGATTGGAAACAAGGATAATTTATGGATGATAATGAAGGTGGATATAAAGATATATTTTCTCAAGGAGGAGTCTTCATTTCTTATTAGCTGAAGATGAGCTCATGATGCAAGCAAATGAGGAATAACATCCCTATGGAGAAAGATTTACCAATTTCTTGGTGGAAGAATTTTTTTAATCAATAAAGGATCCTGTATTATAGACAATACAAGGGTCAAGAGGAAGGATTTAGGAGGTGACAATAACATTCCTAAAATTTCATCTAATCCCTCTACAAGGCATCAAAGAATGATTACAAGAATGGTAGCGCTAAACACACCTGCACCTCCTCTAGATCACAATGTGGTAAGGTCTACTCAAGGTATTTATATTTCTCAAGTTTAAATAGTTTATTTTCCTCCAAGAAATAATGATAAGTTGAGTATTACTATGATAAACATATTATATTATTTTAAAATTTCCAAAGCATATATCTCCTTGATGGATGTCCTTCATATCCCTAGCTAAAAAAAGCTATTACAAAAGCAGTTTTTTACTATTCCTACTAGTATTTAACCTTCAAGTCAAAGTCATGGTAGTGTTTCTCTCAAATATTCTGATTATAATATTTTTGAACCATATACTAGGGATAATAAACCTCTACCATTATAACTCACTCTCATAGTGGGTGACAAGCTAGTACATAATTTCATAGTTGATAGTGGTGCTTCTACTTCAATCATACCCAAGGTTTTAGCTGATATGTTGGGGCTAAAATATGAACCCCATAGAAAAGGATTGATATAAATAGATGGTAAGACTAATAATACAATAGGGCTGATAAAAAAAACATGAAGGTTTTGTTGCATGATTGTCCTAGTTTTCCTATCCTCCAAGACATTGTTGTGGTAGACCTTTCTACTCATTTTTCAATCTATCTTTCAAGAGACTTTACAACTAATATAGGTGGATACATATAAGATTATTGGTACTTAATGGACTTTAAGAAAAGGTATGGAACCAAGGTGACTATAATAACTTATCCCCTTTCAAGGTTTCATATTGATCCATAAATTGAAACAATCTATAACTTGAATTGTGTGATCAATGAGAAAGAAGAAGCTAATGTGGATGATGGTGCTTCTAAAATTGAGGGTATTTCTAAATTTTTCCTTGATGAATATTGTGTCATAAATTATGATCATGTTCATTGTGCATACTTTGATCAAATTCATCTTGGCACTTATATCATGCATGAATAACCATTTAAGGGAGTTGAGGTAAGTGTCAAACATTATTTCTCACATGTTGTTGAAGGTAACTACATGATTCAAGAGTGTGATGATATGTTGAGGAATTTAATTTCTCACCATAGTGGGAAGAATGATGTCCTCATTCCTACTATTGATGAAGCTACTCTTGATGATGACACTCATGAAGGAGAGGAGGATGACTTATGGATACAATTTAATGACATATGTAAAGAATTTGACCATCTAAGTAATGATCATTCTCCTCCCAAGAGATGTATATATGATGTGTTTTATAATAAAACTAATGAACAAACTCTTGAGTTTCTATCAAGCATGAAAGTAAGGGCCATGTTGTGAAGGAAGATGAACATTAATTTATTATTCAAAATTATGCAGTCTTAGAAGGATCTCACGAGGGCAAGGTAGATTTGGCTATTCTCCCAGGACAATCAAAAGCTCCACCTGATATAGAATCATTTGCAAAGGTGTTTTAACATGGCGAGTACCAACTTGAGGATTCCAAGCATAAAGTGTATCATATACAAGAAGATAGATAGGTTGAGACAATTGTAATACATTCCAATCTATAATTTTAGGAAGGTATATCAAAGATGGAAGCTATCAATAAACTTGTAGCTCTAATCAAGGCTTTTAGAGAGAAAGAAAGATCCTTCATGAAGGATCCAAAAATCCCACTTGAAGGAATGAGAAGACATAGAACTGGTAAGCCTCTTGACCATACACATATTCAAGTGATTGATGATGAATATGCTTCTCATGCTAGACCACCTTCATGGAGTGACAAAGATGCAAAGGGAACTATATTTGACCTTGGTTGAGGTATGATCAGATGTTTCACCTTAAGAGTGAGGTTTTGTAAATAGTAAAATAGGTGTATGTGTCTTTCAATCAATTATTTTGTGTTCCATAAGTGTTTTAATTTAATACATGTGTGTTTATTTTGGGTGTGTCTTGTTTTGTGTGTCTTTTCCTTATGTTTTATGTGGTTTCAAAGGAAATTTATGTGTCAAACTAGTGTACATGTGATTCCATGGCCCAATGGATAGGACTAGTCAATTGGTCTTGGCATAGTAAACATACCATCCTTAGGAAATCACTGGGAATGTTAAACATTTTGACCATAAGTCAAAATAAGTAAACTCCCCTATAGTATAAAACTTGATATGAGGATACATTTTAATGTTATAGGGTGTGTTATAGTTCATTTTATGTCATATTAGCCTTGGTCATAGTTCAAATTAGTCTTTGTGTCATTTGATGTCACTTAGGGATCTTTTTATGGATAATAAATGAATTGGTATAGTTTTTAAGGTGTCCATGTGTTAAAAAATTCATTAAATCATCCAATATGTTATATTCCTTGTCATTAATGTTAATACTAATTGAAACTTGTAGGTTCCTAACTAAAAATTAAGAAAACAAGTGAAATAGGAGTTTCAAAGGTTGTATAGCCTATGGGAGAGAGTAACATGTGACAGAAGCTTATGGAATGTATTTTCAACTTATATAACTCTATTTCCATACTTTAAATGCTTGTTAAGTACCAAAAATTATCTAAACATGTTCTCTTTCTCCATCATTCCACTATGCACATGAGATTTGTCAACATGTTTCTTGATAGTACGGCTAGTAGGAGGACTTCCAATTAAAATTATATTGGTGGTAGATATTACACTTGGTTAGCTTAATTTTCATGTTTTTATTTAGAGGAATGGTGGCCTATAATTTATGAATCATTCTTAATAAGTTGATTGTCTAGTTTTCCATGTTAATCCCCACACCCTATAGGCTTTGCTCCTGTTTGAACTAGTCTGTACAAATAAATTAAATATTTAGATTATAAATGATTTATAATCCCTCATCTCATGTTTTCAATCTTGGTTTTAATATTTGGAGTTGTTTTCTTGATGTAAATAGTTTAATTTTGTAGGTTGATGTTATTATTGAATTTTCAATTAGCTTTTACCAATTTTAAAAGGTTTCTTTCTCTAAAATGGACTAAAAGTAATGTATGGTGTTGTGTTTCATGAATTTTATATCTTATTTCCTCTTATCCTTCCAATACTACTCTCTCATATGAACATCATGAAGGCTATAGTCAGAATGTGAGACACAGTCAGCTTGTTGCTCACTTTAACTTACACTCACGACATATAAGGGTCCTAAGAACATTCATGGAGGTATGATGGAAGGTTTCAAGGTGTTTTATATATTTTTTGAGGATGAAAAAGCAAGCTATATCCTATAAATAACACATAAGGGACAGTGATAGTCATATGCAACACACCTACATAGTCATCTAGCATGAATGAGCATCTACAGGTGCCTGTAGAAGGATATCACATCTAAATAGGTGTTAATTTTTTTTGAAGTGTTTCAAGGTTGTTATAAGTCATCTCAACACCTTTGAGAAGGTTTTAAACTAGTTTCAAGCCCATATAGTATCCAAAGTAGTTATCTCTAACACCATTACCTTATTTTTTACTATTCATGCACCTACAGGTACTCTTAGTGAAATTTCACTTTGAAATGAGATATGGAAACTTGTGCCAAGACTTTAAACATTGTAAACACCTATTTGAATATTTTTAGAGAGTATATATCTAGTTATAAGGTTATAATCATGCATACTATCTATAATCTCATCCACTCCTGGACATTGGAATGTCCACCTATAAGTGGCACTGATAGAGACCTATAAATGTTGATCAGAGGTGTGTAGACATGTTTTTAAATAATTTATGAAGTTTGGATAGTTTAATTATATCATGATAGAAATGTTTGAGATTTTGAGTTGGAAAATAAGAGTGAGAATCCAAATTCAATTTGGTGATTATGTTTAGGGATAAAATCCTTTAGAATATCAAAATGGAGGCCCAAACCCTTTTGATGATGTCATATAACAATGGTGCATAGAGTTTGATCAAGTTTTGATGTATTTACCTTATATATATATATATATATATATATATATATATATATATATATATATATATATATATATATATATATATATATATATATATATATATATATATATATATATATATATATATCTTAGGGGAGGAACCTTTCAAAAAGGAATGAATGTGTGACTAAAGGAGACTAGTGTTCAAATACCTCAAAGTTACAAATTTGTTCATTGAATTTTGGTAGTGATTTCTACAAGTTTTGAGTTTCAAGTAACCTCTACACCCAAATATGGCAATACAAAAACCTGTCAGCATGAAAAGTGGTTATAAAAAAGTTATAAGGAATATTACGATTCAAACATCATTAGTTAAGGTTAGAGTACTATGTTTTGACCCCATAAACACCTACAAGTGTGCTTATTCTTAAGATAACTTGTCTATAGTTGACTTTAAACTCTTATAGGTCCCTCACATGAGCTTAGACATGGAAACACAAATCAATGCTAGTGGAAGATACATAAAAATGATATAAAACGGATAAAAAATCATGTTTCATAGGTTTAAAGTATGATACTCACCTATAGGACCCCTATTTTTCTCTAAGATAGTTAATTGTAGTTCACAATGAGCTAAAAGATGGTGTTATTGATGTTTATATTACAGGGGCATAACTTGGATAAATCCAAATGGATTCAAAATGGTAAATAAAAATCCAAGAAGGTATTTTAACACTATATTCAAGGTCTAACTAGGAAAATCTATACCTACAAGTGTCATTCCTTAGGCAAGATAATACAGTCATAGTTAACTATAATTGAACATGATAAGGAAAGGTGAAGGCACCTTATGTTGGAAATGGAACATGACTATTAGGCATGGTTAAATCTCCTCACAATTTATTTTTACTTCTCATGATCCTAATATCATTAAAATATGGGAAGAAGATATTATAATAAGGCAACCTACTATCACATGTTAAAAACATGCACAGTCAGTATTCCTCACAAGTTTGTCTTACATTTTAGGGTGCTTAAAGATGTTAGGAATATAAAATAACCTTGAAAATTGATTAAAATATTCCTTGAAAAAATTATGTAACCCTCATATATTCACTATTGATGAGACAATAAGGTAATTACCCTCTATTTTGTCTCAAATAGAGGGTACTCCCCTAGAATGCAAACATGTAGTATTTGAAAGAAGGAGACAATAAAGTGGGCTAGATAATGTTATAAAATTTCATGGAGGTATGGATATATATGATAGACATGAAAAAACATGATAAAGGCTTCATAGGGGTTGGAAACATTCTAGAATGGCATATACTCATAAGGATGCAAGGAGACCTATTAGGTCTAATTTAGGCCTAAATTCCAATTTGGGGGTCAATGTCATTTATATAATTAGATAGACCTTAAAAAGTATTATAAAATTTTTATGGGGAGTTATAATGAGTGTTCAAGCTATTATAGTATAGATAAAACCATTGGAAAGTCATATCTTAGCTCAAACCACATTAGGCCTACAGGGAATGAAGAGAAGATCTTGAATAGGCAATTTTGATTGCTTTCACCTGTACAAACATTTAACATGGGATCTTAAGGATATAATACAAGTTTTAGAGTGTCCCTATCAAGGTATTAGTTGAAATTTTTGGAGGATTGAATGCCAAGATTGTATGAATAATCCTTAAGGGCCAAAACATCTCCAAACCCTTCAAAACCCTTGCTAAGGACCCAATTGGGAAGATGAAGTAAGACAGGCATCTATATGTCATGAAATGGATTGGTAAATGATTGGAAGTTTTATGGTACTCTCTATTGATACTCTATATTAGCTTGAGTTCTACCTTATCTATATGAACAAGGAGGACAATGGATTTCTTTGACAATTTTTAGTGTTTTGTAGGTTCAATGAAGAGTCAAATGATGCAATCCATATTGAGAGAAATATTAGGAATTAATATAACTCATCATGTTCATTTATTTCCTTCTCTAAGAGAACAAGTGCCTCTATAAGTGCCTTTATTTCCACCAGTGAAAATAGGCATAATGAACAAACAAGTGATAAAGTGAAAGATCTAAGTGGGAGGCTTTTTAAGGTCTATTTGATGAATATAGGGCCATGACGGGTCATAAAAAGTGTCATAAATTGATATGTATGGATCATATTGAAAAATTAAAGGCAACTTTGGTGCCAAGAGTGTAGGGTGAGTGGAAGAAGAGTTATTTGGACTACAGGTAGTGATAAATCATGTCTAGAATAATCCTAATGATTATGGATGAAAACAATGCATTTTGGAGAATTTATACAACCCATACCTCTTATTTAAATTATCACATATTTCCCTAGTTAGCTTTAGGATGTTCCAATAGGGCCAAATGGTCAACGTAGTTTTCTAAACAAGTAATTAAGGACTTCTATGCCACATTTCAGAAGTTTCATGTTTTTGGGACATTTTTCAAAGTATACCTTGCATTGTCTATTCCATATTTCTCTATCCTTCATGTGTAACTCATTTTATCATCATGACACATGTCCTAGTGACTCTTGGACTTCATTCTCTTCTCCTAAATCTCTAATTTTATAAGTAGTAACCATTTTGGATCTTGTAAGATAATACCACACCATGCATAATGAAGCCTTGATAGAATGACATTTTATTTTGCCTTTTAACAATTAATACAATTCTAGTTTTGAGTTCATGAACACTTATCTAACTATGGAAAGTGATGTATGGTGAATTTATGATAATCCTCTATCCTTACTTTCCTTATCCTTTCATGTTTATACAATACTTATTATTATATAAGGTCATATAGAGTGTAGCTAGTGTGTTAGGAATCTTTTCAAGTGTATAACTTTTCTTAGAGTGTGTATGTTACCCTCTGGTACACTTACCTTATGTTGTCTCATGCATATCACCTCTATGTTGAAACACTTATGTTAGAACCTTATCAAACTTAGAATCTAGTTTGTATTCCTTGTTTCTTAGTGAAATAATTATGATGGCCATGTGGAAATCATATTTATGTATCACCTCCTTAGACTATTTTCATTTCATTCTAACTTATATCCTTTTTCCCACAAACAAACAACTAGTTAGGTGATAATCATTTCAAGGCATATTCAAGGAGCTAGCCCTTAAACCTAGAGGTCTACTTCTACCTATAAGTAAAACCACATACCTTGAAGTATTACCATGTTGCCAAAATCTATAAGAATATTTAATACCCTCTTCTAGGGTGAAATATTTGGTGACAATACCAACCTATCCTAACGAATGATTTAAGTGTAGTTATAAGTAGCTAATTGATCATCCACATATCTTATACTTCCTAAAGTTATACATTAACGTTTTTTCACCCTTCTCTTGGAATTTCATTCTTTTCATGAGCCATAATCATCATTCACTATTTACCTTAGAGATCCTTCACTAATTTATTTTACTCTATTAATATTTTCACACCCCTTAATGATTTATACACACTATTCTAATGTGTTCCCTTGGTAAGCTTAATCATTTTTCCCTTTGACCCACAACTTGAAACATAGTTTTGGATGTAACATTACTTATTATCATATAATACACCTTCAAAAAAATCTAACTTTCACCCCATTACCATTCATGTTTTGTAAGCTATGGTTCATCCATTATCTAATGCATGAACCTCTAGTTATGTGCCTTGCATCTCATTCATAGTGCATCCTTGTGCATTTTTTATTTTCCTATGTGCGGTTATTTTCTTTTCCAAGACTTGTAACAATTTCTTATTCTCAAATTTATTTCATAACTCTCAGCTACATTCCTTCCATTCAAATTGACTCTTGTGTAATCCATAATAGCCTCTAAAAATGTTATACCATGTAACTTTTTACACCTAGATTTGGTTTATTTCTCACTTTCTTAATCTATTTTTAGGTGTTAAAAGAATACTAAATCACCCTAGATGTTTCTACATCAAAATCTTTAGGAAAATAAAATGCAATATCCCTATTATAAGTTAGGATGGAGTGGTAAACCCACCCTTCTAATGGCTTTCCTTGAACATGGTGTTCCGATATACTTGATATGAGACCTAAGTAAGATCACTTAATGTATTGATTCATCCAAACCATTTTTGAGCCATAAAAAATCCTCCTCCACCTAGCCTCGATACCTCTAATCTTCTTCTATCTCATCCTCTTCACTCTTATTGATCCACATCCACATCACTTCATCTATTTCCTCTCATTTTTTGATACTTTTATCATGTTCACCACATATATTCCTTTATGCACACTTTTATCTTCTTATCTCCTTAATTTTAGGCAGGTTACCAATTTTATATCTCATTGGTCTACACCCACCTTTGTTCCTTTTGGGTCTATGACCACATTCATCCCTTGTGGGTCTACACCCACCTTTTGTTTCCACCTCCACCAAAATTCATTCACACATTTTTCCTTTATTATGTGTACCTTCCACATTTCCTCTATCATTTTGAATTTATTCCTTTTGTCATTCACCAAAATAATGTATACTTAAAATTTTCTCTTCCACTTTTTACTCATGAGTTATATATATATTTATTTTATTTCCCTCATCTTTCTCCATTTCCTTTGGCCTATTTCCCTCAATAGTTGTTTAAACCCTTTTGCATGGGTTAGGGAGAATAACATAATCAACTATTGAATAAATTTAAGTCCAATTAAATAAGTTTATATTTATAATATTTCTATGAATATTTTGAGTCTTATAATATGACAAATATAAATAAGTACAATGTCAAATAATATTTTGAAAGTTTCAAATGAAGGAGAAAAATACTTAGCTTATTAAATGATGTGCAATAAAATATTAAATGTAAAGGTGCATAATAAAATAAACTAATGTTTCACCTTGATTTAGTATATTATTTGAAATATCACTCTATCAACCTATAGATTAACATTGAGATATAGACATTACCATTGATGCCTCTTTCCTAGTTTTAATATTTATTTCTAGCTCAAAATACAAAATATTTTATAAAATAAAAACTTGCACATGTTAGGGTTAATTGTCTCTGTATAGGTTATTAATTAGGATCATACACATAGGTTCTTGGATTCAATTTTTTTCTCAAACCCCTAGGTCCTTCAACTTGGCATATCACCTTATAAATTAGGGTTTAATGGTCTCAAGTGAAGTTAAGATAATCTCAAATACTAATTTTATAATGAGTACCATCTACATATCCATATACTATAAATAGGGACTCAAAATGATGTAGTTATGCCCCCTATGTGGGATTGTATGTGAACAATTATTAAATATGTTATCGTTCTCTCTCAAAGGTGCACCCTTAATGAGAATGTGTGTCTATTCTCACTCTTGTTGATATAATGGAATCTCTCCAAGGTGTGGGTGACTTATGATGGAGAGAATATGTAGATGAAGGGTTTTTTATATTTATTAAATTCACCCACATCTCTCTAAACTCTCTTAGATAGTAATTTCTTGACTAGGAAAAGGGTAAACAGAGCTATGCTAAAGCTAAAAAATGGAAATGAAAACTAAAAATTGGGGTGATAAAATAATATTAAAGTAAATTATTCCTATAATTTACATAATTTTTAATATAAATAACTTACACACATTCACTTCATCTTCATATAATGACTCTTGCATCAGTATTCACACAAAGGTCTTGAGTAACACTCACACTACCTTGGAAGGAATGGGCAATGGTTGAATTCACTTCCAAATCAGGTATAAATCAGAATTATACACTTTATATGATTTTAAATAATGTAAATTTTATTCATAAATGTGAGATATTCATAAATAAACATAGGAATAAAAATCATTTACTACGTTATGTCAATGAATTAAGAACACACTTCATGAACAACTTGAAGATGGAGGAAAAAATTAGCTCTTTATTACTTCAAAGGTGAGGTAGTAATTTTTTTTGTCAAAGTATAAATAGAAAAACTAATAATATCATTAAATCCCTATACAAATGAGAATACATATATAATATAATAAGAGAGAGAATATAATTAGCTACAAACTAGGAAAGAGTTCCACATGCTAGTCAAGTTAACTCCACTTTAACTCCAACTTCAATTCCACTTTCAATTCAAACTCTATTTACAATTTAGTACATAAAAATTTTAGAGTCAAAAATTTATTTAATCATGAAATATGGCATCATAGGAAAGAGAAGGAAAGTTTACAAGTCAAAGGGATCTTCAAGCATCTTGAATCTTGAGTTAACTCCCTATGATCTTGTATGCAACTTTTGATCTTCTCTAGTTAACTCTTTTTTAACTTGAATGCATCTTGAAGTTTGAATTAAGTTACCTTTATTTCATCTTTTATTTTTTATTTTAATTATATTTACTTAAAAATTTGAGTTTGTGTTTATTTTTTTTACTTGCAACTTGTAGTTTGACTTCAGTTATCTCACTTACAACTTGCATGCATCTTGATTTTCTAAATTTAGCCCGAATGGGGCCATAGTAATTAGAGATATTGCATGTTTAACTTATAAGGTGTCTCTTTAATTAAAATATGGACTTAAATATTGATAAAACTTTGACTCAACTTCTCCACTTTTGCATGTTTTAAACTCCACTTTTCTAAGGTTAATTGAAGATTCTTGTTGTTGACTTGACCTTTTCTAAATCTAGCCAAAATAGGGGTGACCTATATTTTGTAATTGGATCTCTCCTAAGGTAAATTATGAACATAAAACCAATTTTAAACATTCAAATATATATAAATAGAATTACATGTCAATTTTTAAGAGATTTCATGGAATAAAATGCAAAATATGCACTTTTTGGTGTTAACTAACTTACATAATTTGTTTTATGAAGGCATTAGGTCTGTGTTTTTAATTTTTTTTATTTTTATAAGGCATAAATACCTAATTATTTTTTAATTGTGAAAATTAAAAACCCTTTCATAATTTTAATAATTTTATGTGCTCAACAAATCACTTAAACCACTAAAAATTTCTTTTTCTAACTATTTCTCTTGCTTTCTTAAAACCCTGATGCTTGTACCTTTGCCTTTCTCTATTATTTTCCATAAAATTTTTGTTTATGAAGGTTTATAAAGGTATTATATGCCCAATAATATCTCACACCACCTTTATTTTTCAACAAATATGTTAGTAGGGGTAACGGAGTATGATTTAGTTAGATATGTCATTATGTATAACAAGAAAATAAATAGATAAACAACATAATACATCCCAATATTCAAGTTAAAGGTTAAATGAGAAGTGGAAAAATTATATAAACTCATTGTAATAAAAATAATAAGATGCCTTTTTCATGAATAATAAATATCATTCTAGTCTCATATATCATCTTCTTCTTGGTTATTTATTCTTTATTTATGGTTTATGCTATTCAAATGAAATATGTTCCTTCTTGATACTATTCTATAGTTAAAAATGGTGTGGCTACTACTTGTGTGATTCAATCCTAGGCATTAGTTAGGTTTGGAGGTTTTATCTTCCCTATTTTGGAATTTGTTGATTTCTTTTGATCATTGGTGGGTATATAGGGTGTATTATCACCACTCTTTTGTAGCAATTCATTGGCTTGGAAATCTAGTTGAGTGGTCCTTTTGGTTGGTGTAGGTATATCCCCACCCGCCATCTATCTTTTTTTCCTTGTTTCAATCCAGTTTGTGTAAAAGTGTTGGTTAGAAATACCCATTAGGAGGACATTTATGAGAAGCATAGGTTAGATACAATAATGGATGTAGTTTTTGATGAAATAATGCTTGCATGAATTTATGGTTTAGACAAGCTACAAGGATTTTTTTGGCTTGTGTCACTCATTACATCCTAGTGGATCTAGATTCTAGGTTTGGTTGAATATTTTATAGATATATAGGGTGAATTTATAATGGGATCTCATCAATGGTGGTGAAGTGGGTGAGCATGTAGGTAAATGATGTTAAGGTTAGCATGAGGAATAGTTTACAAATGTGTGAAGAATTATTGAAGTTTTATATGTAGAATAAATAAGATTAGAAGATTTTTTTACTGATTGTCTATGTGACCATGAGAGTCACTGGGACCTATATTCTTGACCATTGTGGGAATGTTTTGAGATCATAAAATTCCTACTTCAGGCTTTCCCTCCCACCATAATCTAACATATCATCAAAATTAAAATATAATTTAATTCCAACCAAATTCAAAGAGTGCAACAACGGTCCTTACATTTTTTGGCATACTTGGAGTGATACTATTTATTTTGATATGTACATGTATATAGATAGAGTATATTTTTTTCTTCTCCATCTAGATAAATTAGCATTGAAAATTGTATTAATGCAAATTTTGTATTCTAACTAATAATTTACTATTATTTAGATGAAGATGGTATGGTACTGATAATGCCAATGTGGAAAATGTGATCAAGGACATGGCTAACATGACTATATCTACTCAAACATGTACTGGTCATTATAACTCCTTTAATTATATTTGGGGGTATAAGTAAATCGTAACAACATCCATATTGAGTGTTCAAGACATGCCCATCATTTTCCTTGGTGGACAGTATTTTTGCTACTAATTTACTATTATTAAGACCAAAATATTCTTTCCTTTTGATATCATGGAAATTTCTATGGGAATATAAGGTCATATAATTTGGTTACCTTATAGAGAGATAAAATCATTTCCCATAATCATTGAAATTTTTCAAATATAAGTCATTATCTATACTATATGGTTTAAATTTAATGCAGCCTAAAGAAAGTAAAGTCTTTATAATTTGTAATATTATAAAATTATTTGGCAGTTTTAGAGTAGGTAGAGTAGATATGCAGGATGATCTAACATGAGGGTCCATGGAGAATAGGATTAGGAGTATTTTATGTCATCAAATGAATTTTTAATGGTGAATATTTATAAAAACTTATTTATTGTTAGGTTTTTATGTGTGTCGAGGTGAGACACCTATTTACTCTAGGTGAGTGTTAGCAAGGATAAGGGAGTATGATTTAGTTAGATATGTCATTATGTGTAAAAATAAAAAATAAATAAATGACATAATTTATCCCAATAATCAAAGGAAATGTTAATGAGAGTGGAAAAATTCTATAAATGCATTGTAAGAAGGAGAAGAAGTAGGCCATTTGCATAAATATGAAATATCATTTTGGCCTCATATATTATCTCATTTTTAGTTATTTATTATTTTATTATCATTTATTATATGAAAATTAATTATATTCCTTATTTAAATTATTATATTTTTAACAAAAGAACTCATAAATGTAAACATATTGCCTAAAACTGAGCCATGATGGTTTAGGAATGGTTTTAGAGAACCTGTTCTTCTTAATAATTATTCATACAATTAATAAAATATAACCTAAAACCATTGTATTTAATATTTATTTAATAATGTAATAAAACTCCCCATAATACCATTTTATCTAACTCCTCTTCACCTTCATGTACTGAGCATCTAAAAATTGTCTTCACTAGCTTGCAATTAGCTAGTTAGAGGAATTAAATAGACCTCTATCAAAATTTTGACCTGTGAGTTATTATTGAGAATGGTTTTGGATTGATGAAGGTTTTATGATGTTTTTTATACCTTTTTTTACGTTTAATATATTAATTTATTCTTATTTAAAACCTACACATAGGCAACTTTGACCAATAGTGGCAAAATTATCAACATTCTTGGTGACTTTATTGGGATGTTTGCCTAATAAACACTCAATACTAGTAACTCTATCCTTTGGGTTATGGATTAAAAAAAATATAACCAAATATTAAACTTAAAAATTTCTTCCTTAACAAATTTAATACTTGTGCATAAGCACTTATTGAATTGAAAAATAGAACAATAACCAATTGAAAGATTTACAAGATACCACTTAGAGGAATTAAAAACTAAAGATACTAAAAAAAACATGTGTATAAAATAAATTATTTAATTAACTATAAAAATAATATGTAAAAAACTCAAAATTTACTTGGATCAAAACAAAAACCTCTCAAACCCATTCCATGTAGCTGACAAAGATGAGGAACAAATTGTAATTTTAGCGCCATTCTAGTTGTACCAACTCTTTTATTCCTTATCAACTTCTTTGTCTTATCTCTAAGTGAATCAACTAAAGAAAACATATATAAAATATAAATAAACTTACTATGTGTTTCAATAATCACCTCATTTTTATCTTCAACACTAATAAATCTTTCCAATGTAACCACATTCTGATCCATAGGAACAACTACTATTTCAGCCTCTAATAGATCACTAGAATAATGTTCTTAGATTTATGTGACATCTTTAGATATTTTATCTTTATTTTCAACTTCTAAAAATATTTCAATATCTTTAGGGAGATCCAAATACTACTAACACTCTTCATTAAAATATTCTTGATTCTCACTTGTAGCTTATTCATCTTTATCTAGTTCATGTATAAGGTTGTTACCTTGTGAAACCACTATTGCAATCTCAGTATATGTTGTCATATCTTTAAGAGCATATTCATGATCAGATTTTTTATGCTCAATTTATGTTTCAATTTTATTTTTTAATGGATCCTAAATGGATTCAACATGATCTCCTTATATACCAAATTGAGTCTCATTTGACCAACACAACTCTTATAATCTTTTTTTGACAAATTCTCCTCTTCAACTACATGTTCTTCTTTTACTTTTTATACAACATTATGTTCTCCTTTAAAAATGGATATTTTGGGAGGGAAAGAGGTTAAATTTTTTGGAATATGAATATATGTAATTATTGGTTTCTCTTGAATGGTATTTGGGATAGAAGAGGCATTAGGAAGGCTTTTTCAATATTTCTTTGAAAGAAGGGAAAGAAAATTCTGATAGGGCTTCATGCTTCAATGATTCATACTTATCTCTCCAATAAAAAATAAACATATCACATTTATATTCATGGATAACTTCATTTCTATGGATGGTTTGATGACCCAATAAACTTGGAAACTTTCTTGGTTTGGCTTCAACAACTTTCTCCTTCTCTTGATTTTGGATAGGCATGGGAAAAAGCTCTTTCTCAATAGTAGGCATGACATAATCATGGTTATTATTATAATAATTCCTACAATATTTATTTTATTAGGCTCTTTAATATAATTAATAATCTTAAAAATTGTAATTTTGAATCAAGTAAACTCTCTAGAAGGTTCAAGGGGTTCTAGTTCTTGTTTCCAACATGGGATTTTGGACTCAATTCTTTGTACTATCATGGGCAGATATTATATTAGTTATCTTTTAGGATCATTATATATATTAAATTATTCTATCTCTTGATAATGTATATAAATATAATATGCAAGATCTTCTTGATGCCTATTATATTCCTCTTCCCTATCAATCTGCAAACATTATCTCTCTAAGTCATGTATTATCTCTTACACACTTTTTTCAAACTGATTGGAAAGAGCATGATTTTGCTAAGTCTAAATGGAAACATAATTATGGGTAGGATGGGGGGTAAATATAATTATAATAATTATTACTTCTATTTTAGTGATAATTGAGGTGATTCCATAAATATATTCATCTTGATATGAGGGATATCATGGTACAAAAGTTGTATTTTCACAAAATAGAGGATTAAAATACATACCAACTAAAGTTTTTAGTTACTTGTATTTATAAAAAAATCCATATATAACTTGTACTCACCATATATTTATTACTTTAGCAATGTATTTAGCAATATTATATGTTATTATCCCATCTGGTGTGCTAAAAACTATTATCACTTATAAGTGCACCCTTACTAAGAATATATGCCTAATCTCATTCATATTGATACAATAAAATATCTCAAATGTGTGGGTGACCTTATTATGTATATAATATCTAGATTAAGTTTTGGTTCCCTTTAGTACATTCACCCACTTCTCTCTAAACTCTCTCAAATAGTGTTTTTTACTAGGAAAAAGGTAAAAGGAGATATGCTAAAGATAAATTGGGGTGATGCACCAATATTGAGGTAAATTATGTTTATATTTTATATAATTTTTAATATAAATAACTTTCACACATTCACTTCATCTTTATATAGTGACTCTTGTATCATTATTTCACATAGAGGTCTCGACTAACACTCACACTACCTTGGAAGGAATAGACAATGGTTGAATTCACTTATAGATTAGGTAGAAATCAAAATTAGACACTTTATATGACCTAAAATAATATTAATTATATTTATAAAATTTGGATAATCATACATAAACATAGGAAAAATAACCATTCACTAAGTTCTATCAATAAACTAAGAACACACTTCATGAACAACTTGAAGATGGAGGAAAAATTTAGCTCTTTATTACTTAAAAGTTGAGGTAGTAAATTTTTTTATAGATTTTTAGTAATCCAAATTAATAATATCCTATAATAATTTTACAAATGATAATACACATATAATATAATAATAGAGAGAATACAATCATCTCCAACTAGGAAAGAGTTCTACATGTTATTCAAGTTAATTCCACTTTAACTCCAACTTCAACTCCACTTTTATGTCAAACCCTATTTATAATTTACTTTGTATCAATTTTAGAGTCATAAATTGAATTAATCATGAAATATGTGCCATAGGAAAGATAGATAGATAGATAGATAGAGAGAGAGAGAGAGAGAGAGAGAGAGAGAGAGAGAGAGAGAGAGAGAGAGAGAGAGAGAGAGTTGACAATTCAAATGGATCTTCATGCATCTTGAATCTTGAGCTAACTTTCTATGATCTTGCATGCAACTTTTGATCTTTTTTAGTTAACTCTTTTTGAACTTGCATGCATCTTGAAGTTGATTTCTATTACCTTTATTTCATCACAGAGTTTTTATTTGACTTAAATTTATTTGAAACTTGGATTTTGTCTTCATGTATCTCAATTTCAACTTGGATTTTGACTTCAGTTAGCTCACTTGGAACTTGCATGCATATTGACTTTCTAAATTTAGTCCAAAGGGGTTAATAGTAATTATAGAGATAACAGGGTCATATAACTCAGTTGTGAAATTTATATTAAGTATTTTAGTGTGAGGTTGATTAATTATTGATATATTTTTTAATGAATGGTATTTTACTTGTATTTATACCACACCATTTGAAATAATCTTAGGGGAGGATTAAATTAATGCCATAGGCTGACCCATACATGTCAAAATATTTACAAATTTTATTATTTGGAAGGTAGGATCTCTAGCATCATATTTGGGACATTAGCATTGATGTTATCCAAATGGTAATCTTCTAAAAAATATTTTTTTAAGGACTTGTAATTATCATAATAGGATATAAATCAAGTTTTTTATAGACTATGATCTACAGGTGACCTAGGTCACTATAATATAAGGGTCATACTATAGGATAAGTAGCTAGGTATATTGAGATGGTGAACATGAGCTTTGCATCAATGGAAAGGTCATAAATTGAAGGGTTATACCATGATTGGTATTGATTAAGTTTACTAAATTAGTATATCATGTAAATCATATTTTAGTATGTAAATTCCACCTCATGTTTAATCTAACAATTCATAAGGATTAAATTACTAGGTTTAAAGGAAACAAATGGATACCATAGTGTGTATAATATATTGTGTCTTTACTTGAGCCATGTTTTAATTTGTTTTTATACATTACTTACAACCAATAGCATGTTATAGTGTCATTGTTGTATATAATATGAAATTTTAATAATTTGAAATATTTTAAAGTAAATAGAGCAAGGAATGAGTACACGTGTGTCAATGAAACCATGTTTCCCCTTGGTACTTTACTTTGATGATGATGCTTCCATAAATAATTTTATAAAGAGATATTCATAAGTAAACCATATATATGTGAAGAGGAGGATTTTGGGGTGATTATTACCCCAATATGTTGCAAGGTCAAGTTGTTCCAAGGCCATCAAGAACACTGAATCTCAATCACACAACTCAAGTGTTTACATAATCTAGCCAATCTAGACAAAGTCAAGTGGTGTAATCATATGAACCTAAAAAATTGGGAGTATTTCCAAGGCCATAAAGGGTGATGATTCTTTATCACACTAATCAATGGATCCAACTATTGTAGATAAAAAAGGATCAATTGGTGTGTCTTGAAAACCTTGTTCATTCCCCTTCATCATATTTAATTTAAGTGATGTATAATGTAAAAATGTATATTTTATTTAGTTCATTTTCATGTAATATACACCTATAATATGTCTCAAGATAAATTATCTATGAAAATGTAACCTCTACTCTATAAGCTATGTATATAATGTCTACCACAAATCTAAAATATTATCCTAAATATGTGAAAATGGGTACCAAATACATAATATCATGTCCCAAGTGTATATCTAAATCATTTAAACTATATAAAATTATACATAATGTTCCAAAAGTTTTTTTAGTTTCATATCTTTATGGCATGTCCCCACTGATATCCCCCCATTTAAGGTTAGGGGAATACAATCTAGTAGTCACCTTATCTCAAAGGGACAAGATAACCATACCATATTTATATCAATCATGTAGTAAAGAATCATTTATTATTATCATGTCTAAGTAGATGTATTAATGAATATCATAGTATTTAATGACAAAAAACCCTAATATGCATGATATGGATCATGGGAAAATTTATAAGTAAGAATCACAAATTCAGAAAATAATCAATCACACATACAATAACATTAAATGTCACTCAAAAAGGGTCTAAAGAGACCTCAAACAAGAGGAATGTTGAAAAATTTCACAATCAAGGTGAGGACATGTTAAAATGTCCACAAACCAAATAAAAAACATTCAAGGCATTATGGTCAATAAACAAGGAATATTTTAAAATATTCCATAGTCAAAACAATGTATCAAATAATAAGTATAATCAAGTAAGCCATGTGATAAGATGAGTAAGTGAAATATAAGAAACCAACATAAGCATACCATACTAGTTATTGTATACATGTGTTAAAAAAATGTCCTATAGTGTATCATATATAGGACATTATGTAATGTGTAAGCATAAGTATAGACATGTGTAAGTGTTAGTATATAAGTGAAACATGATAATATAAGGTGATCATAAAATAATGTAACATGTATCAATTTTGATAAATCAAGTAAATGCCCCTAGTGGAGTGTGTCACATAGGTAGAGGAAAGGTCCAATATATGTATGCTCGTGTATCATGTATCTAGTGTATTAATGTATCACAATCAAGTACATATGAAACATGTGTCTATGAAAATGAAATGAGATGATATCTACTAACATAAAGTAAACATCATATATGCAAAAGATAGTAAATATATGAATGCTAAATATTTTTGTATTTTTGTTTTATTTGACTGTTTTATGTTTTCTTGATTTTAGATTTTTTAAAAATTCACAAGTTATCCAATGATCTCAAGATGAGGAAAAAAATATATGAGGAGTGGTAAGTGATTAACATTTCTTGAATGAAATGTGTCATATATATGCATAACAAAATAAAAAAGGGTATCATTTTCTCTTGTTATGATTGTACTTGATATCTTTTATTAAGAGATATTTTAATTTGCATGCAATTGTTCAAAATATGTTCCCTATTTTTTCATTTATATTACCTTATATTCATTATCAAATTTAATTTCAACTTTATTTTTATCAGTCATTACTCCTATTAGTTTTAACGGTGTTCCTATAAACACAACATTGTATACACTTAGATTTGAAATAGCATGAAAATTAAGATAGAACTCTTTTAAAGTAGTAGAAACTCCTAATTTGACTGATCCTATACATGTTTTAGATACAATAGTTTGATCCAAGTGTGGATTCTTATTTCCAAGAGAGCTATTAAATGACAAAATAAAAAATTATATCTTGATAGTCTATAATATTGATATCTATAAATCTCTTGCCATCTACTTGAGCAATGATAACAAAAGGGTCTTAATATGAAGAAATACTTAATTTCATTATTTTAACCACATTTGAAAATTTATATATTTAAATTTTCTCTTGATTTTTTACCTCTTTTGTTAAAACCCCTAATTTAAGCATGTTTTTTTCTTACCTTGAACTTTATTTTTCAATTGCTCTTTTTATAACATTTTCTTTGAAATTAATTATTTTTGTAATTTTTACTTTTCCTATTGTGCCTTCTATTAAAAAAGTCATCTTGACCTTTCTTTAACATTGCTTGCTCTATATTTGCATTTTGAATATTTTCTTATTCTGCTTATTCGTTTTGTTTAGTTTTTTAAGCATTGGTTGTAAATGTATTTTGTTGTAGCTTCTTATTTTGATACAAAACCTTGTTGGGTAAAAGACTGATAGGTGAAGATGAAAATACATGATTAGCACTAGCATATTTTAGATTGTTTGTATGTGTGTTATTATTTTCCCTTGATGTGATATTTTAAACCAAATATTTATTTTGATTTTGTAACTCTTCTATTGAACTTGTCATAATGATGATTTTATCCTTAAAGTATTCATAAGCAAAAACCATAGGTATTTCAAATTTAATAAACATACACACTTTCTATATGAGATACAAGAAGTAAAGGGGATTGAGGAAGGGTATGTTGGTTATAGTTGACAATTTTGACCTCATAGGTCAAATTGTCACCCTACCATTCAAACTTTGCATATCATGCCAATTTATCTTGTGAGTCAATGAGTTGGCCATGAAAATTCCTTAATGTGATTATTGGGAACCAGACTATCTTAACACATCATGAAGGAATGAACATGTCAATTTGGTTATGTATTTAATAAGTTTAGTTAGGAATTCAACCAAAGTTGAATATTTACATGAAAATGATGTATTTTGTTCGAAGGTCATCCTTTTAAGTTTGATGTCTTAATGTGTTTTCTATCTTAAGATATAAGTCTTCAAAAATTATATAGTAGTGTGGGACATGTTGGGAAAAATCAAATTAAAGCCATAAAATATGGACATTTGGATTGAAAAAATAGAAGTGATCTACACGTTTGCCAAGTTTTTAAGCCTTGATTGATCAGATCATCAAATCTACAGTGTGTACTCAATCCTATAGTTAAAGATTAATAATGAACATGAGGTTAAAAGATCAAAATATCTTGATAATAAACATAATGGTTCTAAGTATCTTGATCATGGTGAATCCTTATAAAATAAACATATCATGTTTGATCAAGAAGGTCAAGGATTAATGGAACATGTTCAATCATGCAAAATTAGATCAATGGTATAGATCAAAGTGAAAAATTAAATGAACCTAGATTACATGTAAGGCCACCCTATGGAATAAGCATGTTAATTAGATGGAGACTAATAATAGGGTCCATAGGAGGCATGCAAGACTGCCAAGTGTCATATTCTCTAAAAATGAGATAAATATCAATGTAGGGTTACCAAGTGGCACAATCTTAGAATTAGGTCCAAGATCAATGGTAACATTGAAGGTCAAATCTAAGAGACTCTCGAGGAGATCAATGGAGAAATTTTGATCAAATTATAGAGAGCACAAGATGAAGACACATGTTCAAGGTGATAATGGTCAGGTTTTGAAATGAACTAAGTAGCTCAAATAAATGCCACATACGAAAACACATTGAATCAAAGGATTTTATGGACCCAAGTAGGAAAATGTATAAATGTGAAATCTAAATATGATATGGGTTACTAGAATAAACCTTGAATATTCATATGCAAACATTAAAACTTAGTTAGACCCCTCAAAATATTTTAGATGTAAGTTTTACATCTTGTTCATGATCAAAAGACTAAGTAGCCTATAGAGCTTCATTGACTTATGGCTATATGAAAACTAATATGGGGATTAGTTTTCATCTATAGTAGACCTATGTTTAGGGTTTGGAGTAATGGTAGAGTTGTGACTATGAAAAGAATGTTATAAGGGACACTGGTGAGTGAGTTCAAGTGACTTTATGATAACATAAAGAACATATCAAGGTGAATCATGGTGAAACAAACTCATTAATAACATGCAGAGTTTGGAGGTTGAAAATGGCATGTGGAGCATTCAATGAAGTTTCAAAGCCTTTGGGGACTTTTTCCTTTTTTAATGGATCATGACTTATCATCCCCAATAATTTCTTGTCTTTTATTGTGTTTCATGGCCAATGAGATGGATTGAAAGCTATTTGGGGATAATGAAGGTTAATTTATAGAGGTATGATTAATTCTAATTGATCAAAAATTAGTTAGGCCTCATTTATTGATTTATGTTTGCTTGCTTCCCTCTCTCTCTTCCCCTTTCCTATATATCTCCCATTTCTAACCCAATAAAAGGGACTCTTATGTTTTTGGCATGCATAGGTTATGCCAATTATTTTACTCTAACACATATTTGATGAAATAAAAAACTAAATTCCTCCATTCACAAGCTAAATTGAAGTGTGTTTCATGAATTCATTAATGTGTTAAGTGAATGCCTAATTTAATTTGCCTCTGTCTAAGTTTACCCACCTACATTAAGTATTTTGTATCTTTCACAAGTCATTCTAAGTGCCATAGGAAGTATTTTAATTGGTTTAAAAGTGGAAAAGACCTGAGATATATCCTCCCATGCTAGATTGATAGCTAGTTCATGCCTTCTAGTGAAATACTTATGTGAAATGTGATCAAAGAGTGAGTGAAGTGATACTTTTAGGATTGAAAGTTTTTGATAGTGTGTCTTATGTAATTTTAAGTGCACAAAATATTGGTGAATCACCATATTTTTCATGTTATTATGAATTATTATCTATTTCTCTCCCTTTCCAAATTAAGAGATTGGTTTCGGTGGTAAATCCAAGGCAACCAGACCTCTCTGGAGGTTTAACCTCACTATAGGATACCCACAGCCTAAGGTTGTTCCCATTTTGTAGCTTAGTTAGAGGGAGCCTAAATAAACCCCTCTAAGGGTAAAAATTAAGTCCATAACAAATTTTGATATGCTTGATGGGACCCATTCTCATTGTCATTGCTAAAGTTTAGACTTGAGGAGAAATATTTTTAGTAGAAGAAGGCATGCATCATCATTAGAATATAAAGATTCTTTAGGTGGTAGGGTTCATAGTATCATCTAGGAAATACTTTCATGCCAAAGGTTACTATGGGGTTGGCTAGTAAGGGTATTCCTCTTGAATTCATTGAGTTTCACTCTACTTCATATAAAAGAGAAAGGTTTAGTAGGAAAAATCCATATCCTTAAAGTCAATATTCATCTCATGGTCATTCTAATGTCTTAAGCATTACAATTTTCACTATCTAGATGGCCATCAAAAATTAAGTGTTTGTTCCATTCAATAAAGGTAATCCATTGAATTTATCCTAGTTTGATGATATTCTTATGTTTTCTCTTAAGAGTGTCCTAATATTCTCAAGTGAATATCAAAAAACTCCTATTGAGCACATCCAGGATGTTTCCAACCTTTGTTCAATTCACAATATAGTTTAATAGAATTTAGCTATTAGACTCATTATTACTTCCTTCAAAGGAAAAACACTATATTGGTATAGGAACCTTCCACTTAATTCCACTTCTACCTAGGATGAATTTGGTACAGCCTTAGAAAATTTAAGGACAAATCTGGTAACCTATCCTTAATTAAACAACTAACTTCCATAAAGAGAGATCTTCATGAGTTCATGGACCAAGTTACCTGAATTAATTAGACCATCCCCATAATATAACTTCTTGTACTATCTAAAATCTATCAACTTTGATATTAGTGTGATGATACAGTTGATGGGTGGAATTACCTTACCAGATACTTATAAGGTTGTAATAAGAGTAGATAATAGCTTGATACAAGTTGGTAATCTCTTTCCAATGGCTACAATGCCTATATTCCAAAAATTTAAGTCTATACCAATTCCTCAAGTTCCTCAAATTCCATATTTAGCTCCTATTCCATCCCCTTGAGCCCAAGTTGCATCCCCTTCTAGTCAAGCTAGTGATCTTAGAGAGTTGAAAGGTTTGTTACAATCTTTTGAGAATGAAATATTAAAACTCAAGAGGTAGAAATACTAGGATAATAGGCCTTATCAATAATAAAATTAGACCACCTATCATCCCTTCAAAGATCAAAGGCCTCCTTATCAAAGGTTCAGAGAAAATAGATCACCCTACCAACCACAAAGATCCATAACCCAAGCTGGACCATATACAAATCTTGACCCTAATGTACCTTCCATTTTAAAAACTATTATTCCCATATTACCTTAATACAACTTGATGTAGGATTTAGGTTGGAAAAACTCTAATCTCAATGATACTCAAAGCCAAGCCTTGGTGTCACAAAACATTACTATGCCACAAATGACATAATAAGAGTTTTCTCTTCAAGGAAGTCAATACCAAGAAAAAATTTTGGAATCATAAGAAGAGACAAAAAAATTTCAATGGCAACTTGATTCCATTAATGTGAATTTTTAAATAGATGATCTTGTTGTTATCAATCAGGGTGGTGAGATTAGCAATACAAGTGGTCAAGTTATAACTCTATATAGATCTAAAATAAGATCCATTGATGAGGCTTGATATGTGATTAATTATTCAATTACTCCTAATGTTGTTTCTAAGAGTAATGAATATCAAATTTCTACCCCTACAACATAAAAAAATAGAATATGGAGGTTTGGAAAGTTCCTCAAGTACCTTTAGTTCATGAGTAACCAGTGGTTCAAAAAGTGTAGCCAAAGGTTAGTAGGGCTTAATTAAATATAGTGGATCAAATGAATAATTATAACATTAGAATTAGTGTGTGGTATTCCCTCTCTATTCTAGGATAAAAATATATGCTCATTTAAGATATTTTATCTCTTTGATTGTCTCCAAAATTGATTGAAAAATAAGGTATTGTCCTAACTAATTCAAACTAGCCAACTAAACAACAAGTATAGTAGGTACATAATATGGTAAAGGTGGAAAGAATTGAGTTAAAATAAATTAAAACTCCTACTTTCTACCTCTCTTTGATATTTGGTGACACTCTAGTTCATAACTATATGGTGGATAGTGGAGCCAGTAACACTATTACGCCTAAGCAAATTATAGATAATCTTGGTCCTTTTTATGAAACAAATACTAAAGGGGTATTAAAAATATATGGATCACCAAAAAAAATAGTATCAATTATTAAATATTTTAATTTGACACTACATGATTTTCCCAATGTTACCATTTAGCAAGATGTAGTTATGGTAGACTTTCCTCCCTACTTTACCATGTGTCTATCAAGAGACTTCACCTCAAAGATTAGAGGATACTTGTTAGCTGATTGGATATATTTGATGTTAAAAACTAGGTATGTTACCAAGGTAATAATACATTTTGAACCTATTGCACATTTCCATTTGGATCCATATGTGCCAAGTGTTATGAACACTAACTATGTCATCTCAAATGAGGTACTAAAAACTAGTGGAGTGGAAACTGAATCACCTTTAGATGGAATTCTAGATTTATTCCTTGATGAGTGGGCCCATAATTTTCATGAGCTTATCCTTAAAATATAATTGATGAATATGGAGTTGGTATTTATTTCTTCCATTATAATGATGCTCTAATTCTATACATGATGAAGGATGATGAGTCTAGTGATGGTCTATGGCAATTATACTTTGATGGATCGAGGAAAAAGCACGGTAATATGTCTAGAATGATATTGATATCTCCAATAAAACAAATTTATTTCTCTTATATTAAGTTTTAGTTTGGTTATTTAAATAATTTTATAGAATATGAGGCATTAGTTGATAGTTTGAAGTAGGATAGGAAGATGAAAGTCAACACCTTACAAGTTTTTAGTGATAGTGACATTGTAGTTCACTAAGTAAGAGGTCTTAATGTACGCAAAAATTAATTACTTAGATCTTATAATCATAGGGTGTGTAACTTACTAGAGTATTTTCAAGCTTTCAACTTTCAATCAATACAAAGAGATGAGAACAAACATGAGATATGTTAGATTCCATTAGGGCATAATTTAGTATCCCAAATGATATAAAAATTGAAAAAATTAAGTCACATATAAAGGTGGTTGTAAGGCCTTCTATTCTGAATAACCATGAAAATTTTCAAGTATTTTAAGATAATCAAATTGACAGGTTCTTACAAAAAGAGGTTGAGTTTTCCTAAATAAATCAACAAAAGTTCTTGTAGCAGTATGATAATTAAATTGTGCATCTAAAAACAAATAAGTTACCCAAGGGATCAGTCATGCTTGAGAACATATTCAGTGGTGATGATGAGTTGAGAAAGGAAAAGTCATGTTTATCAATGAAGGAGGAACACTATCCCAGTGTGGAGATTACATCTGGTAAGAGCTTAAATTTTGGTAAGGTATGCAATCCATCACAAAAAAATCTTTCATTTAATTATTCATAAGTTTTTTTTATGTCTTTTCATGGAAATATAGTGATTTCAAGGGATTTGATCTAAGTCTAGCTCAACACACCATTGAGTTAGAGGCTAAAACTAACCCAATAAGACAAAGATAGAGACCTATCGATCCAAAGCTTGAGCCTTTGATGAGAGCTAAGATTCATAAGCTCATAGAGTCAGCTATTATATTTCTAATCAAGTACTCAACTTGGGTGGCAATCCTTATTCTAGTATAGAATAAAAATGGTGAGATTATGTTATGTGTTGACTTCCATGATATAAATAAGGTTTCCCTTAAAGATCACTATCCATTTACATCTATGGAAAAAAAATTATAGTTTTTTAGGTTCAAAGAGGTTTTATTTGTTAGATGTATATTGTGGTTACAATCATATTTTTGTCAAGGAAGAACACCAGTTCAAGACAATCTTCACTATAAAGTATTGGACATTTTCATATAAAAAGATGCCCTTTGGTTTATCCAATTCTAGAGTAACCTTTCAGAGAGCCATGGATATATAATTCTAGGTCATTCTTAATATTTTTTTACTTATTTATGTGGATGACATGAAATTTTTCTCAGAGAGTGAAAGTGAACACATGGTTTACCTCAAGAAAGTGTTTGAAAGGTGTAGGAAAACTAGGGTGTTTCTAAATCCCAAAAAGTGTGTATTCTTAATTCATGAAGGTAAGCTCTTTGGGCATGTGATTTAAAAATATGGTTTGAGTATATATCTTGAAAGGATAGATTCAATTCATTCACTTTCCTTACCCAAGAAAAGTAATGATTTGCAAAGCTTCTTAGGGAAAATTAGTTTTATAAGAAGATATATTTTAGTTTTTTTCACTTTAGCTAAGCCACTTACATCCATGCTAAATAAGAATTCGAGTTTTATTTGGTTTAAATAAGGATTAAATAATTTTAAATAAATAGAGAAGGTCATAGCTAGTGCTTATACACTCGTAAACCTAGATTTCATAAAGGATTTCATATTATATACTTATGATAACATAGACACCATTTCAATCATTCTTATGCAATAGAATCATGAGTCTTTCGAGTAGCCAATAGCCTTCTTTATTCAAGGTTTGGAAGAGTATGAAAAAAGGTAATATTTTATTAAAAAACATGCACTTTCAATTATAAAGTCTCTTAATAATTTAGATACTTGCTATGTAATAATATGATACACCTAATGGTTGCCCATCCAATTATCAAGGAGTTTCTCTTGAACAAAGAAAAATGAGAAAAGATCTGGTTAGATAATGAAGGTAATGGATTATGATGTGTAAATCAAGGTCATAAATTTCATTAGATGCAAAGGACTTTTTAAGTATCTAGATTAAAACTTGCAAGCAGCTAATGAGGTGGTTTTGGTGTCAAATAATGAATAGGTTGTAGATGATCATAACCACCTTCCATCTGGTTTCATGACTTGGTATGATATCTCCAAGATTGTATTTATCCCTCTAATCTAAGTAATTAAAAAATAAGATATTTTAAATTGTAATCAATTCCATTTATTCTTATTCATGGTGTCTTGTTCAAGAAAGATATTAATGACATGTTTCTAAGATGTATAGGGCCAAGATAAACACAGAGATTGCTTGAGTAGTTCCATGATGGACATGGTGGAGGAAACTATTCTACAAGGACCATATACCTTAAGATCATGAGAGGTGGTTATTATTTTCCTAGAATTTTTGGTGAGTGTTATGCATGGGTTAGTAAGTACAAATAGTGTGTTATGTTTATGGGAAAAGAGAAACTCATAACACTTCCTCTCAACCCAATCTAGGTGGAATAATCCTTCATGTAGTGGGGTATATAATTCATATGAATGATCAATCCACATTCTAGTGGAGGACACAAATGGGTACTCATTTCTACTGACTACTTCACTAGGTGTGTGTAAGCAATTTCCTTGAAAGAAGCTAATGAAATAGTAGTGTTGGAATTTTATGATACCATAATGATGAGGTTTGGTGTACCAAAAACAATAATTTTATATAATTCCTTAGCATTTATTGGCATGAGGAAAAGTGAGTGGGCACTTCATTTGGGTATATACTTTAGCACATCCTCAAATTACTTCTCCCAAGGTAATGGCTTTATTGAGTCCACAAATAAAAACCTATTAAAGATCATAAGAAGGATTAGGGAAGATAATTAGAGGTCATGGTATCTCAAGTCAAAATTAATTTTATTGGATAACAAGATGACAAACAAAATATCAATAGCCAACACTCCATAAAATCTAGTATATGGTAGGGAATCAAGGTTACCTATTTATCTTGAGTTTCATGCTTTAAAAATAATGCATCAACTTGAGTTGTTAGAGAATTAACTAATGGATATTAGCTATGTTGATCTTATGTAGCTATAAGATGTTTTAAATTAGTCCATGTTAGCCATGGAAATCCACCAAGCATAAATGAAGAGAGTCTTTGACAAGAGAGATTCTTCATGAAGTTTCAAAGGAGATTTGATCCTCAAGTGCGATGAGGATAGAGATAAAATAGGAAGGCATACAAAGTCTGACTCTCTTTGGAGTGGTTACATAATATCTATCTACAAATCCCATAATTCCTTCCAACTTGGAAATATGGATGGTGAGGAGCTTCCTATCCTAGTTAATGGGATACACCTAAAACATTGTTATTTAAGAGCTAAGTTCATTGTACATAATTAGTGTTCTTATTTTCCTCCAAGTGATATTATATCACATTAGTTTTTTTATGTTTTCCCCCAAATAAGTGATTTATTTTCACACTTGCTTGTTTAAATTAGTTTCCCTATTTTGTTTGTTTCCTTCCTTTTCTTGGTGGAATAGTTGTCTTATTTCATGTAAAAAGGTTCCTTATAGTCATGGATCAGATTTGTCATTATTTATAAGCCCAAAATTCATGTAAATGGTCAGGTTATCAAGCATAGAAGGCATGTTTCCTAGATAATTTGCCAAAATTTAACAATTTTGACCTCATAGGTCAAATTGTCACCCCTACCTTTCAAAATATTACATATCATGCCAATTTATCTTGTGAGTCAATGAGTTGGCTATGAAAAATCCTTAATGTGATTATTAGGAACCAAACTATCTTAAGATGTCATGAAATAATGAACAAGTCAATTTGGTTGTGCATTTAATAAGTGTACTTGGGAAGTCAACCAAAGTTGAAGAATTATATGAAACTGATGTATTTTGTGTCAATGTCATCCCCTACAATTTTGGTGTCTTGATGTGTTTTATATCTCAAGATATAAGTCTTAAAAAATGATCTAGCTATGTGGGACATACCAAGAAACATCAAATTAATGTCATAGGAAATAGCCATTTAGATTCAAAAAATAAAAGTGATCCACAAGGCTACCAAGTATCAAAGCCTTGCTCGATTAGATCAGAAGATCTATGGTGAGCACTCAATCATGAAGTTAAAGATAAATAGTGAACATGAGGTTAAAAGGTAAGAGGATCCTAATAATAAATTAAATGGTGCCAAGTGTCTCAATCATGGTGAATCCCAAGAAAATCAATGGATCATATTTGATCAAGCAACTCAAGGATCAATGAAACACATTAAATCATGAAGGAGAAAATTGATGGTATAGGTCAAAGTCAAAAATCCAATGAACTTAGATTTCACATAAGGCCACCACATGGCATAATCATATTAAATGGATGGAGACTAATAGCAAGGTCCATAGGAGGCACATAAGACTACCAAGTGTCACATTTTATAAAGTCAAGATAAAGATCAACATAGGGATACCAAGTGGCACAATATTGATAGCAAATCAAAGATCAATGAAAACATTAAAGTTCAAATATAAGAGATTCATAAGAAGATCAATAGATAAAATTTGATCAATTTTTATAGAGCACATGATGAAGAGATATGTTCAAGGTGACAACAGTCAGTTTTTGAAATAAAATAAATAGCCCAAAGAAATTCCACATAGGTAGACATGTCAGATCTAAGGATTTTTTAGACCCAGGTAGGCAAATGTATAAATAAGAGATCCAAATATTATATGGGTTACTAGAAAAAACCTTGAAGATTCATATGCCACCATTAAAGCTCAACTAAACCCCTCAAAAGCTTTTAGATGTAAGTTTTATGTATTATTCATGATCAAAAGACTGAGTAGCCTATGGAGATTCATTAAAATATGGATATATGAAATATAATAGGAGGATTGGTTTTCATCTATAGTGGACCTATGTTTAGGGTTTGGAGTAATGTTATAGTTGTGATTGTGGAAGGAATGTCAGAAGGGACACCAGTAAATGAGTTCAAGTTACTATCTAATAATGTAAAGAATATATCAAGGTGAAACACGGTGTGATAAGCTCCTTAGTAAGATGGTGAGTTTGGAGGTTGGTAAAGGTAAGTGGAGCATTCAATTAAGTTTCAAATCCTCTGGGGACTTTTACCTTTTTTAATTAATCATGACAAATCATCCCCAACAAGTTCTTATCTTCTATTGTGTTTCTTAGCCAATGAGAGGGCTTGAAATCTATTTGGAGCTAATGAAGGTTAATTTGTAGAGGTAAAATTAATGTTAATCAATCAAAAAGTGGTTGGGCCTCATTTATTGATTTTTTTCACTTCCCTCTCTCTCTTCCCCTTTCCTATATTCTCCCATTTCTCCCCTAATAAAAGGAACTCTTATGCTTTTGGCATACACATGATTTGTCAATTATTATACTCTAACACCTATTTGATGTAATAAAAGATTAAATTCCTCCATTCACAAGCTAAATTGAATGTGTTTCAAGAATTCATTGATGTGGTTAAGTGAATGTCTAATTTTCTTTTCTTATGTCTGAGTTTACCCACCTTCATGAAGTGTTTTTTAGATTTCACAGGTCATTCTAAGTGCCATAAGTAGTCAATTGATTGGTTTGGAAGTGGAAAAGACCTGAGATTTTCCCTCTCATGCTAGATTGATAGCTATTTTATTCCTTCTTGTGAACTACTTATATGAAAGTTGATCAAAGAGTGAGTGAAGTGATATTTATAGGCTTAAAAATGTATGATAGTGTGTCATGTGTAATTGTAAGTGTCCAAAACATTGGTGCATCACCTTCTTTTACATGTTATTATAAACATTATCTATTTCTCTCCCTTTTCTTATCCATTTATTATTTTATCTAATAGATCCAAAGGAACCATCCCTCTCTAGAGGTTTAACCTCACTATAGGATACCCACATCCTAAATTTGTTCCCATTTTATGGCTTAGTTGGAGGGATCCTAAAGAACCCCCTCAAAGGGTGCAACTTAAGTCCACAATAGTTACCTTATTTATATAATTATAGGATGGAATACCTTACCCATTAAAGTATTGATATCATGGACCTACTTAGAGCCAATGTAGTTATCTCCCTCCTTGGGGTGAGGAAGAGGAAGAGGCTCCTTTTTATCCATTCTAAATTTTACAAAGAGTAAGATGTGAACATGATAAGAGAGACATATGAATTCTAGTGAATAATCCTACATGATAATAAAATCATAACTAAATAATTACTATAATTCTTAACCATATAAGGTTTAAAACCATAGAGTAAGCTAAGGTTGTGCAAGAAGACTCATAAGTTGGGCTCACCAAAATTTTAACCCTCTTTGGATGGGTTATAAGGGGATAACCTAATAAACTATGGAATAAGCTATTTTAAAATTAGGTTAATAAAATAAATTCAAATTATAATATTTTGATTTATAATTTTAATGTGATAATATGTTAAATATAGACAATTATAATGGAAATTAATATTCTAAAATTTTCAATATCAAGGAGAAACAATAATTTTATTATTCAATAATGTGTAAATAGATCTGACATGTATGTGTCTATAAAGAGACAAATTGATGTTCTACTTTGATTCATCACATTCTAGAAAATATCTCTTTATTAGCCTAGAAAATACTATCATTATCTAGATAGTATAATTGACACTTCTTTCTTAGTTCTAACATTTCTACATAGATCAAAATATATAATGTTTTCTTGAACAACCACATGCACATATTAAGGTTCACCTTCACCTTGTAGGTTATTGACTTGGATCATGTACACAACTTCCTAGAATCAATGTTTTACTCAAAACCCTAGATCCCCTAACTTGGCATGTCACTCTAAAAATTAGGGATTAGTGGGATAAATGAAATCTACTTGACCTTAAATACCCATTTGTCAATGAGTGCTTCCTACATATATATTTACTTAGAATAAAACCTCAAACTTATGTAGTTATTCCCCTTATGTGGGCTTATGTGTGAATAAAGTCTACTTGACCTTAAATACCCATTTGTCAATGAGTGTTTCTTAAATATATATTTACTCAAAATACAACCTCAAACTGATGTAGTTATCCCCTTTATGTGGTCTTATGTGTAAATAATTATGCAATATGCTATATGTGAGTGCATGTAGTGATCTAGCTTGTAACTTAACAAACATTTCTCATGGGATTATCTTTGAATGATTTGAATGTATAATAATATCTATCCTATGACTGGTTTGGATATAAGGAAGAATAGGTTAGTATAACTTAGTTGTGAAAGTGATTTTTAGTAGTGTAGTGTGAGATTTATTTATGATTGATAGATGTTTTAACGAATGGTCTTTTACTTGTATTTATACCTAACATTTTGAAATTATCTCATAGGACATTTAAATCGATAACATAGGCTAACTCATACATGTTAGAGTATTTTTAAATTTGATTATTTAGAAGGTAGGGACACTAGAGTTAGAGTTGTGACATTAGTGTTCTAATTTGGATAGTAGTTTAATATAAAATATAAATTTGTTAAGGATATATAACCATCATAATATGATATAAATCAGATTTTAGACATAATGTGAGCTACATGAAATCTAGCTCATCATAATATCATGTTCATACTATAGGATAAGCAATTAGGCATAGTGAGATAAAAAATGTAGTCTTTGTGGTAATGGAAAGGTCATAAACTAAAAGGTCAAGGCATATATGTATTTATCAAGTGTACCAGACTAGTTTTTATGTTTCTTTATTTCCTAAGTTTTGTATGATTAAGTGTTAGTCATGCACCTAAAGGAAGGGAGAATCCCACACATTATCATGTTGACATATCCCATAAATCTACCCTTGGCCATAAGGCCTTACAAAATAAACATGTCACCTTCTTAAAATAACTACTTAATTATTTCTTCCATGGTTATAGGGATTTTACACAAATAGAAGAAAAATGAATTGATAGGCTTATATATGTACTTCTCAAGATTAGGTATATCTATATTCTCTCATTTATGGCTCGATCTACATTCCTATTGTATATGCCTCTAAATAATATATACCATCCATCTTGGGTTTATGTTTCCTTCAACTCTATAATAACATGCATTGTATCTATTGCCCAACTGTGGTCTAACAACTCTTCAAAATAACAAAACTTAGGTCTTTGTATATTCAGAGCAAAACCCTAAAACATAACTATAAAATTCACCCAAGAAAAAAAGGTTGTGTAACATAAATGAAGACATCCATATTATAATCATAGTCTACATGCTTGTAATGTACACCTTATATCCATATCCCTTACCAAATTGATGTATCTTTTACAAGCTCAATTTTTTCTATGCCAATAAAAATACATCTTTACCTCTTTCTAGGTCTTTGTCAAAATGAATGAAATTCCTTTTTTCCTTGACTCAATATCTTATTAAAATAGGTGTGATTCCCTCATCTCTTGTCCATTCACATCTCTATTCAAACAATCAAAAACTCATCCATATAGTGACATCAATTGTTTATGTAAATGTTATAGGCTTTCCATGATGGACATGGTCACCTCACCATTCTAAAAATTAATGAAGAATATATATGGAAATAAAAATAGTCATCTATCAAGATTCTTCATTTTCCTATGGATATTTGAGACCTATGTATATATGGTTATGCTAATCCTCCATCCAGGACTCAGCTTGGCTCCTTCATTTGCTAATGGAGTTTAAAATCCCCAAGAGATCCTTTTTTTAGGCTTGGCTCTCCTTTATACCTATGTCCCTATGTAATGGCATTCCTAGGGTTGTATAACCATATTCATACTTCACCCAAAGGCTTACGACCTTTCCAATAGATGAATTCACATATAATTTTTTAATATGCCATGGCATTTGGCTTTTTTCAACATCTACCTTGACACCATCGAATGGTGAGATGCTTCATTCCACTTCTTCAATTATCCCAACAAAAATAACTCTTTTACCCATGATCCATATATTTTTCTAACAAGATGTCAAATTTCTTTTATGAGAATGAAATCCCACATTTATCAAGATAAAACATAACAAAGCCTTTAAATAGGCTTTTAGAACCATATTGTAACCATGGCTTCGGCCATGTGTATAATCCTTCACTATTTTTGGAGTTTGTTTGGGTGGAAAATTTGGAATATTTAATCTAACTCTCTCAACTCGGTCTTAGAACGTTGAGCTAGCATTTGAGTTAGGTCTTCAAGTTCGGTCACATCACTCAAGTTGGTACTAAACTTGAACTTGATCTCATCAAGTTGGCACTTGAGTTGGTTGCTTAGCTATTTCAGGTTGTATAGTTAAACTTGACATGCATAAGTGACTTGGAAACTATGGAAAGGATGTGGTGGTAGGCCAAATCATGGCCTAAGGACCCACCATATGGACCTCTTCCAAATTCTCCTAAACCTACCACATGTCACAACCAAAAGAACCAAAATAATGTATGGTTAATTATAATATAATTATGAAATTAAAGACACTATTACCATATATGGTGGTAGAGTCCCCTCTAATATAAAATTGGGCTCTACTAGCTATGGTTTCCATAGCTAGCCTTTTGTAGATAATCAATGAAGACATGTACAAAAACTAATGAATTAAAAAAATCCTCTAGATAAAACCTCCCCACAAAGAGGCTTTTGGTATCCAAAAGTCTAAATAATCCACTATATCTACTAAAAGGTTATCTACACCACATCAATCTAAATAAACTTGTAGAATTCAATTGTCCAACTATAATTATAAACTCTATATCCATTTTACCAAATTGACGTATTTACCTAAAATAGTCATTTCACTTGGTAGATTCTCTCAACCCCTACACTGCATTAATGTTAAGGTATTCTCCCTGTCATCAACATCACACAAGGTAAATCACATTTTGTTACATGCCTCATAGGATGTATAAACAAATTTCACACCTGTATACTTGCATTTTTACAAATGTTACCCATATATGGGTCTTTAAAAGTACATTTTGCATGACATGCATAACAAACATACTATGTGTATATAGGAGGTTAGTAATACAAACTTTACCCATATTACTATGTGAATTATATGTATACAATGTCAAGTATAAAAATGTATAATTAATTTGTATATCCTAAGATATTTAATGCATAATACCTAAAAGCATAATCAAGGAAACTGTAAACAACATAGTTAACTATTGTGTCCCTAAAATTGATTATTAAATATTTTCTTGTACTTGTCAAATTCCAATGTCAACTTAGAGAATTTCCATAATAAGAGATTCTTTACAAACCCACAATGCTACAAGTAACTAGTAAGCAAATATCATATAAATGTGAGAAGAAAACCAAGAATTTTAAACCTATCTCAAGGTTTCCTTCACCATTTGACTGTTCCTTGATTCATACCTCCATAAACTCATCCAGACTGAGTTATTTTCCAAAATATTATCACAATCTAAAACTAAATAGAAGATAGCAAAAATAAAATCCTTCCAAACACAAGGGTTATCAATTTTATTTCCTAAACCCAAGTAGTTAGGAAATCCAATAAATAGTGTTTGAAGAGTAACTTAGCATACTATTCCATACCATAGCTATGATTATCAAAACTATCCAATTAAACCATATAGTCCATAAGGGATGCTCCTTTTTTATGGTTTCAATCAACTGAATAGTAGGTGGTTTCATCTTGTAAACTCTATCTTAATAAGAGTTAGATGATCAATATTATATGTTCAAAATCCTTTTTAAAAAAAATCACATTAAGGTATATTTTAAATCCAAAGTAACCCACACAAAGGTTATCCTGACATCAATGATTCAAACCAAAAATTGTGCCACATAGTTATATTGAAACTAATTCATATCCCTTTGAAATATATGAAGTGCACATCTATTGAGTATTGGTTGGTATATTGTTGTGGTTTAAACAAATTCTTATTTACTTCTTGCAACTCTCAACAAAGCTATAAATACATAAACCAAATTAACAACTAATTACAAACTCAAAACTCAAAGTGCAAAACCTTTTCCATACTAAACAATGCCTTGTTTCCATTTCCATATCTTACCATGGAACTGGTATTTTCACTTATTCCTATCATGAAGGACATAAGCATCCATATTATAATTAGTAATACAAAATACAAAGGCTACACAACTAGTTACCAAAGACCAAAATATTATGTCAATACCATTATGAAATCAGACCATAATCATACCTCAATCTACCCTCTATGTAAGATTGGTAATCAAACTATAACTGATTCCTCTTAGATGTGCATTACTAAAAATGCCTTGCATTTTATCTAAATGCTTCACAAGATAGAAATTCAAATCCTCTCACAACACCATCTCACAATTCAAGTGACAATGTGTTATTTTCTTCACCCATGTTGATCTTACATGGCTAGTGGTTTCAGAACCTTGGCTATTAGAAGCTTGTCTTCTTCTAGAAAATTGGAACACCTTCTAATTTCCATTTGGGCTAGCCTTCCTACATGGTCAACTCAAATAGAAGAATCATTAAACAATAATCTGATATCTAAAAAGAAACTCCAATCTGAAGTATATTTAGCAACTGAAGCTAATCCTATAATCACCTATTTTATTACCAAATTTGATCCATAAATTGGGTAAAGAGTTTCTTAAATAGATATTAAATGTTTAATTCTTTGAAGTAATAGAATTGGTTGTAGAAATATAAGAATGAATTAAAATTAATTTGCCAACTTTGCAAATTAATTTTATACATTTAAAAACTCATATTTTATGTCCCATTTTAATTTCTCATAATTAATTCTAGCATTCTTATTAATTCATTTGCAATCTAATTAAATAAACTAAAACTCAGAATACTGAAAGGGAATGACACCAATTTGATAATAGAGTTCACCCATTTTGGCTATGTTTCTGGGTTCATAATTACAAATTGATCCATTAAAAGATGTAAATATTGAAAATTAAAACATATATCAAAATGTGGATTAGAAACCTATAATAGTGATAAAAATAGACTACGTGAAGACTTTAACATTGATCAGCAAAACATCTTATCAGAGTTCATCTTTCTCCATGTATTCAGATAATTATCCATTACAATATATGTGGAACTCTAAATACAAGAATAGTGATCTCAAGGAGTGCTCTACTTTCTAATAGACTTGCAACTCCAATACTGACCCTAAAACTATATACATCCCTTTGTGGGTAAAGGCCTTATAAATAATAGAGGCAATAAAAATTTCAAAGTCACAGGTGTCTCTATGTGTCCATACATAGTCTTAAAAATACATTTATTCCTTGCCTATCATGGTTCTCTTTATGGGTCTTTCTATGTTTAAATAAACTATAAGTAAAAGAATACATCTTCCTTTGGCCATAAGGCCTTAAAAAATAAACATGTTACCTCCTTATAACAATTAAATATTTCTTCCATGGTGTAGTCATATAAAATACAAAAATTGGTAACTTGAGCATGGACAATGACACCCAACCCATAGGTCCCTCTTTCTTGCTCTCATGACCCTCTTAGGCTTGTTTTCACTAATTCACATCATATTTATCCTTTTGGACTTGATCCTAGTTGAGCTAGGACCCTCTTTTCATGACTAATCCATCCCCCTAGGTCCCATCTCCCTAGGACAATAGCATCACACTAGAGCAATAGCACCATTGCCACTCTTGTCCACTTTTGGCACTATTTTATAAGCTCATTTATGAACCCAATAGTCAATTTATTCTAGTTTCAAATCCTTATATTTATTAGCCTATCACAAGGAAATTCAATCCATGACCAATAGATCCTTAAAAAATCCCATTCAAAGATCATTTGGAAAGGGTTGACAAATATCACAAAACAAGCAAGAATAAAAACAAGACTACTCAAGCACATTTCCCTATTCTCTACATACAACCATTCAATACTATTTATATCTTATTCAAATCCTTATACCAATCCCTAATCATCTCAAGTACACCTAGTTTAGCATTTCCTTATATTCTCATATCATAATTGTACCAAGCACTTTCAAAGGAATAATTACATATGGCTTCATTCCTATTCAAAGTATTTATATGTAGGTAATATGCCCACACACAGGGTGTGAAGCATGTCTAGTGCATCTTACACACATTAACCCCCCCCCCCTCTTGCTCAAATTTTGTCAAAGCACAATAAAAGATAAGGTTTTAATAAAGAATCCAATCTACAGGGAGCTATAAAAACTTTTGGCTATCTAAACTTCAAAGACCGGGTCACACAGACCTACAAACAAAACCCAGAAAGCTTAGACTCTCAAAACAATAATGTCAAACAAGGAATAAAGTGTTGGTGCCACTCCTGTCCACTTTATATGCTCTTGTCTAATCAAAAAACAAAGTTTAGATCTCATTTTGTAATAGCATCTTTATCCATCATAGTCAATATCAACCTCTATCTCAGTTGGATCATCATAGTTTCAAGCTAAGTTTTATTTCTCTCTATTCACTTGCTATTTTTAGAAAGTCTAAATAGAAATCATAATTAACAAATTGGTAGGTTAATTATCGCATAATTATTGACTAATTTTACTACTCAGACTTTTAACTAAACAAAAATAAAAACCCCAATTATTCCCAAAATTGTTAAATCATTGGTGAACCTGACTTACTTCATTTGTGCACAAAAACCCTAGAAACCCTAGGGTAAAATTCTTACTAATTTTTCTTATAAATTTATAAATTTTTACTTGAATATTTAAATCAAAAATTTATTTAAAATTTTAAAATTTAGTAGTAAATTTTAAAATAATTTTATTTCAAACTCTAGTTACCCATATGAGGTCCCAATATTTTTCCAGTAATTCTCCAATTTTTTTTTGAATTTTTACTAGCATATTAAAATCATAAAATAATTTCAAAATTCAATTGTAATTTCAAAAAAATATTTTTCTCAAAACCCTAGTTATACATACTAGGTCCTATTCACTCAAGCATTTTCTAATAATTTTTTAAAATTTTAGTTACATAGTTAAAGTAGAAAATCCATTCAAATTTTACAATTCAATAGTAATTTTTAGAAATATTTATTTTTTAAAACCCTAGTTACACATACTAGGTCCTATTCACTTAAGCATTTTCCAATATTTTTTTGAAATTTTAGTTGCATAGTTAAAGCAAAAAATCCATTCAAATTTTACAATTCAATAGTAATTTTTGTAAATATTTATGTTTCAAAACTCTAATTACACATACTAAATCCTATTAAATCACAAATGTTTTGATAAACTTATGATTTTTTATTTACATATCTAACTCAAAAATTCACTTTAAATTTCAAAATTTCATAGTAAATCCCAAAATAATTATTTTTTCAAAACCCTAGTTGAATTTACTAGATCCCATTGCTTCTTGAGGTATCACCTTACATGTTTGTGAGCTTCATATCCTTTTTATGCATATTTCAGTTCCTTGTTTAGATTATATCTAGTTAATCTTTTATACTATTAGCCAAGTTGTTTTCCTTGTGCCACCTAAGCTCAAGCTCCTTGCATCTCTTCTTTCAAGATGAAGTGCAAGACTTAGTGGAAATCCTCCTAAATTCACCTAGATTCTTGTAACTCAACCATTTACCATGGATAAATAACTAGTTCAAACTCTAGCTATAGATTCTACACATCTAGATTACACTAATATCAATGAGAATGATTCAAACAATTAGAAATATGAGAATGCTAATGATGATTTACACATTGATGCTTAGGCTCCACCACATTGGACTACCGATCCTCTTCCACCCATTGTTGATAATGACATTATACTCAACAAAGATTTGCTTCTCTAAAGTTTTAGAGAAATCATACTCTTATATTACAATCTCTCATGAAAATCAAAAAGTCTAAACAAGGTGAGTTTTCCATTCCTATAGAAAAACCAATTACAAATAACACTACAGGGGAAACTATGTCTCAACAACCCCCTATAGCAACCCAACCTTCTTCTATGCCACTACTTATAACTAGTACATCTTTCTCTCCTGATGTGGCATCCCTTGTGCAAGATATAAAATATATTCAATCCAAGGTACTACATATTGAGCAAGGTGCTTCTAGACCTACACAAGATTTGGAGACTTGTGCTCTACTACATACACCATTAGCACATCACACTTATTCCACACCCTTGCCACAAGGTTTTTTTCAACCCAAGATTATTCTTTATGATGGAAAGGGTGATCTAGAGACACATTTGAGAACTTTTCATGTAGCATGCTTAGACTATCTACCAAATGACTGACTACTTACCAAGCTCTTTCCAAAGAGCCTAAAGGATTATGCTTTACAATGGTTCTATAGTTTACCAAAATAGTCGATTAGTGCATTAAATACTTTAGCTAGCATGTTCCTAACCCATTTTAGCATCAACATTGGTAATAAGTTTTCATATGCTCAAGTTACACAATAAAAACAAAGGTCAAATGAGCATCTCATAGATTATGCTCTTTGATATAATATTATATTGGCTAATATGACTATCCCCATGGACAATCAAAAGTTATAGGATCTCTTCAAACAAAGTCTTCTACTAGATTTTCATGAATCAATTATGTTCAAAATATTCTCTTCCTTCACTGAATTATGTCACACACTAAAGGAAAGAGAAGTCCAGTTAATTTCAATGGGCAAATTCAAGTACATAAGTGTCTCAAAAATAACCAACAAGAGTAACAATAAAGTCCCATTCAAGGTTAAGGTCAATGATAACAAGACTCAAAATCAACCTATAGCTAATGTGGCTTTAGATCCCCCTCAACATGTGGTTTTATTATCACCTCCTCGGCATACATTTACCAATCCATTTGTTTCTTCAACCAAATTTTTATAGAAGTTATTAGATTATAACATCATATCTCCCCTCTTATTCAAGAAGTTGACCCAACCAAGCCTCTTACATAGGGATATGATTAGCATGCATTTTGTGAGTTTCACTAGGTATTAGGCCATATAATAAATAGATGCATTAGTTTGAGACACAAGATATAGGATTTAATAGATGACAATCATATTGATCTTAGAACTTTAGTTGAGCCTCTTCAAGTAAAGCAAACATAGGATAAAGCATTGAAAATATTTTCATATCCTTTTCCATAGCATTCCAAACAAGAGACATGGGATCAATCAAGGGTTCACCATGCATAACATGCATATACCCCACTAGATATATAGAAGGCACCTTTAGTTGAGTAACATCCTTTGAGAAACATGATTGGTGTATATAATTATAGATTTCCCACTATACCTTCCATCTCCTTCTTAGAGTAAGATATCATTGAGGATGATATATACTATCATGCATTCTTTATTAGAACTCCCATTCATAATCATCCTATTCATAGTGTTGTCATAAACAATGGATCTAGTGTGAAAATGTGCACTATGACATTATTTCAACATTTGGGATATTCAAAGAAGGATATTAGACTAATATACATAGTTATTAGTGGATTCAATGGGCACATACAAATTTCATTGGGTGAGATTGTACTTCCTCTATAGGTGGATCCAACACATGTGGCCACACCATTCACAATTGTTCCTAGCATAGGAGTTTTCTATGTGTTACTTGGTCAACCATGGATTCAAAAACTTCAAGTATCCCCTTTTAAAATTCATATATTCATGTAATTTATTCACACTAATCAATTTATTATAGTTAGTGGAGTTTCATATGAGTTACCACTCCCCACTTTAAAGCCATCTTCTACTTTGTAGTCACTAGTTTTAATTTTGCCACCAATTTTACTTTTGCCATTAGTTATATTTCCTCCTCTAGTTATGATTCAAACATATTTGAGGGATTCATTTCCATCATAGAGAGTTCATAGACCTCCATAGCTTTAGGATTCTAGATAGCTTCTATCTATATTATTCACACCTAGAGCAATATCATTGAGATCTCACGCATCTACTCATAAAGTATGTGTTCAAATAGCTACTCCTACTACTAGATGGGTCCCTAAGATCCCTATAGTTGCATCAACTTCTTATATTTATATGGGGACCCCATAATTAGTTCCCATTTTAGATACTTCAAAACATTTTCAACATATACAAATTTTAGAGCCACAGTTTTAGCATCACCATCATTCTTCTTGATCATGCAAGATTCCTCTCCTTGATAAAGACACCATGATATGGAGTCTCCCATGAGACTCATAGGTTATTATCATCCTTTCCCTATTTACCTTTACATAGTTTCTTATGCTTGATTTTACATAGCTCAAAAAATTTCAAAAGTATCAAAAATAATACAAAATTTCAAAATACAAAAACATTCAAATAATTTAAAAAACACAAAAACATTTTGATTGTGTGCATCATCCATGCTTTACATTGCTACTACTATGTTATACTTACATTTTTTGTTCTATGTTTAATCTTTGTTTATGTATCTACATTACCATGCTTCACTTGATTTCTTTTGAGTGTGTGTAGTGACATCTAGCTCTTTGATTGCTTTAATCTACCCATTGAGGGGGCATCCTACTTTTACATTGACAAACACATCGATATACATATCCATTGGGGGCATATTCTACATGACTACACTATCTGGGTTATGTCATTTATATATCACACATTCTAGCTATCATGTTGATGTACATTACTTACTAGCTTACATAGATTATTCTATCAACACTCACTCATATATATCACTTGTGAATTTCTTAGTATATACCTATTCTTGTAATAACATGTCTTGCATATTATCCCTCTTTATTTAATTAGTTAGATGTGATTGTACTTCTAGTTTCTTACATGCTTTATTTTATTGATTGTAATAGCTAGATTATTTACATTTCTTAGTTCTTATTTTCTCTTGTGTGTGCCTTAGGACATTTGATAATGTAATATGCCTTTTATCCATGTATGTACCTTTGGACATTTGCCAATGTCCCTTACCTGTACTCTTCTATGTGATTATGGATTTCACACCAACTTGTTTGTTTCAACTACATATGTATGTGGTATTTAAACATGCCTTGTATGCTTGATTTCCATTTTTAGTGATATGTGCCCATGTCCCTTGTTCTCTTGGCCCCTTGGCCACTATTCTATGCTTCTTGATTCTTACCTTGTGTGCTTATTTCTTGACTGCTTTTGATTATTTGAAATACCATGATCTAAATCATGCGTTATCTCACTTCTTGGATGCCATGATGGACATCTTGCTCTATCCCTCCATGATAACTAATAACTAGCTAGAATTTAAATTCTAGTTCATTACATTGCACATGTTATTACATTGTTACATCTATTTAGGCATACCCATGTTGATCTAACAATATCTCAATACAAACCATGTTATATCTTGGGATATCTTATCAATTATCATTGTTATATCATATATTTTATATCATAAAAAACTTGTAAGGATATTTCTTCTGAGGGTAGTGATTGCAAGGTCTTCATTCTTACCCTCAAAAGAGGGGGAAACAAACAGGGGTTTTGTCTCAAAGATCAAAGCCCCTATCAACCAAAAAATCTAGTTTTATAATAATCAAAATAACAACCAAAAATCAAATCAATTAGAATAGACTTGGAAGATAGTCAATAATCTAGAATATTCATCATGTTTGGCCCAAGACAACAACACTAAGACTAGATTATAGCACTGGTGGTGCTACTATCCATTTTTAGCAATCCTGTCTAAATAGTAAAAAAACTAGAATTTCTAAAAGTAGGTAGAAAAGTAGGTTTAGCTATAGATTTGCATAGCTAGACCAATTAAAAATCAATAGTTTTAGTACACATTTTTCTTATAGAATATAGATATAGGGGGTATCATGCATAACATGATGGCTCTCACTTCTAGTTTTAGATATGATAGTTGGTATAACTTCTAGATCAAAATCTATGTTCCAAACATCAGTGATTGGGGGTAATGTGCATGGCACATTTGTTTCTTTTCTTTCCTAGTTCAACATTATCTATAAAATCTTAATAGTTGCATGCCTCACTCTATATATAGGTTGTTGGAATCATTTTGGTTCAGATTTTATAAAAGCCTAGCTTCCATGTTTTTGAGTTCTTGAGTGGCTTCCACATAAGCTAGATTCCCAATTTTAGAGTGGCTTTTATATAAGCCTAATCTCTATCTTTTAGAGTGGTCAAGAGTGGCGTAGTATTCAGTATACATTTAGTTATCCATGCCAACATTGTCAAATCATAGTACATTCATTGGCTTTAGAAGACATCTTATACAACATACATTTCATACCAATATCAATTCATAACTTCACTTCATGGGGCAACAATGGATCCAAAGGACTAGATATACTTTATATTCTTGAGCCACTTGTTTAGAGGGATTGGACACATATTCCAAACATTGATAAACACACTCATAACCACCTAGCTTCACTTAGTAGACAATATTGGAGACAAAGGGCTAGCCTTTGCATTCTTGAGCCACCTTTCAGGGAATTAAGAACTCAGTTCCATTCATGATATTACTCTTGGTACAACATTATCCAACATTAATTAGCATCACTTAACATCACAACAAGTTTTTTATTATTCCACATATTTGATGAGTTGTATTCATTACTTTCTCTTCCTATCTCTTACCCAGATTTGTACATTTTTATTTTAGATATAGCATATCTAATAATAACTAATATACTCTTTATTTTCTTTTATAGATTCACACTTCATAACGTGCTTTCTCTATGCACACCCATCATCACATAAGATCCATGAGATTCACCCTTGTAGGTATGTTCAGGTACACTTTCTATTTTGCCTTTATCCTAGTATTTCACTTTGTTGTATCACTAGAATAAAAGGGGGGCAAGTTTAGTCATATAAAATGCAAAATTTAGTAACTTAAGCTTGGTTAATGACACCCAACCCACAAGTCCCTCTTGATTGCTCTCATGACCCTCTTAGGATTTTTTTCATTGATTCTTAGTCATTTGTAGCCTTCTGGACTTGATCCGAGATAAGATATGACCCTCTTTTCATGACAAATACATCCCCCTAGGTCTTGTCTCCCTAGGATAATAGTTCTACACTAAGACAATAGGTCTAATACCACTCCTATCTACTTTTGGTGATGTTGTCCAAGCTCATTTTTGGCCCCAATGGTCAACTCCTTCTAGTTTCCCATCCTTATCCTTGTCAACCTAACATGAACAAATTCAATCCATGACCAATAGATCCATATAAAATCCCCTTTAAATATAATTTGGAAAGGGTTGGAAAATATCACAAATTAAGTAAGAATACAAGCAAGACTACTCAAGCACATTTCCCTATTCTCTTCATGCATCCATCTAATACTATTTCTAGCTTATTCAAATCCTTAAACTAGTCCCTAATCATCTCAAGTACACCTATTTTAACATTTCCTTGCATTCTCATATCATAATTGAATCAAGCACTTTCAAAGGGAGAATTACATATGGATTTATCCCTCTTCAAAGCATTGGTATGTAGGTAGTGTGCCCACACATAGGGTATGAAGTAAGTCTAGTGAATATTACGCACAAAAACACCCCCCTATTGCTCAAATTTAGTCAAATCATAATGGAAGATAGTTTTTTAATAAATAATCCACTCTATAATGAGCTATATAGACTTGTGGCTATCAAATCTTTAGAGACAGTGGCATACAGACTTGCTAAAAAAACCCAAAAAGTTTAAACTCTTACAACTACAATGTCAAACAAGGACTATAGCATCGATACCACTCCTATCCAATTTCAACACTCCTATCTAATCAAAAAATTAATTTTAGATCTTAGTTTGTGATAGTCTCCTTATGTTTCATAGTCAATATCAGCCTTTGTCTCAATTGGATCAACATAGTTTCAAGCTAAGTTTGATTTCTCTCTATTCACTTGCTATTTTTAAAAAGTCTAAAAAATAATCAAAATTAACAAATTAGTAGGTTAATTATGGAATAATTATTGATTGATTTTACTACTCAAAATTTTAACTAGATAGGAATAAAAACCCCAATTATTCCAAAAAAAATAAATCACATAGCTATAGGGCCTTTACAAAAAGAGAAGAAAAACAAATTGATGGGCTCATATATTTACCTCTTGGGACTAGGTATATCTATATTCTCTCATTTAGGGCTTGGTTTATGTGCCTATTGCATCTCCTCTAGATAAAACATACCATCCTAGCTTAGGTTTGTGTTCCCTTCAAATTTGTAATAACATGCATTATATTTGTTGCCCAATCATGGTCCAATGGCTCTTCAAAATAATAGAACTCAGGGCTTTGTATATTCAAATAAAAACCCTACAATAAAAATATAAACTTTGCATGAGGCTAAAATGTTGTGTAACATAAATGAAGACATCCATATTATAAACATAGTCTACATGCCTATAATATACACCTTGTATCCATATCCTTTACCAAATTGAAGCATCCTTTACAGGCTTGAGTTTTTCTATGCCAATAAAAAAACATCTTTACCTCTCTCTAGGGTCTATGTCAAAATGAATGAAATTATTTTTACCCTTGACTCAATAACCTATCAAAATAGGTGTGATGCCCTAGGCTCTTATCCATTCATTGATCTATTCAAATAGTTAAACACCCATCCATATAGATATGTCAATGGTCTAAATAAATCTTACAGGCTTTCCATAATAGATGTGGTCACCTCACCATTCTAAAAATTGACAAATACTATATATGGAAATCAAAATAGTCATTTAATGAGATTATTTATTTCCCCATGGATATTTGAGACCTACATATATATATAATTACATTAATATTCCATCCAATACTTGGCTTAGCTCCTCCATTTATGAATGGGGTTCAAAATCGCTAAGAACTCCTTTTTTAGTCTAAGCTCTCCTTTATACTTATGGACTAGTGAAATAGAATTCTTGAGGTTGTAGAAACATAGTCCTACTTCACCCAAAGGCTTATGACCTTTCCAATAGATGAACTCACTTGTAATTTCTTTTATATGCCATGGCTTATGGCTTTTTCCAATTTCTACCCAGCTATTGTCGAATGGTGAGATACTTCATTTTAATTCTTTAATGATCCCAAAAAAACTAACTCCTTTACTCATGATCCATGGATTTTTCTAACATGATAGCATATTTCTTTTATAGGACTAAAATTTCACATTCATCAATATGAAACATAACAAAGCCTTTAAATAGGATTTTAGAACCATATTATAATCATGGCTTTGGCCATTTTTATAGTCCTTCATTTTATTTGGATTTGATTTGGGTGGTAAATTTGGAAGATTCTAGATAACTATCTCAACTCGGTCTCGAAACATTAATCTAGCATTCAAGTTGGGTCTTTGAGTTTAGTTCTATCACTTGAGCTAGTACTAAAATTGAACTCAGAATCACTAATTTGGTACTTGAGTTGGTTACTTAGTTTTCTCTAGTTGTGCAATTAAGATTGGCATGCATAAGTGACTTCAAAACTATGTAAAGGATGTGGTAACCTGAAGACCCACCATATGGACTTCTTCTAAATTCTCCTCATCCTACGATGTGTCACAACCAAAAGTACTATAATAATTTATGATTAACTATAGTGTAATTATGAAATTAAAGACACTATTACCATATATGGTGGTAGAGTCCACCTCTATTATAAAAGTGGGCTCTACTAGCTATGGTTTCTAAATCTATCCTTTTACAAATGATCGATGAAGAACTATATGGAAACTGATGAAGTAAAACAAATTCCTTTAGATCAAAAATTTATCCTAAGATAAAATGATAGTCCATCTTAGAATATGCTATAGTTTCATTATTTGATAAAAATACAAGATCTTCCTCACATACTTTGTACTTGAACTCCTTTGATTAGATGAGGGCTATCAAAATATTGGAAGTAATAACTTCCACTTCACCTTTCAATAATTTCATGTCCTGGGGATACTCTATAAAAGTATCTACTTGAGTTTTCAAAGCCTCAAATTGAATTTTTATGTCTTTTTGAGCATTCTCAAGTACCCCAACCTTTATCAACAATTATCCTCAAAGCACTAAGAAACTAGCATTCAAATATTGTCAATGGGTGTTTATTTATTTCTCTAGTTATTCAACATCTTAGACAAATTTCATGTGTTGTGCCTTGTCATTAATGCTTAGAGAATTCTTAGGTAATGTTTAGTTTTTTTGTTCCTCAAGTAGCAGTCATGTTTATAAAATTTGAATTATCAAGTTGAAAAAAACCATCAACGATGGGAATGGTAGTGCTCAATTTATTCAAAAACTCATGGCATATGACTGTATACATAATACTTTCAAACTTTATCAATTACTAATGCTTTCTCTCTTATAAGAACATATCGAGTCTCAATCTCTTTGAGTGCACACTTTAAAGGGTGAACCAAGAAATGGGTGGGTATACCATTGGTGCTTCATAGGATTGTTATTTGTTATACCACCACTTGTTATCAACCCAACCATATCTTATACACTTCCCTAAGCCTTATATCCTCTCTTTCATACTCAACCAAGCATTAATCACATTATTTATCCCCTTTATAAACCTAAAATCCTTTTTAATGATTTACATTACACTTTTAGGACCATCGACCCTATATTCAAAATGATAAATCACATTATGGGTCTAGGTTGGTTTTGGCCAACCTATACCAAGACCTAACTTATTTTTAGCTAATAATGATATATATTTTATTTGATTGACCCTATTGGCTAAAATTTTAGAAATGTTTAGGGTTAGATTCATCTATATATACACTTCATTTATCCATTTATTATAGATACAAGGAGTTAATTATTCATTTGAACTTATTTATAATATACTCTTATTCCATTCTACTTGAGAAGTTATAGCTTAGGGTTTATACTTGGATAATAATCTTGTCTTGTGGAAATTTTTTGGATGCCTTGGCCCCTTTTTTAGTGATCCTTACAAACCACAACAAATCTTTCAAAGCACCTTTTTCCAAGGAAGAGATTGAATCTTGATAGGTTCATATTCAAGGTAAGTATCTCTAACTTTTATCCTTAATTTTAATCAAAATAAGTAATATAAGTAATGTATTTTGAATCATTTATCTATCCATGCATTAGGTTTTACCAATACATAACTTAATTAGGATTCTCCTATGCATTTTTAATTTTTATTTTTATTACCCCCACTTCGTGTCACAAGATTTGGCAAGAACTATATTCGACTTTATTTTACTCGTCATTATACTTAGTGAATATGAAAACATAGGACCTAGTTAGGGTTATTGCATGGTATTTCTTGAATAAAGGATTTGCAACTCTATCTAGTGATGTTATTATGGTAAGGGATCCTTTAGTTAGGTCTAGCATATCTATATTGGTCATGAACATGAATATCTAATGTATCAACAATCAGAAGTGTTGGTAGGATTTATCTTCTCTAGGACACGATTGATTAATGGATCAGTTGAATTTCCATTTGTATACATTATGGTGAACCCAATGTGAATCAACCCTTTTGGGTTTTATTTCATGTTTTCATTCTAGTATTATATTACAATTTTATATTTTTGTATTACTATATCAAATTTATTGATATATTTCTAATAGTCTATGTGCAAGTTAAACATGCAATCACTCTAAAATGACTCTATTATATCTATGTAGGTCTTCTCCAAATATAGGTGACTAGATCAATCAGTTTGACATAGTTTTGGTTTTTAGTTTTAGATTTGCATACATAGTCAAACCAATCTACTATATTTATAATTGTCTTTTTTTAACATACAGGTCTATAGACATAGTCGAGCCAATCAAATTTTTTCACTTCTTTTTTAACACAAAGGTTTTATAAACTCCAACTAACTAGTCAACTTTGTTAGCAAAATTTGTGAATCAGTGTTTGAGCATCACAACATAAAATTTTACAATCTAAAAAATAAATAAACCCACCAAGGTTAATTATTACTCTCTCTATCATTTTAGTTATTTTTCAATACTATTTTTCACAAGTTTGAAGTTTGTGAAATTACATCCCTATAGCCAAATGGGTCAACTAACGTGACATAGTTCTATAGTCTATCTTCCATATTGAAGACATAGTCAACTTGTTCGACTGTGTCCTTCTAGATCTTCCTTTTGTAAAAAAATAGTGACCTAGTTGACTCTATTTTTAATTATTTACATATTATATCACCAGAAATGATTATGTACTCTTAACAATCAAAGAATTAACCTCTTATTTTAGTAATCAATTCACCTTTTTCAGTTGCTTGCATGCTTAACATGACAAAATTAGATTAATTAGGTGGTTTTTAAAATTACCATTTTAGCCACATTATTTTTATCTTTTGCACACATTTCCAAATCACTTTACACATAAAAATCATTAAACATTTATCTTATCAAGGCCTACCTACTTGTATTTCATCACTAAGGGGGAAGATGATTTGGTTTTATGGATAAGTATAAACACATGGTTGATGGTATATATTTGCAAAGAACCAAACACCCTTATCATTATGTGATTATGAAGTCATGGGGCAGGCCCCAATGCCAAGCTAATACCATCACCAATATAGATTTGTTTCAACTTAAACATCCTAACACTAGCCTTATATTTCTTTCTAGTTCCTCATTATAGCCAAGTTCCCAATCACATTAAAATTAACCTTCATTATAACTTAATAACACTTAGGAGTGACCAATTAGTTATCATTTATTTTTAATTTATTTCTTACTCTTTGATCATTGTATTTTTTTATTAATTATCTAGCATAGGTGTCAGGTTTATGTTGTGTGTTCTAATTAGATCAATTACATTGATCTAATTTCTTATGTAGTTAAATTAATTTGCTTAGGTACTATCTTGTAAAACTTTTCTCTATTTTTAGAATAGTGTCATCCCTATCAACATAGTCTATTATAGACTATTCATCATATCTACCTGTAGAACACATGGATCCCTATCAAACCATGTGTCTTTATCTTCTTATTTAGCCCTTATCTAAGTAGTACATAGTCCATATGTTTGGTTGTGTCTTCTTATTTATTGGCATGTTCCCTATTCATTAGTACACTATTAACCCATAGAATTATGTATCTCTTTAGCCTATTTCAATTTTATCCCTTACATCACATAGTCAACCTACTTGATTGTGTCCCTTTATTTTCCTATTCTTTGAATTTTATTCACATACTCTGTCAACCTAGTTGACTTCATACCTATTGGATGACACTATTATCTATCTGAATGAATTTTCCTCTATTTTTAATTCTTTTTTATTAATCTTAGATTCTTTCTTAAAGAATCATGAAATCCCTTATCAAAATATTTTTGGACAACTTGAATCCATTTATATTCTATATGGGATGATATTTTCTTCCTACTTTTACGTACCAATAGGATCCTCACTCTTGGAGTACCACTTCTCCTCCCACATCTTTTGATTTTAACATGGTTCACATCACTCAAATAGATGAGATTGGTGGTTCTGGTCCTTTTCATACTTATTAAGACAATTCCCATATTCAAACATCTCACCATAATGGTGGGGGGGGGGGTGAAGTTTATTGACACAAGTTTATCCATTAACTCCATAGGTAATCTACTACCTAGAAACCCTCTCCCTAATACCAATTTAGGGAATCCTCCTACAAAAACTAACCTACCAAATGATACAACTCGAATTCTTACACATATAGTGAAACAAATGAACATAATTCAAATATATAACACCTCCTAAATTATGGAACTATAACATCATTTGATCAACATGGCTAATCAACCTCATGTTTTTCTCCCTCAAAATAATCAAAACTTCATTCCTCCATCTCTAAGATATGATGTGGGTAATGTCATCCCCCAACCTATCATGAATAATAAGATGTTTCAACAGATCCAAAATGAGCCTTTATCCCCTTTCAATATTTATATTAATATTGGTAATATATCTCCATCTATTAAATACAATGGGACTAAAGACCTTACATATTTTTTTAAGGCATTTGGCAATCTTATAAAGAGTAGATCCAAACTAATACTTTTTCCATAACCAAAATTTTAGATAAAACCTTCACTAGTGATGTATTAGAATGGTATAACCAACTTTTCTAACATTTTATATGGTAACTAGAGGATTTAATTAGTCATCTAGTTAAATAATTCCAACTTAATGATCTTCCTAAAAATTGCCTTAGTCATTTCATCAATGCTAAACAATCCTCTACCAAATTAGCTCATGTTTTATCAAACAATGGAGATATTTGGATCACAAGACCAATCATAACATGATGAAAGATAACTTGTGTAAACTATTTATAATAGAATTAACACCTTCACTCCAATACAAGGTTCAAACTTTCACTCCCCAAACGTTAAATGAAGCTATTGATTAAGTGAAGTGATAAGACTTCTTAATGAAATCGTCTAAACCTAATACTAAAATCATTAAGATATATTTTCAACAATCAAATAATGTGATAACCAATAATCCTATTCATCCAAAACTAGGAGTAAACAAAGCTGATAATCCCCAATCTTCTCATACACCATTAACAATGCAATAAATAAAATAATTTTTATCACCTTATAAACCATTCACATACCCTTATAATCCCCCTAAATGGTATGATCCTAATCATTCTTTTTGGCTCCATGTTGATATAGGTCATTCTCATGAAACGTGTATAGGATTACAATTTTTTTTGTTCCTTTTATGCTTGGTGTTTCATTTAATCATGACTCCATGATTTAAATATGTCATCAAGATTATAATGATTCTCAAAAGAAACAAGATTCCAAAGATTATTCTCCTAACAACCCAAAATATTTATCTACATTTAACCCTCAATAATCAAATAAGGATATTTGTGTGATTGACATTAATCATGAACAATATAACACCAATTCCTAATATGTAAACATGGCTAAGGTCAATTATTGATACAAACTAGCCCACAAAGATCATGTCACCAAACCAAATAAACTATCTTTATAAGAACAAGTTCTAAAAGATACTACTACTACTTACTTATCTTCAAAAACCAATGAGGATCTACCTCCTCCCTCCAAACCTCTTACCACTTCTCTTCCTCCTAAACCTATTTTACCCTCTAAGTTACATGTTGGCTCTTCTTCAAAAATCCATTGGAACTTATTAGAAGAACTCAACTTTATGCCTTGTAAAATTACTCTCAAGGATTTAGTTTGTACATTTCCTTATCATCATAAGTTCCTAATACAATAACTTCAATAAATTAAATATCCATCTCCTTTATAATAGGAACCTTATTCTAATGAGCCTTAACCAACAAAAGTGTAAACTATTAAATCCATTTTTCCTTATTCAAAATCTTCTATATATTTATTTGAAGAAGACATGATCAATGATGAATTCCTCCTTTGAGCTGATGATCCACCCCTCTTTATTAAAATAGATATTAATACCACTCTCATTCACAAAGTATTAGTAGATGAGGGCTCAAGCATTAATGTGACATATGTCTGGCTCTTTCAAAAACTAGACTATAACAAAGATCATATCAAACAAACTCATTTGACATGTCATGGATTTATAAAAACTGATCAAAAGATGCTTGGTTATATTTTTATCCCTCTTACTATTGGACCCAAAACTATATGAACTAAGCTTATAGCCCTCAATTTACCATATATTACAATATACTCATAAGACACTCATGGACTCATCACTTGAGGGATATAGACTACTCTAGAAGCCGGTGCATCAAGTTCATCCATAATAGAACAAGGTATAAACATGAGGTCAATCCTAACACATGGAGTATTCAACTTCCTCATACTAAATCTCAATATTATAATCCCACTATTTTAAAGATTAATAGTGCCCCTTTACCAAAATTCATCAATATGAATCTTGATTTACATGTCACTCTTACTAATTTTGATGATGATGAGCCCAATGAATTTAAAAATACATGTAATACTACTAAGCTACCTCCTTACATCTTAGAGTTTCTACCTCCCTCCTTATTACCTTGTGATTGTACCATCCTTATTATTGATGAGATTATTGAGACTTCCCTCTTCCAAGAAATGCCCATGAAGCATCTTATATATAAGATGACTTCATGTGTAATGATTGTGGATTGGATAAATTATTTCAAGATCCTTTAACTACGTCATTGCATAAATTTAGAGATTTAGGCATCTCACCTTCTGAAAGTCCTTTTCAATCACAAGCATGGACAATTTCTTTAACTTATGATGATAACTACATCATGGCCCAAGCTTAATCACAATATTTGGATGTTCAACATTATCAAAAAACTTTATCTCAAATACATGCTTTCAACTATGACATTCATACCAATACCACCATTTTTAAGTTAGAACCTAAAGATCTTGTACCTCCAATCAATTATCCACTTCTTGATACTCTGTGGATGGTTGAACTAATCTTACCTCTCACATATTCAAAACTTATGGAGCCCTATATAACTATTATCATATCAATTAATCTACTTTATCCTTGTCCCATCAATGACTCTAATAATAAACTAATTGAATCTGATCAACCTTCCTCTATAGTTTCACCTACTCTTAAGATCACCGTTGATGCCAATGTCATAGATGTATGCCAGATACATTCTAAATATGACTACCATGGGAAAAAAAATATTTATCTTGAATTAGATGTGGAATGTTATGGCCCTATACCAATAATACCTAGTGATGAAGCCATTCTTGAATTTCCACATGCCCAAAAACCTCAACTTCCTCGACAACATCATAGACTTAGGAATTCCAAGCAAAATTCCCCTCATTTTAATAACTTCATTACTATCATTGATCCTAAAATCAATCACATTTCCTATCTTCCTAACATGTTATATCATTTTAAATATATAATTTTTATGATTATCAAGGAAAGTACAACAATTGAATATGCCACCCCCTCATGCCATCAACCTATAACAATCTCTAGAAAACTCACACAAACTAAACATGATAACTTTAGTTTATTTTTTGTTAAATATTGTGAGACTTTTGCTTGGTTATATGAGAACATGTTTGGAATTAATCCTAGTATCATGGTGCATAATATAATCACATATCTTGATGCCAAACCCATTAAAAAAATATCAAAAATTTCCCCAAAATTTTCCAACTTATTCCATAAATAAATTATTAAAATTTTATATGCCAATTTTATCAAACTAGTGGACTATTTCGAATGGGTCTCCAACATTATCCCTATTCATAAAAAATCACCATGATCATTTGTCTTTGATTGATTACCATAACCTCAATATTATTTATCACAATAATGACTTTCCATTACCTTCATTAGATACCATCATCGATTTTGATGTTGGATAAGAAATTTTGTCCCTCATGGATGGTTTTTTGTGCTACAATCAAATTCACATTACCCACAAAAGTCAACATAATACAACTTTTACCATAAAATGGAGTACATATTGCTATGTTAAAATTCCCTTTGGCCTTAAAAAACATTAGATCTACCTATCAACAGGGTATGACCCAAGGATTTCATGACCTTATCCATAAGATTACGTAAACCTATGTGGATGACATCATTTCCAAATCTAAAAACACAAAACTCATCTTTCTAATCTTGAAATCATCTTTAACCAACCCATCAAATATAAATTTAGATTAAATCCCTACAAATGTGTCTTTGGCATCACATCTGGTAAATTACTATGGTTATTAGTCTCTCTTCATGGTATTGATGTCAATCCTAATAAGATTAAGAATATTATCAACATGCCCATTCCTCATTCCATTCCAAAAATTTGTACTTACTTTTTCAAGCTTGGGGAAATATGATGATTTGTTCCTAAAATCACCTATCACATTTATTATATTAATTTCCTTCTTAAAAAAATATAATGCTTGAGAGTGGATTGATCCTTGTCAAGAATAATTTGACAATATGAAATAATTATTTCTCCTTTCATCTACTCTTTGTCTACCTTCCAATGATCATCTTTTAATTTTTTACACTTATTTCACTCTCGTATTAGTTGGGGTAATGCTTTCCCAATAAGTTGATACCAAAAGAGAGTGTGCCATATATTAAACTAGTCAATGTCTCATTTATGATGAAAAAAATACACCAAAGTAGAATGTTATTGCCTCATTATTTATTTTATATCTAAAAATATTTGTCATTACATGTTTTATCAAACAATTTATGTCATAATTCATTCTAACCCACTTCATCATTTTTTCTCTAATGCCTTTACCCTTAGAGATAAATTTGGAAAGTGCATGGTTCTTTTAATGGAATTTAATCTTTGTATTATTACACAAAAAGTTGTCAAAGGACAAGGCATTGTTAACTAACTCATAATAGCACCCATGCTCGCTACCAATCACCTTCAATATAGTCTCCCTGATGATAGCAGCCTCTATATTGAAGGTCTTAATCAAGATATCTCAATTAAAGATTACTTCCATAACTTCACTATTGATTTATAATTTAGAAATAAAGAATATTTGTCTAATATTCCTAATAATACTAAATCTAAATTAGTCATCGAATAACTTATCAAAGTCAACTTTGATTTACATGAAGACACTTAGACCCTTCATTTTGATGGCACCAAATGTCTCCAAGGAGATGGGGCAGGTTGTATACTCACAATGCCTCATGTTAAATTATCCCTTTGGTATTTCAACTTAATTCTTATATCACTAATAATATGGCAGAATATGAAGCATAATCCTAGGCATGAGAGTGGCACTTGACTTAAACATTGCATATATGCACATTTTGGTTGATTCCCAACTCATCTACGGATAAGTTAATGGTGATTATATATGTAAAATAAAAAATATTATATATTACCATCAAATGGCCACTACCCTTTCCAAATAATTAACTTGTTTTATGATTGATCCCATCCCTAGAGATCAAACTCTATCACTTATTCACTTGCATTTTCATCATACTTATTTCATCTTCATCCATTTCTCATTGATTCTACTTTTATTATTCACATAAGAAAGTCCCCATATTTCATCCAACCAAAAGATTCACTTATCTATCATATTGAGGCTATCACCATGTGATAAAGCCTATGTTATAGAGACATTATCCAATTCCTTGAGCATCAAACCTATTCTTTGAATATGGATTCTCAAGAAAAGACTCACATTCACAAACAAGATTTTAAATATGTCTTTTGACATAACATATTTTATTCTCACAACACTAAAGTTACCCTGATACACTATGTAATAAAATAATAGGTTTTTCCTCTCCTTGAACAATCACATGGGGTAATTTACGGTGGTCTCTATATCAAACATGCTATAGTATGTAAATGCCTACATATGGGATAGTTTTGGCCTACTCTTGAAAAGGATGCTATAAAATTAACTATAATGTGTATTCCTTTCCAAATTCATGATGACTTAATCCATTCACCACCACTCAAGATCCAAACCATGGAATATCTTTGGCCATTCTCCATGTGGGGATTATATCTCATAGGAAAATTACTTAGATCATAGGACATGCATGTCTTTATCATCATTGCTACTGAATATTTTACCAAATGGGTAGAATCCATGCCTCTCATCAATGTTACATGAACCACTATTTATAAATTCATACTCAATCAAATCATTTATTGTTTTAGAGTTCCCCATACTATCATTTTTGATAATGGTGGTAATAAAAAAATAAAGGTGTAAAATAGCTCTACACTAAATTCAAAATATCTCACAAATGTTTCACACCCTATAATCCACAATGTAATGGCCAAGATAAGGCCACTAAAAAATTATCAATAAAATCCTCCAAAATATAATCTATAAAAATTACATAGATTTAAATCTTAATTTATGTCCCATACTTTGGGCCTACCATATTATCATGTGCACTACCACTAGGGTAACACTGATATCACTAGTCTATGGTTTTAAATTTGTCCTCCCATTATAAGTTGATATTTATTATCTCTATATATCTCTTCACACTATCATACCTAATGAGTAATTACATGAAGCTCACCTTCACACTCTTTATCTTATTTATGAACATCATCCATCTACTCTACAACATAATCTTCAATACAAAGATCATATCACCAAATAATATAACAAAAAATTTAAAGTATACAATTTTAATATTGGTGATCTAGTCCTTAAAATAGACTATACCCATGATAAAGAAGGAAAATACACACAAAAATAGTGGGGCCCTTATTTAGTAAAAGATATACTTGGTCTTAGCACCTAGCACCTATCACCTCCAAACTAATGAAGGCCATATTCTCAAAAAACCCATCAATGTGCAATTATTAAAATATTACTTTTCTTAGATCTTTCCCTTCTTATCATGCCTTCTATATGCTATCCTACTAACACTTTTTGTAGAATATATACACAAGTCTCACCCTCTTTAGCAGTTTCTCTTTCCACAAACCTTAGTTCCTTCTCTTGGTCTTTTGGTTTCTATTTCTCATGAGTTGCATTGTAAAACTATTGATAGGACTTGGTCTTACTCATGAATTCATTTGTTGTTATTGATTTTTTATCTTCTAATGCTTTTTACACCCCCTTGGGTTTCTATTTTGTCAATTACAGTGTCATACCATAGATAATACCAAGCCTTCCTCATAAATACCATATTTATCATCTTGATTTTCACATGCTATGTTCACCCTCTTAGGCTTCTCTTTTATGATTTGTAATTTAATACCATAGATAGGACGAGGCCTTCTTTATAAAATCACCATCTTTAATTAATTCAATGATTCCTTTTCTATAATGTCAAGAATTGGTTAAAAACTTATGATCCTTTATTCTAAGCTTTGTTTTTATTTTTGTTGTAGATCAATATCATACAAAAAACTATGTTAGCATGTTTCCCTACAATTTCATTCATTCTTATGATAAGTAATCATAATTACCTATCATTTTATCTTTTTTTCACCTTTGTCACACTTTTTATGATTTGAAGTAATTCAAATTATTTCATGTTTCATTCCCCTTGATTTCCTTTCCTTTTATTCCACTTTGGATAAAATAAGGTTAAAGTCAAGATATAAATTTTATTTTCACATAAATAAACAATACTCTTATACACCATGTTCTCTAAGTTCTCTCTCTTAAAAACCAATTCCTATTTTTTTAAATGATAGTCATTTGTAGCACCCATGTTTGGTTATCTAAATCTGTATGGAGAAGGAATATAAAAAGCCATCAAAGGTTAAAACCCAAATCATTTGAAAAAAAATTAAATGATCAAAATGTAACATACAAAGTGAAAAGTCAAAATCACACCAAAATACATGATTCATAGCATATCTTGAATCCTCAAATGAAGCTCAAACTCCATAGTTGGTCTCATTATAGAGCCAAGGTCCATTTTGATGGGGTAGGATAGTAGATTTGGATAGGAGAATTGAAAATAATCTATGGTGCTACCTAATTTATCACACAAGTACCCAATATTCATAGTATACCAGTGGCTCTGTAAGGGGTCCAGAGGAATAGGGAACATGTTATGGGAAGGTAGGTCCATTTTAATTTTAATGTGTATATCCTTCAAGATGATATCATAATTCATTTGTTGACCCAATATTCATGTGGTTAGGAGAATTTATTTAGATTCCTTAATGTCAAAATTCCTCTTGTTTTGACAAACCTAATTTAAGTGTCTTGACTTTGATAAAGAGTTTCTTTATCTTATGTTTTCCTTCATTCCCCTCCACCCATTTCATTTCACCCCTTAACAAGAAATTTTGATTCTAAATATATTTTCCCCCATATATATTCCCTATTATTCACATCTTAAAAACATGCTAGCACTACTTTATTTAGGTTTTATCTATCATTAGAATAACACAATATGTCTGAGCAACTCTGGATTATTTTATTTACACCATTGCTTTACTTTTCTAGAATTTCTTTGAAAGTTTCCATTGGTATACCCCTTTTTCATACACTACATTTATTTCTATTTTTCATGTACTTTTTAAATTCTTGAGTGAGTTTGGATTGTTACTTCTCACTCACCAATGTTGTTTTCCATTTTATGCACTTTTTCCATTGATTATTTAGTAAGGATTATTATCGATCACTCATCAATGTTATTTTACCATTGCTTTCCCATATTTATTTAAGTAAGGATTGTTACTAATTTTACATTGATGTTTGATTACCATTTTTTTGACATGTATCCTTAGTTTGATTTGGTTAGTTTGTCTTTCTTACTTAAGGTTTATTTATTTGATTTTTTCAATTATTTAGTAGCCTTGGATTTTTGATTACCTAATCTACTCTAAATTTAACTTGGTCATTTGATCCTAAATTAGCATTTATTCACCCCATCTTACCAAATTTATAAGTACATCTTGCCTATACCACATTATTTATCTTGGCTTGCCTATGTTTGTTTGTTTTTGCTCTTTAGTTTTGTATCCTTGGGTTTATCCAAAGCAGTCTTTGTGCCTTCCATGATCAAAATTACAAACATAGTAGATAACTATATAGTGATAAAGGTAAGTCAAGGTATGTATACATTACTTTTATTTTTGGTTATTTCCCTTTTAGTCATTTAATTTTAGTTATTTTATGCTTTAAAATACTACAATTTACTTAACTTTAGCATTGTGTATTGTTATGTTCTTTTCTCAAAGTACCATCCCCTATTTCACCTAAGTGACATGTGATGAGATTCGACTGGGGCATATTTATACACTAAATATTTTCAAAATTTATCTATTATTGATACTTAATCTCTTGCAATAAACTATCGAGTCTTAATATCTCTGAGTATATGCCTCAAAGGGTATACCAGGAAAGGGGTGGGTAGAACATTGGTGCTTTGTAGGATTATTGTTTCCTATACCATTGTTTTTTATCAATCCAACCATATCCTATAGACTTACCTAAGCCTTATCTCCTCTCTTACACACTCCTCCAATAATTCACCACCCTACTTACTTCTTTCCTAAGCCTAAAACCCTCTTTAATGATTTACATTACACTATCAGCCCCATAGATCCTATATTCACACTAATAAAAGCACATCATGGATTTAGGTCGACTTTGGCCAACCTAGATCGAGACCTAACTTATTTTTAGAAAATATGATACATAGTTGATTGGGCCAACCCTATCATCTAAACTTTTATAAATGTTTAGGGTTAGATTCAAATATATATGCACATTTATTTTGCAAATTTTTAGAGAGACAAGGTGTTAATTATTTATTTGTGCTTCTTTACAATATACTCTTTTATCATTATAGTTGAGGATGTATAGCTTAGGGTTTCTATTTGGAGAAGGATCTTATCTTTTGGAAAAGTCTTGGATATTTTATCCTTTCTTAGTGATCCTTATAAACCACAAAAACCTCTTTCAAGGAACCTTTGGCCAAAGGAGAGATTGAGTCTTGAAAAGTTCATCTTCAAGGTAAGTATATCTAAATATCTAATTTTAGTAGATAGAAGTAACATAAGTAATGTATTTTGAATATATTATTTTCTCCATGCATTAGGGTTTTACCTATACATAGATTAATTAGGTTTCTCCTATGCATATTTACTTTTTATTTTTATTACCCCTACCTTGTGCCACAAGATTTTGTGAGCACTAGATTACAATTTATTTTACTTTTCATTATACTTAGTGAATATGAAAACATAGGACCTAGTTATGGTTATTGCATGGTGTTGTTTGACTAGAGGATTTAGAACCCTCTCTAGTGATGTTATTATGGTAATGTATCCCTTGGTTAGGTATAGTGAATCCATATTGGTCATGACCCCAAATATCTACTATGTCAAAAACTGGAAGTATAAGTAGGATTTATCTTCTCCAAGCTAGGATTGATTAATAGATTAGTTGCATTTCCCTTTTCATAAAAGTCCATGACATTAATGAACTACATGGTAGCCCATAGTTTCTCATATTTATGATCCACCATGTTTTTACATTCCTTTAACAAAAGGTCCATGAGTGTCTCTATTTTATTTATTATTTTACCAATAATGGGAACCCCATTTGCAAGTGTTGGTTCACTTCTCAAAATTATTTGTCAAATCCTAACATCCTAAGATAAGCTACTTCAATTATATCTAATGTTGTTTGAGTTATTAAATCTCTTTTTCAATATTTCACCTCATTTTATGTTATTATTAATGCAAATTGATGACCTCTTTATGTTTGCAGTGGATCTATCCCATAACATGACTGTTGAGAATGTGTTTCCTTAAAACCTCTAAGTTAAAATTGATGAGGGTTTCACCTACTTTCGTTAGAGAGAAAAATCATGGGGCTTATCCAAAGTATGTCTAGAATGTTGAAAACCTATGGGATTATATTAATGGTGTCCCTTGGAAGCTAAAAATATCATTCATCATGATAAAATTCCATTGCAAAAGCCATTTCATGCCAATTGTATTCTATGAACTCATGCTTAGGGAAATAATACCATAAATATAATTGTCTTTTTATGTGTGTTATTAGAATGAAACACAAATAATGGGTTCTTAATTTATCTATTGATATTATTCCACATACTTCATAGGTTCCTTTCCCTTTGGGGGGTCATTATCTAGATGAGTGATTTTGGGACTATTTTCCCATTGCTCATTAGTACCAGTGTCAAGGTCATCTATGTTAGGGCCTTCCCACCTTTATACTTCTTTAATTTTTAGACTCTCCATGTCCATTTATTTCTTATCAATAGGTTATTCTTCATTGGGCCTAGTAAGTTATTATTTGTTGGGATAAAAAGTGGGTTCTTTGGTAGGTTATGCATTTAGAAATGCCTCACTTGTGTCCAAAATAACCACTTGGAGTGTTTTTTACTCAACCTCTACCTAGGTATTTATTTTTGAAATAACATCTTCCCATTATATAGGTATCCCCTAGGTTATTATTGGTGATGGGGTTCACTTTTTAATTTAGGCGTGTACTTGGGTTGTTCTTCTTATGCCTTACTTAAGATGGTGGCCTCTAGTCTTGGCCTATTCTCATTCATGTTCACCCTTTCTTATACATTTTTTTGTAATTGAGGAGGAGTGGCTCATTTTCTTCCTTTCAAATTTTTGATGTTTTCTTCTAGGGCATGAGCATATAAAAAAAATTACAATATCTACCCTTGTATGAATATATTGTAAGGATTAATATCATTATTATTAGTTTCATACCACTCTACATGTGCATGCCTCCCTAGATAGATGTAGATATTATGAAGAGTATGGATCTTAATGGTAATATTTACCACATCAATATTTATAGGATACACATCTTGAATGTGATTGATAAAGTCCAAGAAATATATGATAGTGAATGCATAGGGAATCTTGAGACATGGTGATAATTTGTTAGTGATTTTCATCCATATTCATGTGAGAGATTAGTTTTTATTTATATAAAACATGGAATAGGTTCCCATTTTCATGAGTAACTCCTTAGGTATGTGCCATTTGTTCTCAAATGCCTCCCTTACGCCATCAAACTAACCCTTTATTTTTTATTTGTAGGAGGGTGATATGGAATTGGGGTATGTGAATTATTTGAATCTTTAAATGGGTGAATTATTATTTGGTGGGTACACCAACTTTATATCCCTGTTATAATACTTTGGGATGTCAATTTCATCAAAAATAGTAGCAATAAAATTGTGCCCCAAGGGAACTTATGGTTATGTAGGTGATGCACCTTCTTAGCTTCTTACACAATTTTCTTATCAAAGTATAGGGAATAATTATACTTTATCCCCTTGTATATTTATATGGTGAGATAGAGGTCATAAATATCCACCTCATTCTACTATTTCATGCCTCATATCTTAGTCATGTCCAAGTATGCATCCACTCAAATTAAGGATCAATTAGGATTGTGATGTATGTGGCATGGCCTTTTATTTTATATTAAAACACCACCATAATTTTATAAATTTCCTCTTGATATTAAGTATCCATGATGAAATCATCATCAAAACAAATTAACCTTGTTAATTTACTCATTTTCTTAGGGCTGAATCTCATTATATGCCCAAAAAAGTAAAGGTAGTTTTCATGAATGCACAAAACTAGAAAGTGAACCACCTCTTACAATTTTATAAAATAAGGTATTTGGAAGATTTATAGAACCCCTGAATCCTCCAATAATTTTTAGACCATGATATCATAGGTGATCTCATCTTGGGTGTTTTGGTGTTCTACCTGATAGTCTTATTGTAATTCGAGTTCATTTCTAGGCTATCAATGATTATAATTAAGGACTCAACAAGTGGATACCTTTGACTCCCAATCATATTCACATATAAATATCTTTGGGTATTGCATTTCTTCAATAAAAATGGTATATGGTGGTGGTGTGGTAGTAGCATTCTTTCATATGTGTACCATTTCTAGTGACTTTCCACTAGATGTCCCTTCCTTCATCTTTTTGGGGTGTGTGCCTTAAACACTAAATTCACTAGATCCTTATTATTGAATAAAAATGGTACTTATTTATTTCATTCCCTCATATTCTTATACTTTTAAATGGTTGGCAATGGTTATTTTCTCCCATTAGACTTTTTCTTTGGCTGCATCAGTGATTGGGGTCCCTAAAGGTTAATGCAAGGATGCCCAACTCACCCACATGAATACATTTTGATTCTTTTGTTATTAATATCCTAATTCAAACCCTTTTAATGGAAATTTTGATTCTTACAACCTAAAACTTTCTCACACTATCTCTTATGGTCATTTTACCACTTCTTTTGTTGAATGTTCTTTACCATAATCTATGCTTCACATTTTGTCACTGAATCACTCTATAATCACCTTCTCTTGTTTCTTTTTCACAATTTTTTTGAGCTCTACAATGGATTATAAGGTTATAATAAAATTTAAAATGGAATGTATCTCTGTCTTTTATAGTCTACCCCAAATTATCATATTAATTTCTTCATACCAATATCCATCACTTCAAACATTTAATGTTTTAAACATGTCTTGGTGTCAATTTGGCACACTTTTAATTCATACCACTCTATCATTAATAAATTCATGTCCTATCCCTTAAGAGTTGTTGCATCTTTCTCAAAGTGCATGCCAATTGTAAAAATTAAAATTTCCTAGTTTGTTCATAGGAAATTGCCTTTTCTAATTTAACCCACCTTATAACAGTATTTCCTTTACTTTCCTCATTTAAATTACCTAGGTCACATGCCACTTATTTTTCACCTCATTCTACCTTTTGTGCACATCCTTTATGCACCCTATTTTATGTGCCCATTGTTTTCTAAGCTCTTCAATTTATCATGGTTTTTCCATCATTTCCTTCATGCACCTCTTCTACATGCTTCTTGCATGATTCATTTATGAACCTCCTCTTATGTGCTTCATTTACAGACCTCCTATTATGTTTTCTTCTTGAATTTTTAAATTACATAAGTATTTTATCCATCCTTAAAACCTACCCCACATTAAAATCTATGCGTGGTCCTCCATGTCATATCATAGTGTAATTCATGTCAAGAATAGAAAAGAGAGTGAAAAAGACCAAAAGAGAATAAAAAAGAATAAAACTAATCATAAAAATATGTGAAACCAATGTGATGCTTATTTTAAAATGAAACAAAATCCTAGACTAACCTAGTGGCGTATTACCTAGTTATAAAAATGTAGAATTACATAGAATGGTAGTGTTAGAGCTTATTATCATTGAAATGGGCTAGTAGGAGTTGACAATCTAATTTTCAATTTTCAAGCACCTGTTAGTTAGATAACATGAAAAATAAATAGACCATCCCACCAGGTATGTATTTTAATTGAATGGTATGCCAAATTTGAATCATAGATTAGGACATGCATACTAAGATGAAAAACTTTGGTTTTGATATGTTGATTATGACAGTCTTTCTATTTTTACTTCTCAACTCCTTGGCTCCAGTGTGTGAGAAAGTGTGTTTCATCCAGATAAAGTAGAGCATCCATTCATGATTTCATGGATTTATCATCATCTAATAAACCAATGTGTGCAATGCATAAATATGGCATAAGGAACTCTACCATTCAAACTACTTTAGCACCAAAGACAAGATTGAAATGAGTATTCTTGTTCAATCTTTTGTATGTGGTCTGATATGATTATAAGATTGAAAAAACTTGATCATCCTAATCAGTGAAACCAATATTACAAATATTCATGTTGTGTTATATATGATATTATTGAATGTTTCAAGTGTACCATTTGTTTTAGGGTGGTGTGGCATGGTTTTATGGTGCATATTCATGAATTAATTCAAGAGGATATGTATTGTCTCATTGGGAAAGTGAGTACCATGATCACTAGTTAAAATAAAATGGAATCCATATTTTTTGATGATATTTTTACACATAAATATGGTGGATTTCATAGTATTAAAATCATGTGTGGGTGTTACTTCATCCCAACATATGAGATATTATGTGGTAGTAATGATCTATTATGCACTACTCCATCATGAAGCTAGCTGAATGGGCCCAAAAAAATCAATGGTTCATTTCTAAAATGGTTCATGATCAAGTATAATATGAAGATGTATAACATCCCTTTGATTTGGTTTACCTACATGCTAACAAATATCACATTGGTGTGCATAAGCTTTGACATATTTAAATAAGGTGGGACACCACAATCTAGCTAGAAGAATTTTTAATGTTGTTACATCACCAACATAATATCCTCTTGAAGGAATTCCATGTGCTCATGCTTAATTATGTACCTTTATCATACTTTAACCTATCCATGTTTATACAAATCTCTAACAATAAGCTAGAAAGGGGAAACACATATAGCTAGTTTCTTTTTCTCTTAGGTGGTAAGTTTGTCTGGTGTGGACCTTGTTATAATAAAATCCATAATTTCCTCCAATTATTTGGGCATATTTTTAGTTTCAAACTTTTTTACATCAATTAATTCATCCTCTATGACATGCAATGATTCACCAGATTGAACACATGAGAGATGGTCAGGTTCAAAATTAACTTTGCCAAGTTTTATGACCACATAAAAATTAAAATTATTGAAAAATAACAATCCATTAGTAGATGCATATGTGTAATACTATATTATTTAAAAAATAATTAAGTGTCTTGAGATTTGTGTAAAAGATAAATGGGGTTACCAATAATTATTAGCAAAACTTTTTAAGTGCATAAATAATAGACAAGGCCTCATGGTCTATCATAGACTACTTCCATTTTGATGATGTGAGATTTTGACTAAAATAGTAAATATAATGATCAAGTCTACCCTCATCATTTTTTTCTAGGATAACACCTACTACCATGCCTAAAGCTTTGACATGCACATGAAATGGTTGGTTCTAGTTTAGAAAGTAGAGAATGGATATAGTCGCTAATTTATATTTTAAGGACTCAAATGTTAGTTGATGTTGAGTCATCCATAATAATATTTCATTATGATTGATTATTTATTACATTAGGGAAGTTATGTTATCATAATCCCAAATAAAATTCTAATAGTAACTTGTGTGACCTAAGAAGGCATGGTCCTTACATTGAGTGGTTGGCACTAGGAGTTGGATAATGACTGTAATTTTAGATAGATCTACTAATAGTCCATCTTGGTAAACAATATGTCCCAATATAATCCCAAATGGGTTGGAAAAGATGAAATTCTTCATATTCAAGGAAATCAAAACCTACTAAAAATGCTTGAGCATGAGGCAAAAATTGTCATAATGGTTGAGCACTAAACCATACATAGTCCAATAATCTAATGATACTTGAATTAACTTATGGATGAAATCCTAGAAATCTTCCACCATAATACATGAGAACATGGTTGGTACATTATTGAGGCCAAAAGGCATAACATTATACATAAAATAACCTGTATTAATTTTAAATGTTTTATTTGCCTTATCTTATTCAAAAATTTGGACTTGGTGATAGCCATAAAATCCATTAGTGATTGTGTATATTTCACACCCAATAACACCTTCAAAAATTTCCTTGGTGAAATGTGTTGGAAAAGGATCCACTACACATAACACATTGAGTAGTTTTTAATCCACATAAATTTTAATGATACCATCCTTCTTGATGTTGATCACCATGGGACTAAACCAATTAGATTCATCAATGAGAGTAATAACTCTATCATGCAACATGATATCAATTTCCTCTTTGACCCAAGTGTGTATATTTGGGTTCATTTGATATGGTCATTTTCTCATTATTCAAGTTCCTTCAACCAAATTGATGTTTATTATACCCAATAATGGATGCACTCCTTTCATTTATGTGTGGTTGAATGGGATAATGTCCTAATACTCATGTCAAAGTTCAAATATTTTGGTTATCTCAACATTAGAATAATTATTTCTCATAGTGGCTAGTTTAGGTGCACCATCCATTCCATTTTTTTGTTAAACCATTTAGAATGGTGTGTAATATAGTTTATACTTGGAATGCATCATATATTCAATATCATATTCCCCACATCTTGCATGTATATTTAAATGATCAAATGTTGGCTCTAGAGGACTAGAATTGGTACCTTCATCAACTTGGTACATAACCTTTTCCTTGCCTTTTCATATCTATTCCTGATGGTCATATTCATATTGGAATTTTGGTTCTAACTGAGCCATGGTAATACTATCAAGTTATTGGAAGATGGATAAATTATCCTCAATTATTCCATGTATGTGTCATATCTAGTCTTTCATTAGTTCCTAATCATCAACAACTATCTGATGGATCACATGTAGAGAAAAATTCAAATCTATCTATGGTGAATAAAATTCAAAGGTGGAAAGTAAACCAAGTTTGATGTGTTTCTAGGTATCTGTGTCTCTATGTGTTTCTTGATGAATGTATCACACCATATCTCAAGCATGTAGGGTACCATAAAATATGTGTACCCATAATAATCATGGTAAAAATATTTCATTACCTCTAAATGTTTTTAGGGTATATTATATGTTATTTAGGATAAGTAATACCACTATAACCCAAGGTGGCATGAACATAGTTGTCATAGTGGAAGTGATTATGCATGGTTTCATGTACACGCTCCCATGTATCTAATTTGTATCGATGAGTATACCACCATCGAGTAGAGGTCCCTTAAAAAAGAAAGGTGATCATGTAGAACCTTTCATCCTCATTAACATAGTAAGCCTATAATTATTATAAGTATTCCCAAACATCCATCTAACCATAAAACCTAGGTGTTTAGTCCAACTATAGGGGTGTTCTAACCATCAAATGTCCACCAATTAGGTAAATAGTTTTGTGGTGTTGAGTGAGGTTTGGGAGGGAACGTAGGTAATTTTCTAAAACACTACATATATGCATTATTAGATCTTATACGTCTTGAGCCCATTAGTCACAAATGACATTGGTAGTGTCATAAAAATACTAAGTATATTCCTATCATAATATTTCACTGGTTTTAGGATCCACATGTTCATGTCCTTTATCAATAATTTTATATATTGTATTAACATACTCATTAGCATTAATGGGTTCCAAAAAGCAAGGTTCTCAGTCATATTATAGAGGTATGATTATGTACTGAGTGTCATTATCAAATATGATATACCATTTCTCAAAACACAAGTCCAAATTAATCACATAACACTAAGGTCAACCCTAAAGATTAGGGAATTCATCAACTTTATCAAGATCAATTACCTCAAAATCACCCTTGAACATGATGCCATAGATTTTGATGGTGGCATATTTAATAATGCCTATGGGTAGTGTGTGAGTCTTATTGTCCATGAACAAGACATGTGAGGAGGGTTGTAAATTAGGAATCCCCATATTTGTATATTCATGTTTGGTTATAACCTTAACTTTCATGCTGGTGTCTAGCAATATGTTATCAATCATCCAACCATAAATGGATGCATTAACAAGGACCTCTTTGTCACATTCAGGGTTTGGTTGAACATGGGTCTCTTATCATCGTGCAAGGTTAAAATTATAGTCTTTTGAAGTATTTTTCATTTTATATCTAACCAATTCTTGAGGAGAGGGATAATGTCCTTATTAAGGAGAAGTTTTCATAGCTATCAGAACTCATCATGCCCTGAGTCCATTGGTATCATATATCTTTACATTTCCACCCATATTTTATCATTCTTATCCTTTAAGAACTTAATTTCACCTTGTAGTTCCAAAACTAAGGCCATTGCATCATGAAACACTTATTTCTATAATTGAGAATCAAGGAAATGTTGTGCATGAAGTTGTTTGCATTGAAACTTTGTTAGCAGGTGTATTTTAAACTAGTTGGGAATAAGCACCAATCTGTGTAGTAATATTGACCTTGGGTCCAACTAGTGGAGTGGAAAGGTATGGTCTCCATTTATTATTTTTATTTTTTACATGTATCATCCCAATGCCCTTATCATCTCATTATTTAATAATAACATAAAAATAAGGACATTCTTCTAGGCGATGTTTATTTTTACAAAAGGTGCAAGTTGGATAGACCATATAGTCATGTTGGTAATGGTTCAAAGAACCACACTTGTAACATGTCCTAGGTATAAAATGACCACCTCCACATCCATTTTCATGCCCTCAACCTCTAAAATATCAACCTCCACTAGCGTCCTAGTTTTTATCTATGTAAATGTGGTGTTTACCTCACATGTGTTCTTCATGAATTTCATTAATTACCTAATAATAATTGATATCATGCATATATGCATCACATATTTTGCAATATAGTGACACTTTTTCTTGGGTGGCACACTAAATTAAGGGACAACTCCTTAAATCATGATCTTCATTATAGATCTCATAGGACTATTTCATTATATCATGAACATTCCTCTATGGATATTTGTTCCTATTATGGACTTACACTTTGTATTCAACACACCACAAGACAATGTGGGTATCGTGAGCATTATTGGTCATAAGTTTCTCTCACTGAGAAAATATCATAGTGATATGAGCCTACACAAATGAATTGATTCTTATATCTATACTTCCCACAACTTTATCATGTATGGTGGATTCTAAAGCCTCACATATTTTAATTGAATTCTTGTGAGATAAGGCTCATCCGAATGGAAGTAATAAACCTCACAAAAACCATTGAGCATGCTACATCAGGTTGATATCAAATGATAGATTTGAAATAAGTTTTTTGAAATGTGCATCATACATTAACACAATCTTAGTGATATTTTTTTTATATCTTTTAAGGAAAAAATACTTTGTTTCTAAGATTCAAGGATATCAAATTCTTGGATAAAAACAACCTTTAATAATTCATAATTCACAACCACTTGTTATGATCAAATTTATGATACCATTAGTGTGTGTGATCTAATAAAGTAATAGAAAACTAAATTTCCTTTCAATTTTAATAAGTGATACCCCACACTTTCCAAATTATTTCACACTTGTGATCATGTTATGTTGTATTTTTGACACCTCAATATTCAAGCAAGTGAAGTGTCATCTCAATGTAAACTATAGGTACACTGGGTGGTTATAGTAAACCTTATTATGGTCATCTTCTAGTTCCTACTCCTAAACCTTATGGTGAATGTCTAAAACTTCCTCCTATTCCACCACTTGATCCTCTAAATCTATTAGAACCACCATTAGTATTGCCTCCTACAACTCTTGTAGCAATAAGTACACCAAAGATAATGGGCATTAAGGGAGGTTGATTAGTTATTGTTGATAATGTGGTCTTCCCACTAGTTATATTTTTTCCACCATTAATTCCAATGTGAGTCATAGGTATCTCTTGTAATGTAAATGTATAAAATATTATCTTGATCTTTCACCTCTAGAGATTCTTCTAAAGTTTTGATTTTAGATTCAACTTTAGATTTTACACTATCAATATCCTAATTTCTAATAAGAATTCCATTAAACTCAAATTCACAATCATACATTGTGATGGGGGAATTTGGTATATTTGTATTAGGTTCCATGATCAATGTTTTTCCTTATTTTTCTTCACATGTATATTCCATCAAAGGGTACGGATCCATGGTTAGGGAGTAATCACCATGCCTTTTTCCCTTTTGTGTATTCTTGTAGCACATCTAGTATCCTCTTGTTTACCTCTGGGATTTCTACCTTTCATATCTTTATGCCTATCTTAATCATAATTATACTTCCATATTTCTTATTGTGATACTTACATACTTAACTACCAATACCATATCAATGCATACCCCTCCATTTACCCACCATTCATGTTGATCATGCATGAGAGAGTTTATCCATCCATGGGGAAGTTTTTAATCTATAATCAACCATAAGATTATTAATATATAAATGAAATTTTTTGATATACCTCCCATGTGGTTCCCTTATAGAGTTGAACTTTGATTCCTCTAGACAACAGTATGTAGATATAGCATATTCCAATATTTATCTATTAATCACTCCTTTCCACCACATTTCCATTGCACATGTCTAAGTAGATTTCAAATTTTATAAGGCTATCTATCACTCTATTGACCAAGGAACCTTCCATACATAATTTCTTGAATGGTCTTTCCTATATTCTAAAATCCAAACATGTAAATGAGTGGTTAATTCTATAAATAATGTCTCATATAGAGAATCATATAAGTTTTGATCTACCCATGTGGTCACTAAAACTCTTGTTTCAATATGTTGAATTATAAAGTTCTCGTCTATGGTAACAACCCAACGCTTGATGTTTTCCAAAGATAGTTACTTGAGCATCTTTATACCATCATTATAGCAAATTTAATGGGTCCTAACAATAGAACCAAAATTTTAGGTTTCTTTCTATCCTAAATTTTTCATGACTAAGTACTAGCCATGCACCTAGAGGAAGGGAGAATCCAATGCACTAGCATGCTAGCATATCACACAAGTGACCTTGTGCACTCACCTGAAGCATGTAACCTATACCAGTTCCCATTAGTTCTATCACATGATGGTGAATAGACTAATATTACCTAGGTGCTTGAGTTAACATATTTAATCATCATTATTATAATCATCATTCTATAATTACCCATTTAATGCATTCACACATTACAAGTACTCTAGTATCATAAATCAAATTAACACCAAATAGATTAGACATGTCAAGATTCACATAATATTAGTTTCATTTATCAATTTGATAATGTTACAAAGTAACTTCATTCAATACACACATTCTAGATCTTTATCTTGATAGAAACAAAACATCTATATTAAACAACCACCATAATAACCCCTTATAAAAAAATACAAAGAAGTATTTATACATAACCAAACCCATTTTAAGGATGCATCACTAGTACACTAAATATTATAATACAATGATTATTTAAAATAAATAAGTCATGGTGAATTTTTACAACTAAATTTCTCTTGAATCTTGCCCAACATCCCCTATATACTCTCTCTATGCTAGATATTAGCATTTGTGTTCCTCATCCTTGTGATATTTGGTGTTAGATTCACACTCCCATTAATCATTAATACTTCCAAGAAATAATTTTTAACTTCCTCTTCTTCTTACACCCTTGTTATATTCTTATGCTTCTTCGAGTCCTATGTTTTGTACTCATTATTTTTTTCATTGTCTTTCACAACACCCATTCACACCAAGGTATTCCATGCTATTCTCCCCTATTTATATATTCTTGTCATCATTCCCTACATCATGTTATTTTGTGCTCATCCCATACCCTTGCATCTCCATGATTATGGCTCCAAAATATTTAGAATATATTACAAAATTTGGGTCTAACACTAGTATATCATGTAAAATTAGTTTTAGTATCTATAATAGCATACTTAATGGGATATACCATATCCCATATTTACTTATAATGTTTTACACACTCATTCCTACACACTTCAACTCATATTTCCCTCAATTGTTCTCCTTGATCAACTTTAGGCTAGCAATATCTTTCCTCTCTTTATCTAGCAATGATTTCTATTAATTACACACAATGAATATAATTATCTCCTAATCATCTTTGAGTTGATTTTATCTAACTACTATTGACATATCCTTTATATCATATATAAACAATGTTTCTTTTTTGTCATATATTAGGTGAAATTATCCTCTCCTCATACATCTTCTCATCTTCCCCTGTATGCATAAGTATAGATCTTATGCACCCACCTATGAGACTCCCTATATGCTCCATCATAATTGAATTATCACAATCTATTTCAACATCCTATATATGTGCTTCTCTTTAATTTAAAACCTAACTTTTTGTGATATAGCTAATCCTTCCCAACTTATCTCCACATCTTCTCTTTTTTTGCATATCCTCTACTAGGCATAATATTTTTCAATTATCTTTGGGAAAACTTAGGTTCCACTACTAGTCAATACCTATTCATATTATTCCTCTCTTTCTTATACACATTCCTTACATGAATATAATTTTTATTTCCACCTTTTCATATATGTGCCTTGGAAAGGGAACATACCTACTTATAGGTTGTTGTGCTCACACTTATCCTACACAGCTGTTCTCTTACCTTCATTCCCTCTTGGCACTATGTTTTTTATTTTTTATCAATCTCTCTTTTATTGGCTCTTTCTCTATATCTTTAATTTAATTATGCATACCCCTAGAAATATATACCTCATTCACACTTCCACTACACTTAGTATCTCCTAGTTGTGCCCCAAGAAACTATATGGTTCTTCCTTATTCAAAATCTCACACTACTTCTTCTTGTCATGTTTCCTTTTGGTAAGTTTCTTCTTAAGGACAAGAATATTATAGATCCTCTCATTATTTAATATTTAAAACTATCACTTTTTTCTAATCCTATGTGAGTATATCATTTCATATGGATTTCACACAATCATCTATTATAGGGAAATCAAGATTTTCAACTCTCCCTATGGCACATTCTTCACTATGTACAAAATAACACTTGTAATATATTTAGGTTTCTTCTTATCTACCAATATATCTATGTGATTTAATCCTAAACCTTTAATACCTTCTTGTTCCTTTTATAGTTCTTCTGGAATTATATCCACATTGCATTCACCTATTAAACTCCCCTTCATCCAAGTTTCTCCTTGGATTCTTTTATCTATTTTTTTGTGTGTAAAAAAATTATTCACCATTTTTTATTATGAATTTTCATTAAAAAATCTTATCCTCAATGCCTTATCTCATTATTTTTGGATTCAGATCTTTCAAATTTTCACAATTATCCTTCCATCCTCCATCATGCTCCCATGTTATCTACTCACGTGTATTTCCCATTATGGATAAAATACCCTCTTTACCTTGGTGGTTGTGCTTCATAGGTTCCATCCTATGTCATTTTATTCTTCTCCACAAATTTATATGACCTTCAATATGTACTAATTGGTTCATTAATTTGTAAACCCTTTGTTCCCAAATTTTCACACTCTTCTTTCCTTTCCATCTCCTTCTCTATAGGAGATTTTTATATCTTTATGTTGTGTTGTCATAAATCCTTATTTATGTGTACTTAAACTTCATGTAATCCTATACAAAATTTAATTTCAAATATTTATTGATACCTAAGACCCACTCCATTTATTTAATGCCTTTTTTTTCAAAGAAACTTTGAACTTAAGATTCAGATTGATTTTCTATGCATCTATAGGCTCTTGGGTCTCTCTCTAATTATCTATGGGATAATTCCTCAAAATTTATTTTTTAATTCCTAATACATACTTTCCTATAGTTCTTAAAACATATAATCTATCTCTTCCATCTTCCTCAATATCTATGACTACAATCACTTCTTTTCTTAGCTTCTCGTTGAGCCATATTTTATGCTTATCATTATCTACCCATCCACACTTGATGAAGAACAACCTTTTGAAAAATTATACCTAATATAATGATTGGAATATGATCTTGAGATTTATTTCCTAATATTCAAAGAATTTTTAGTACTCTATTCTTTTGTGTTTCTATGGACTACCTCACGGTCAATAATCTTTTTGCATCTTACTTAAATGCATTCTTTGGTGATCTATCAATGTTTCACCTCATTTTTTCCTAGTGAATAACTTATTACATGTGATTTATCTATGCTTATAAAACACTTTTATGCATCAATACAAACCTCATAATTTATATAATACCTTCTATGGTTTTGTCTATTATAATCCTACATAGGTGTTCTATACTTAAGAAAAATTATCACAAATTCACTTTCCACGATCCTACATATCTCATCCATGTTGAGTCTTTTATTATCTTCCAATAACTATTACTCTCTAACCGCATTTCTCATATTGGATAATTATTTTTAACTAGATTCCTCAAATTTTTTGATTTAATATTTGTATCTTGCTTCTCATGTCACCTTGTATTCCTTACCCACATTATCATAGTGGATAACAATGGTTTACTAGCTCCCTCACATTTTATGATCTACTTTCATTCCTTATTTTATTTTATATCTCAATTTCAAGTCCATATTTTATCCTTACATATCTCAAGGTTTATAACCTTGATTTGATACCAAACTAGTGGCATTTATGGTTAAGGGTTCTAGTGAAGGGATGCCTTAACCATGTATCACTTAAAGTTTCTCAAAGTGGATTATGCCACTAAGGCCTTATTTTTATTCATTTAATTAAATTAAAAGAGATTATAATATTAATATTTGTAAAACCATCTCTCATCTCATCTAATTCCATCCCTAAGACATGGGTCCCTCTCCATATCTCTATTATGCCATCCTCAGACTACCATATGATCAAGGCTACAAGAATTCATCTATCCTAAAATTATCCCTTCCCTCTATAATATCACTATAATATATTCTCCTCATTATATTTAGATAATTAAAAATGTTGACTCAAGACCCCTATTCATAGATACCTCTACCCTATTCAATTCATTAAATTCTCTTTAAATTAGTTGACATATTTATTTAAATAGAGTTATAAGAAAATAATTAGGCTCTACAAAAATACTTAAACTTATCCTAGAAGTAGCATAGCCTTTTCTAGACCTCAAGCTATAAAAATATAACTATTATCAAGTCATGTGTAGTATGTTTTTATTTATCCCTTATATTGTCACATTGTCTCTATTACTAACCTATCCTAAGTAATAGTTAAGTATAGGTCCACATAGTTGACTAATCATATACTTATATTCTAATTCTTCAAATTGTGAATAAAATATCTTATGTCTTTGCCTTGAACTTTCTTTCTTTCCATTCACCATCATCATCATTCACTAGGTACCTTAGAGAGCCTTCATTGTCTAAATTTCTTATATGTGTAATTTATGTGTCTCTCAATGATTTATGTACACTATTATAATGTGATCCTTGTGTAAGCTTAACTCTTTATGCCTCCATTGAATAAGTTCAAACTTAGCTCTAGCTTAAACCTTACTTTTTTCATGTATTACACCTTCAATGAACACTCCCTTTTACAAAATGACCCTTCAACCTTGGAGGATACAATCCCTCTATGTGTTTTAATGTGATCCTTTAATTTATCACCTTTATTATTATCCATATTGAATTCTTATGTATTTTTTATTTTTCCTATTTGCATTTATTTCATTTTTTAAAACTTTTAACCCCTTCTGATTCTCAAATTTCCTATGCAACTCTAAACTTAATTCCTTATACACAATTAGAATCTTTCACATTCCAAAATATCCTCTCAAAATGTTTCACTATGAAATTTTTTATAACCATATTTTGTTTTTTTATTTGACTAACTGAATCTATTTTTGGGTGGTGAAAGATTTTAAATTTTCCTAGGATGTTTATGCATCATTGAAGGAATAATTGACTAAATTCCTTTAATGACTTTTCTTGAATCTAATAATGAAATTTATATATTTGTATTTATACATAGGAACACCACTTAGGCTTTCATAATAATCACAAGAGAAAAAAACTAAAGCTAAAATCCCACCACATCTTTTCAAATTATCATGTTTGTACAACTACCACTATATCTATAATGAAACTACAATGACATTTGAAAAACCACATGTGGTTTTGAAACTAACAATAATGGTTTAAAAACTTACATGTTTATTTTGAAGATATGAGGGACATTTTGAAAACTTCAATGGTGGTTAAAAAACTTCCACTCTAAATATATAGGTGGTTTTGTAATCATGAAATGTTCTCTTACTTTTGAATGCCATAAGATTTTCATACGAACTTGAAATGACATGAATTTTTTTTAATTTCATAAATTTTAAAGAGTAATAAATAATTTCTCTAAATTTAGTTTTGAATCCAACATATGTATTTAATCTTGTACATAAACAACTATCTCTTTTTTATGACTTGATGTGTCTTGAATACCCTTATTAGAAAGTTAATTGTATTAATGATTGAATTGTATGATCTAATTGATCCAATTTTTTTAATCATATACCCAAATTTTTAAGGTTTTTTTCCAAAAAAATCTATATAAAAATAGAGTAAGTATTTACCTTGTATCTTCTCAAGTGGTTTCCAATTTTATCATATTCTTAGACTATACCATGTTCCCCTTTCTTGGAGAATGACTACCCAATTATGAAACCTTAAAAACCTAGGTTGATAAAGAGTCCATGAATCCTTCTCATCTCTACCAAATAACCTTATTTCACTATTTTGTGATTGGGTCTTCCTTGTGGCTATTCCTTTTATACCCTTTTTCTTGGTGCACATGTTTGTAGGCTAGGGTGAATCTCTTTATGAGTAAATGTTTATAAAACATCCTCATTTATATTCACAATGTTTTAAATAAGTTAATAAATAATATTTAATTATAAAATTGTTATAAAAAATCACTGCAGCTATAAATTTCCATCATCTTGGGTCTTACAATTCAAAAATATAACATAAATGGATTGAAAACATACAATTCCATTTACTAGTTTATTCATGTCTTGAAACTATAATTTTACATTAAAACAAATGAAAGATACATTCAAGGCAACATATTCAATGAATGAATATGTATTTCTAAACATACATCCATAAAAACAAATAGTCTTCTTGTGGAGTGTTACTCAACATGAATACACTTTCCACCCCATACCAATGACCAAATGATATGGAATTTGTTTTCCCTCCATGTAATAACCATTGTGTTCATGATAATGATAAAACATTCCATAATAACTAATTTCATTCAAAAATATGATTTGGAGTACCTATTGTAACCTTATTCCATGTGTATATAATAGTTCAAAAGCATGCCACAAACTTGTTACAACTAATATCTGCATATGAAAACATAAAAATGAATGATATAATAGTGTTGATTCATAAAAACCAACATATACCTTAAAATTAAAATTATGTCAGTTCTCAAATGCATTTCAAAATAGTGATAAATAATTATACATGCTACACATGATGCAATTTTTTGTTTGAATGAAGAGGAAACTTAAACCATCATGGTTTCACCTTTGTGATATTGTGTCCTTCAACCTATTCATGTATATTTTTCTCAACATATATTTCATCTTCTACCCATCTAGTCACATGCTATAAAAACTTGGGAAGTAAAACATGCCAACTTGTCAATCAACATGAATATGAGAATTTTAAAACTATACAACCTATTTGATGCAATGGGTTTCTCATACATGTTTTTCTCAAACTAATTATATGGCTTCTCTATATCCACTCTTAAATATTGGCACTCCTCCATATTTATTATACAAAAAGGTAAGTTTCTTATCTCAACATTAGAACATAATAAGTAATTTTTAGGTGCTTATATATACACAATAAATAACAAATTAATATGTAAATACTATATCCATGAAATGAATAATAGAGGAATAAAATTACCTAATTGAAATGGAAATTAGGAATCCTCTATGGGTTTTTCCATGTGGATGTTTTTTAATCTTAGATTTATCTTAAATTAGGTGAAAAATAAAATCTAATTTTTAAAACTATTCTTATAATAACTGATTTATTTCCATGTTTACCCTTTATCAATGGTGATGGGTGATCCTTAATGGGGTGATATATCTTCATATAATTTTCTTTGGATATGTAGGATTATACCTTTTATACTAATTCAACTAGATATGATTGATAAATTTATTCATTTTCTACCTCTTACTTTTAATATCTTGAGATTCTTCTTGATTTTTTATCACGTGATTTAGAAATTATTGATAATTTTATTAGTTTTATACCTCTTTCTTTGTAGGGAAATGAACAACCTCCCTCTTTATTGTATATGAATTTTCATTATTGTATTTATCCTATATATTCTTTGGGTGAAGTTGTGGATGAAAATCCTAAAAAAATCATGTCAATTCCCACTCATGTTGCAATGAGTTCAATATTTTTTATTTATTATCTTAGAAAGCATGCCCTTCTTTCCCATCTCCACATTATATGGAATTTACAACTTGCATCCTTCCTCTTTAATGAAATGGAATTTCTTTTATGGATTTATTATTCCAAGATATGTCCACACAATCATTATTCATTCCAAAAAAATAACATGGGTATGCATAAAAATAATTTTGTGCTACATGGCCTCTTTTCTTAAATTAAAAGCAAGAAATGGAATATTTATTCTTTCCATAATTTCTTTGGTTTCACTTTTTTAAATAATGATGATGTGGTAATGTGTTATCTCTTCATTTTGGATGTTCATCTCTCCTTTGAGATAATTTTTAATTATCTTTGATACTCTTCCAATTATTTAAATATTGTCTCCTTCCTAGTTAGATCTTGCATTCACTCACATGGTCATGGACTGACAATGTGTTATCTCATTCATGATTTTTTGCCCTTTTCTTGGATACTATTTATTGACACTTTGAGTTTGTTCAATTTTACCTTCCTCTTCATGAGAGATCTTCCCATTCCTTAGATAATCAAACTACTCATTAGATTTGACCAAATAAATGATGCCATTACTTTACCTAGGTTTTTTTGTATAGAGATAGTGGTTTGGGATATTTAGATTTAGAATCTTTGCTTGTTGTAAATATCTTGGAGCTTTATCCAACTCCTTATTTTCCATAGCATATCTTGAAATTTTGTATTGAATCCTTTCCCCAATATTTACAATATTAATCATTCCCTGGACATTAGTGTTAAGGCCCTTTTCATCATAACCCATCTTGGTTATAAACTTAGATACAAATACCTTAGTATGTTATTATAATTTACCAAATAAAGAGAATATTTATGAGTACTTAATTTTTTCAACTCAATCATAGTTTTTTCTTCTTTGGTAGAGGATAATATAGTTTGCATGGTAGATTCTTTTCTCTCCTTCATTTCTTCACCATCATCTTGGAAATTTGTCAACATCTATTCATTGGTTTGTAAATCATGTTACAAATCTTAAATTATACCCATGATAAATTATCCATGGATAAGAAATCTCTCTTGTAGCTGTTGATTTTCATCTTCCAAGTGCTACCAGATATTACTTAATTCAAAGTTTTCCTCTCAAATATTCTAGGTTATATCTTCAATCTCTTGAAGCCTTTATCTCTTCAAATATTTTCACATTGTTTTACTTTTTAACCAAGAAACATGAACTTCCTTGTCAATAAAAAACTATGGAATAATAGGTATCACAATGCAAAAAATGTGTTAGCAAACCCTTACAAGATGAAAAGAAAACCTACTTTAGTACCAATAAGACTAGTAAACTAGGTAGATATTGTTAATGGATCACTTGGAACACCAACTCATGCAAGGTGTAAATCCATTCAGCCACTCCTAGAAGGAGATAAAATCTCCCCAATGCCTATATCACCAAGTTATGGCATACTAGATAACCTAGTTGGCTAATGTGAAACTATTCTATTTTAAGGGGCATGTTAGGTAAGATCTAAGATTTAAACAAAATAAAATGAAATTTGCATAAATTACCCAAAATAATCATCACATAAAAATTCAAAAATAAATTATAGTTGATTCAATAATATATCATTGCATACATAAATTCATCATTTTCATATCGACAATGAATAAATTTTGTAATTAAGATATAACTTGTAAACTCATCTAAAATTTTTTGTCATATTCTAACCCTAAGCTAACATGTCATAAAAAAGAATGAAATATAAAGGTAAAACTAATAAAAGTGAGCCTATTTTGTGATGAATATAAATATGACACATTTTATTAGATAAAACCCATGAAACTAATCTTCTATCTAGATTGTATACACATAACCATAAACAAAGATGGTGATGAATTATGGGGATAAGTTAGCTATGAAGAAAGAGGAACACAACCACTGTATACATGATTACATATGAACATTAACCTCACATCCTTTCAATTCATAAACTATTTATTGTAAACCAATGTTTTGGATTCACCCTTCTCAATTAAGTTATAGAAATATCCTCATAACAAAATGACTAACATTAAAATCTAGCTAGAAAATAAGAAATGTAAGAAAGAAATTTTGGTCCTCTATCTATAACTATCAACCAACCCCTAACTCAGTCTTATTCATGGCCTTATATAGATATCCAATCAAATATCACCCACCCATTAGGTCATTGTAAACATTTAATTATAGGCACCAATCAAAGGTCCATAGTCAACGGGAATTTACATAATCCCAAGGTAAAACATTCCAAATACATTAATGGTATCCCCACATTAAATTTGAGTTGAAAATATTTTTTTGGAACAACAAAATATCTCAAGTGTTTATGTCAAACACAAGAGCTCATTCATCTATGCAATATTTCCTCTCGTTGTATCTCCTTTGCACACTTCCAAAGTGCAAGTCATAACTCCATTAAATTTTGGCTACAATCCATGCCTAGAAATGGATTATCATCCTCATTTTTTCATAAAAACCAAATAAAAAAATAATCTCACTTCCTTGGTAAGATCCATAATTATCAAATACATTAAATCTGTAATGCATTAGTAAAATAATAAAGGTACAAAATTAAATTGTACACATATTTTTAAACTTGCATTGATTACCTATAAAACATAATTTATTATGAATATAGTTAAATTAAATTTCTAATGCAATAAATGACATAAAAATAGATCTATGGATCAAAACACGTGTCTTAAAAACCATTACACAATCATGAACAAACAAATTAACATCTTCGAAATATGCTCAAAGAGAATTTTACAAGATAAAACATGAATAATACCCACCATGTCTTATATTTATATAAACATATTGTAAATATGTTCAAAAGGGTATTTTTTATTTTTTTAAAGAATCATGTTAATCCCTATGTAATACCCTTTGAATTCTTTTTGATCAAAAGTTGGTTGTGATGAATCTTCTAGAAATGGTCATTTTATGTAGTCATATCTTTTAATTAGAGAAAATAATAATTATGAAACTAGATAAATTATATTATAATATCATCAAGATATTATCATGAAATATTTAAATTAATTTATACATTATCATGCTGAAAAGTGTTACCTAGTTATATTTCAAAACTATAAAAATGTAGAAAATGACAAGTAAAAATCAATGCAGAAGTAAGTTTTTATTTATTTACATTTATATATATATATAATAATTTCACGCAAATATTTTCATAATTGTATTATTCTCAAATTTCACTACCATAATAAAATATCTCAATATAATTTTACTTTATTTTACTATGTGAAAAAACTCCCAAAAAGTGCTTAATAGCTATATTTGAAATCTAGAAAGAAGTAAAAAATGAATAAGGTCAACGTAGAATCAAGTTTTCATTCTTGAAAAATTATCATATGGGAAAATATTTCAAGATACTTGTTTCACTATTGAATTAATCCCACATTTAGATACCATCATCAAATATTTCAATATACATGGATGTAATTTAATTGTGTGAAAATCCTCCTGAAGAGTCTTTCTTGGTACACGTTGATTATTTTTCCCCATAGGCCAAAAATGGGTCAACCCCCTATAGCCAAAATATTGTATATGGGATTTTGATAATGTTATAGTGTATTTTAAAATTCATCTACTTTCATTCCTTATGTTATTATATTTTAGTCATAGTCTAGCTTGGTTCTTGCATTTTTTGGTGTCTAAGTGACCATTTTAGAGTCATTTTATGTAAGTGGTATGTCTTCATGGTGATCAATGCAGTTAGGGCATGGATCATGTTGCTAATGGATGAGAAATATAAAGTGTTTTAGATACCCTATGAGATGTTAAAAGTGATTGGAACAAGTGTGGGAATGTAAGGGGTTCATCCTATTCTTTATTGTATTCATCCTAACATCTTGGGTCTAGTGATAGAAAGTATAAGTGGGAAGTAATTTGAGGCTAGATCTCACACATGTGGACAAGTCAAGAGGAATTGGTGATATGTTTTTGTTTATTTTTATACCAAGCTCATATGATCTAAATATTAGGTCCTCCTCCTAAGTGCATCAAAAGTTATAAAGGTCCAAAGTTGGTTCCTCAATTACTTTCTACTTGTTTTCCCATAGCCATTTTCAAGAAGGTTCTAACAAATTTGAGTGAGAAATTTCACAAATAAATATCTTACACATGCAATAGTTTCAAGGTAAAGTAGTCACATGGGTTTTTCCACCTTGGTCCCAAGTTTCTATGCACCAAGTCTAAGGTCTTTTTTTGAAACACAAATGAAGTTATATATGTGCAAAGCTAGGATCCTAGGAATTTCTGCTAATTTTTCCCATACTTAGTCATTTGAGCTTGGCCATCACTAGGATGTCATACAAAAGAAAATAGAATAACCAAATTATGTAACTTTATCTTTTCTTAGGAATCATTGTATGACCAATGGATCATTCACAATCATATTTCTACATGCCAAGATCATCCTTAGAAATTTGTAGACCCATACAATCTTTTTAGTTCAAGTTAAGATCTTTCAAAGTTGGACCTGTATAGTGAGATGTTCATGCTAACATCAATTTTAAGCTCAAACATGAATTATCCATTGCATTTCAAATTGTGGGTTCTAGCAAGATCAATGGTCTATGCTTCATCATACATATATGATCCAATAGAGTGCGATGAAGTCAAATGGTCAAAAGGAGCTCCTAGTGAATGTGTAGTTAATAAATGTCACATTCATAGAGCTTTTTAGATAGAGACCTAATGAGTGTAAGATGGTCAAATTTAATGATCAATATTTCTATAAGATCTAACGGCTCATGATCAATCATGTAAAGGAGATCTAATGGCATGAGAAATTGGCACATGGCATAAGTGCATAAGTTGGCAAATTGACAAGATATTGAAGATCAATATAGGGTTGACAAGTGGTACCATTGTAGAAAATGTTGATAATTAAAAGGTAGATCCAAGGGCTCACACTTGTTCATATCTAGGAGATCTAATGGAGTGAGAAAGATTTAATGTGTCAACGAGCCAAGTCATAGTTTGATAGACAATTAGAGTGAAAGTGAGCCCAGGGTTTTTGACAAAGGTTGAGAAACTATTTGACCATGTACAATAAGGTTTTTTAGGGTATTTTTGATGCCATTAAAGCTATTTCAAATTCCATGGATTAGTCAATATGATGTAATCAAGCATAAATAACATAAAGGGATCCTTCTCTGATTGTGTTTTCCATTTCTAGTAGAAAGAGCTAATATTTCAAAGGGTGGTATGAAGGCAAAAAAGTGGAACCTAATAGTTCATCTAATGGACCAACTAATTTAAAGTGACATTTCTCTCCATTTTACATGCCATGACAACTAGTCAGGAGTAGTTGGCAATAATACATGATGCTAAATGATGGATCTGAGTGTTGTAACTGCATTGTTACTAAGACCCAACTAGAGACAACTTGATCCTCCTATTGCAAACATTAAGGAAAATCAAGGGGAGAACATCATAACTATATAGCCACTTAAGGTGACCTAAATTAATTAAATGGTTTGAATGAGAATATTTGTAGAGGTTGTTGTAACCTCTTTTCAAATTGATTCAAAATGCTTGATTCCCCTTTGAGTGCCAAAAATTCCCTCTCTGTAGCCTTTATTCTATAAGTATATCTCTTGATCTATTAAAAAATATGGTTCCACTCCATGTATGGTGAAGCCTTACTAGAATGACATCATATTTTTCCTTTGATCATTAATGCAAATCTAATTTTTAGTTCTTGAGCAATTGTCTGAGTGTGCAAGTGATGTATGGTGGTGTAAAGTGATTACTCTCTATCCTTTTCTCCCCTTATCCTTTCATGTTTGTTTGAGAGGTTTATTATAATAGATCAAATAAAGTGTTTTCAAGTGTATGGTCCTATCTTTTAAGTTTACAATGAGCCTTAGTGTTTGAAATCAGCCTACAGTTCACTTACCTTGGATAGATCTCATACGTAGTGTTTGATTCCCCTTTGAGTGCCAAAAATTTCCTCTTTGTAGCCTTTATTCTATAAGTATATCTCTTGATATATTAAAAAAAAGGTTCCACTCCATGTATGGTGAAGCCTTAATAGAATGGCATCGTATTTTTCCTTTGAGCATTAATGCAAATCTAATTTTTAGTTTTTGAGCAATTGTCTATGTGTGCAAGTGATGTATGGTGGTGTAAAGTGATTACTCTCTATCCTTTTCTCCCCTTATCCTTTCATTTTTGTTTGAGAGGTATATTATAATAGATCATATGAAGTGTTTTCAAGTGTATGGTCCTATCTTTCATGTTTATAATGAGCCTTAGTGTTTGAAATCAGCCTACAGTTCACTTACCTTGGATAGATCTCATGCATCTCACCTCCAGATTGAAATACTCATGTTAGGATCCATAGGAATTAGAAGTTAGTTTGTATTTCTTATTTTTTAGTGAAATAAATTATAATGTTCATATGGAATACATATTATTGTATCACCCCCTTAGATTAGGTTGATTTCATGTAACTTCTAACTCTTTTCCCATAAGCAAGTATTAGCATAGGTGAAATCACTTCAACATACATTCAGAGAGTTAGCCCTTAAAATTTAGAGGCTCACTTCCACTATAGGTACACCCACATGCCAATAATTTTTCCCATGTTTCCCAAATTTTAAGGAGTTTTGAACACCCTCCTTTAGGGTGTGAGATTTGGTGACAATAGTAAGAATTGAAAATTGGAAAAATGTAAAAAATGACATTAAAATTGGTGTAAAAATAAGTTTTTATTGTTATAAATTTCACATGTGGGAAATTATTTCATAATTTTTTTTCATTATTACATTATTCCCACATTGTTTTACCCTCAATAAATATTTCAATAGAATTTGACTTCATTTAATGGTGCAAAAACAAGTTTGAAAAGTGTCTAATGGTAAGAAAATGGAAATTGTGTTACACACCCAAAACACTTCAAAAACTATATTTAAAATAAGAAGAATATTTAAAAATATAAATAAGTAGTACCATTATTTTTCAATGTTAAATTAAAGTGGTTCTGTAAGAAGCAACATGTATTCCACACTAATCTTCACTAGCATGAATTCTTTGAATACAAGGGGTTGTCCTCAAGTTTTATGCTATAAAACAATACCCAAATTGTTTTTTAAATGTATCCTAAATCTCATGACTATCATATACATCATAATAAATATTATAAAATAATTCACATGTAATATATACATGATACATCAATTTACATGCATTCATTCATATTCAAAACATGTTTCCACTCCATACAGAATACAGTTGAAATGCTTGAATAAAAGTGCAATATTAATGTGAAGTTATTTAAGATTTATGAAAAGTTAATATGATTATGATATATGAGTATTGAGATATCTTAGGTTATTTTTTATTATATTATTTAAAAGGAATGAATTATAAAAACCAATGAAATAAAGACATCAACAAAGAGAGATAACACAAGACATACCCGAGATAAACTCAATGTGAAAAAACTCTAGCAAGAGTGAAGCTATGCTTCCTCATCTCCAATATGTTTTATTTTTTATAATATTATTATTTTTTATGCTTAAAAATACACCAAAATGACAATATCCTATACTTTTAATGATATTTTCAATGTTCATTTGAAGACTTGTCTCTTAATCAAGAATGACTATTGAACTCATATATCTTAGTTCTGTAGTCTTTAAGTTAACCAAATGCATGGAATAATGACTTGAGAAGGAAAAAAAATTATTGATTAAATGCCTATAATTTCATATATTAATTAAATATTTGGATTCATAGTTGGGTTAATATTTATACATAATAACACCCCTTACACTAACACAATAAATCCTAGAGTCAAAAACTAAAGCAATAATGCATACATGTCCTTTCAATTTTTTGTACTTGAAAAAATACATTTATATATAGGATGAAATGAACCACATAAATTTTAAAAATTTAAATAGTTATTTCAAAACTATGGTGGTGGTTGTGAAACCACCAGTGTATTTTTAAAACTACCACTATGCATATATCGGTGGTTGCATAACCATGAAAAGTCCTCTAACTTTTAGAGACCATAACCATAGAATATGACCTCAAAATCACATGATATTTTTTCTAAACTTTAATAAATTTTCAAGAGGAATATAAATACGTAATATTAAGTTAATTTTGATTCCAACAATTTGTTTTTTAATCCCTTACAACATAAATCATATATTTTATATAACTTAGTGTATCATTAATACCCTTATTTGATAGTTTTATTATAGATTGAATTAGATTACTTGATCCAAATTTATTATCATGTTTAGAGTATTATAAGATACAAAAATATCAAAAAATCATCAATATGTGCTTTGGGATTTCCAATCCATATTTATAACCCCTTTGTATAATCTTAAAATGTGTCAAAAGTAGAGTTAGGGTTTCAATGTGAAAATGAAACAAATATGAATATGTACATAGGACCAAGAATTTTATATTATATATAAAATATATTGACAATAAAGTGAAATGATATATGGTGAAATAGAGTGGAGTTTTACACAAAAAATTCTAGTAAATAATGGATAGATCTAGTTATCACAAGAATTTGATCCCTACTAGAAGTGTCATAGTAGGTTTTGGCACTCTATCTCTTGAGTTGAGTGATCCCAATGCCACTGTAGATTATTTTAAGTGGATTTAATAGAATACAAAACAAGATAAATATACTATATTCTTATCATTTCTATAAATATTAATCTTGGTATCAATTTGTTTAACATTTAGATCTACATAGTTTATGTTAAATCTTATGTAATTTGGATAATCCAAGTTTTATCTTATTTAGATCACTAAATCTAAAATAATTTAAAAATTTTGGTGAATCCTAAATTTATCTCAAGCATTGAAAACCCTATTTTTCTTAGGGTTTCATCTTCACTTATTGGGGTTTTAAATATATATCTTAAGGTTTTAGATATGATTTTTATTTCCCATTATTCACATAATTTAGTAATTGTTATATTAGATGTATATAGTTTATGTTTTCTCATTCAATCTATGATCATCATCACTAAAATTTGATTCCCTAAAATATTCAATATAATTCAAAATAATGTAATGAAATGGGTTAAATTTATGTGAAATAAAACTAAGGCTAAAATTATTAATTAGAAATACTTAGTTCTCCATAATAACTCATATTGTCAAATTATTTTATCTGAGATGATTTTAATAACCACTCAACATCAAAGGGCATGCAAGAATAATATAGTTTATCCTTCCTTAGACCTAAATTTAGTGAAACCTACTTTATAAAATAAAAATTGAAGTTGGTTTACAAATCAATCCTAACTTAGAGAAGATAAATAAATTAACTATACCGCTAGTAATACTTAGATAACTAGGGTCGTGACTAATATGGATTCACTAAACCTACCTAAGGGATATCTTATCATATAATATGGCTAGAGAGGGTTTAAAATCCTCTAGCCAAGAAAAACCATATGATAACCCTAGATAGGTCTTGATAATTAATGCAATAATAAATTAAATCTAATCTAATGTTCATTAAAGTTTGTGACATAAATTGGTGATAAACATAAACAATAAAAATTCAAAGTAAAACTCTACTCAAATCAACGTAGATTTAATCCTAAGAAAGGAGATAAAATACATTTATTAACCATTATACATGAAAATATATCTATTAAAATATAAGAGTAAGAGTTAGGAATACTTACCTTAAAGACAAACCTATCGAGCCTCAACCTCTCCCTTGGCCAATGGTGCTTTGTAAGAGGTTTTTATGTATTTTTAAAGGAACTGAGGATGGAAAATGGATTATATTCTAGCCAAGGACCTCCTAGTTAATCTCAAGCTTTCATAAGACAAAGGTTTTCCTTTAAGAAGCATAAAACCCTAAGGAATGACTCCTCAAGTAGAATGATGTAAAAGAAAAAATGAAGTGCAAATGATTGACTATCTCTATTGGAAATGGGGTGAAATATGTGTATATATAACCTAATTTGAACCGAATCCCTTCCAAAATTTTAGTTGACATTATTATCCTAGTTAACCTTGTTAGTTTGAAAATAGAGTCTTTAGTTCTTGAACTAAGTTGGCTTGGGCTGACTTGGTCTCATAAGGTGTACTATTCCCAAAACTAGGTCGATCCATTTGACTACATTAAGTAAATGGAAAAAATTAGTTTTATCTTAGGTAGGGGCTATTTGAGGCATTGAATTTATTAGAGAAGAGTTTGAGGGAGGTTTTAAATATAATGGAAATGTATAAGAGGGGTTTGTATTAGTTTTAGGAGGTTATATAAGGAACAACAATCTTGCAAATCACCAAAGGTTTACCCACCACTTTCCTAATGCACCCTTTAAGGCATGCACTTAGAGATGTTGAGTCTCAATGGGTTCCTACAAGAGAGAAAGCATCAGTAATTGATAATTTAAAAAAATATTGTGTGTATACAACTACCAACATGATCACATTATTTTATGTAGGATTATCATGCATTTTATGGTATATGGTATCACAACATGAAGAGGTAAGGCACCCCATCCTTTTTTTGTATAAAAATGGGAGTGAAAAGTCCCCTCCTCATCCCCTTCAACCTCATAAGATTCCAAATAATCTAGATAAATCATATGATATCATTGATTAACTTAAGAATATAAGAACTAAGATCATCATAATATAACTATTCAAGAGGTCACTTATCTTCCAGTATATTATATATGCATAAGTGACACAACTTTACCAAGTGATGTAATTTAGTATAATTTTGTATCCATCATCAATACATATAAGAATAATGGAAACATGATTTATTTTTATAATGAATATTTTCATACTAAACATACTATAGTTCAAAATATCCTATTGTTCATTTAGGTGAAAATATTAAATAAGTAAATCAAGCATGTCTTAACAGAGAATGGTATAGATTAAATATTTATAAAATAAAATTTCTATAAACATTGGGTATCAATAGGTACTATATTCATAAATCATTTAATAATAACAAATTTTTTGACAACATCTCTCACCAAGTGCTAGGGTCAATTACTTTGGCTGTAACAGTGAGATCTATAACACTCCATTATACCTCACATGATGCCAAATCATTTGGATTATAACATATTATTAGGTAGACCATATACTCATGCAATAGATTCCATACCATCTATATTAATTCAATGCTTAAATTTTTTTCCATAAAGGGCAATTATACATGTCTAGTGGATAATCAAACTTTTAAATATTGTAAAGTCACAAAACCTAGTGATGGATGCAATCCACAACATGATGGTTTTCATTCTAGCCTAATATATCCAAGATAAATTATACCAATAGAAAGGATAAATATATATTAAATTGGTGAGTTAATATAATATAAATAAAAAGAGCCAACTCTAGATACATCAATTAAATAAGACAAAATAAAGGAAACGCATAATCATTCTGATAGATAAGAAGAGAAGATACCAGATATTTCCTTATTAATTAATTCAAATAATAAAAATTAGATATTCATGGAATAAGATGATAATGATGATGATGATAATAAATTATAGTAAATATATATGAGTATTTGTCTCATCTAAATTTTACACCCATCAATTTAAGAGATTATTGCGATGATTCAAAAATGGTGAGAAATACTAAATTTGAAAGAGGAAAGGCACCCCTTCCAAACACACATAAGGAAACAAATGAAAAGACTTGGTACAATATTTATTAATGATAATATAATTCAATTGTAAGTTCTCCATTGAGACATAAATTCATCAAAACCATCATGACTATAAAAAAGAGGCACAACACATTACATGACGCATTGATGATGAATACTCGATGTTTGTGACATATTCAGTGAACAATGTAGAGCTCATGGATATAAAACTCATTATAAAATTAAATATTATAAGTGTACAAGATAAATTAACCACTATATTAAATATGCTAACAAGAATTTGATTTTTTTAATTACCACTTAAATATCAAATAATGATTATAATGATATATTTATATACCAACCAATTTAAAAATAAGTTTTTAATGGTCTATCAAAGGAGGAAATTTACATGATTATCCATACCTCCTTAGACATTATTTCACATGTTATTTGAGCATAATATTATATCTCTCCCTTTAACATATGAGGTTGATATGATCATCACACAATCTCAAGCATTTGATATTAATGCATATTGTGATTAGCATAGATGTCAAGGATACTATACAAAGAAATGTTTTACATTCAAATATATAATACAAGATCTAATGGATGTTAATATTATTGAAATATAACATGTTAATATGAAATTGAGTTCATATATTTTTATGCCTACTAAAAGTACACAACATATATATGATCAACATGACAATGATAATATTATGTACTTAACCTATAGTGCATTTAAATATATGTGTGACCGATTTGTGGCTTACATGATTTTCTTGTTATTGTATTGTATTTATCTATGTTCTCACTATGATCACCCTATGGACTACAAATGATTAATTAGAGTAGATATAAGAGGTAATGGTTAGTATTTTAGCATCATAATGTGAACTGATCTTATTACATTATTGTGGAGGTTGCCCCTAGAAGTGACTCAATCATAATTATCAAGTATTCTTCAATTATTTTTTTGGACTTGATTATTCTACTCTTAATTCTATGATATATTATTATATTATTGAAAAACATATAATTAATTTCATTACAAGTAGTATTATATTATTGATTTAGGCAATTTTTTGTGTTGTTATTTTTTATATCTAGTGTTGCATCAATCAAGAAATCTAAAGGATTAAAAAAACAAAACTTTAAATCTAGTAAGAATTTAATTTTTCAACCACTATAGTACTATTCAAAGTCTTAAAAATAGTCTGTAAAATATTATTACCCTTATGTAAATTATCAATCATTAGATTTATCTCGACAAGATTATCATAAATATATAATCTATTGGTACACTTTTTTCAAGAATAAAACTCTCCATCCTAGAGTTTGTGCATGGTTGGTCCTAACACTTCTGGATATGAGAAAGGTCAAGAAACTCCAAAAACTCCTCACAAGGATGACATGAAGTCTAGAACTTTAAATATATTAGTTTCTAAGGTGGTTCAATAAATTCAATTAGATATGCAAAGCATGGTAAGGAAAGATGATCTCAATGAAATAAAAGGGGACATGGATTATATGAATAATTAGTTTTTAACATTGAGTTATCAGTTAACCATTATTATGGTTAAGCTTTCATAAAATAATCTTCCACCACTCTAATTGAGTTCTCCCAATCCAAACAATAAAAATTCCAATATTGGTTTGAATCACATGATGTCAAAAGTAGAAGTGTGTAATTTCGATGGTATGGATTCACTCTACATTAGACCCCATGTGCATAAAAGGTGATCGAAACATTTCTATATCTAAAACTTGAGAAGTTTATTTTGTATAGGTGGTTGTGTGTTCAAAATAAAAATAAGGTAACTCTTGTTACCTATTTGGGATTTTTTGAGGAGATACAGATGTACTATTACAATAGTTTATTAGAAAATAACTTGATTTAGATAGAAAAAATTAGACAAACAAGTATTATTAAGGATTACATTTAGAAATTATAGAATATATCCTTATTTTTAGATGATGTCAATGAGAATAATATGATTGAAATATTCTTTGGGGGAATCAAGGATAGCATCCAACTTGAGGTTCACATGTTTTATCCATCATCTATTTTTGAAGCCATAACATTCATGCACTAGGTAGAGGAAAATGATTTGGTCACAATAAAGTCTTTCATTCATGCCCAAAAACATAATTTCACATCGCCATCATTTCCTCAACCTACAAGATTGAACCCTTATTAAATTGAAGAGAAGCATGCAAAAGATTTATGTTTTGGTTGTGATTTAAAGTGGATCAAAGGACATAAATGTGCCAAAAATAAGCTATACTACGTTGAAGGATATAATGAATATGAAGAAGATAATGAGGCCTTAGGTGAGGATATGGAAGAGCTAGAGGAGGAATCTAAATATTCTCACCCTAATATCTCATATCCTTTCATTTCAAGTATTATTACCCCTAAAATTCTTAAGGTGGTAAGGTTAATCAAAAAACATAAGGTGATAGTTTTTATTGAGTCAACAAGTGCACAAAATTTCATTAATAGTAAGTTGGTTGCTTGTTTGAACTATTTTATTTTTCCAACTCCAAAATTTCAAGTCATGATTGTAGATGATGACATAGTCAATTATTTTAGAAAATGCCATAGTATTAAGATTCCCATGGGGGACTTCCTACTTAATTCTCATATGTTTTTTATTACTATAGGTGGGCTGACACTTTTTTAGAATACAAGAAATCACAAATTCGGACATAATAGAGATAAATTTATAGGAATTATTCATGCACTTTCATTTTGAAGGTAGGAGATTTGAACTATGGGGATTATGGAAAATGTCTCCCTAGTTGGTTAGTTCACATCATATGAATAATATTCTTAAAAAAAGGGTTGAATGATTTATAGCATGATTTTTTTCATAAAAATTTAGCCAACCAATTTATCTACACATCTCAATTTACAAATGATTCTTGATAACCACCTTAAAAGTTTTTGTGCAATTCCAAGATGACTACCACCAAGTAGAGAACATTATCATTCCATAAGACTTATTATAAGTATTACACCACTAAACATCAAACCATACATGTTTCCATATACCTAAATAATTGAAATTGAAAATATGGTATAATAGATGTGTTTTGCTAAAATTTGTCTATTTCAAGTCTAAATAATAATAGAGAAGAATGATAGGGATAACTGATTAGAATGAACCCAGATTGGTTTGTGCACTATATCCAGATGTTGTGAGCACTTGTCTTTGGCTAGGGAGGATTACCTATATGTAAGAAATCACTACCACAAAATGTTTGTTAGCAGATAAATGAGTGGGTTGCCAAGCTATGTGTTTGTTCTAGGAAGAGTGAAACTTTCTTAGAGATGACAGTCTACTTTTGAGAGATAAAAGAGTAATAAATAATTAAAAGAGAGGTAAAGAGAGAGTGAAAGAGATATAATATTACTTTTATTAGCACCTTGAATATAGCAGAGAGTAACATATTATAGGTGGAATATTTTTTTTTGTTTTGGAAGTTGTTTGTGTAGGTTTGGGAAAGGTTAGGGAATCCACAGTCGTCGACATCAGTAGGGGAGTGACCGATATCAACTATACTATCGAGGTCAGTGGTGAGGGTGATTGATGTTAGTTATGTTATCAAGGTTAGTAGGGGAAATAATTGCCTAGGATCTTGTAGAAGGCTTTTCCAAGTTTGGGAAATGGTTTTGATCAAGTCTAGGCAGTTGGGGAGAGTTATGACAGAGAGAGTATGGTTTGGATAGATCTGGTTAGAGGTTTAGTGTTTCAGGTCAAGGGGAAACAAGTAAGTAAGCTTTTTAACTCCCTCACAGGGTTTGATTAGGAGTGTATAAAAAAATTAATAGTAGATATGAAGTGATAGCAAAGTAAATACTTAAAAGACCTATAGAATAAGTGATGTACTTAGCTGAAGTGGTCATTGAATGATAAGTGTTAGATTGATGGTCCCTATTAGGTAGTCTAAACTAATGGCTTGAATAGAGATAACAAGAGGATGATATTGGTCCTCAAGATCTTAGTTCTTGATCATGATTGACTTACATAAGATGAAAATAAGCTAGGATGTCAAAAATTGAATGTTAAGAGCTTGAATGCAAGTAATAATGAATTTTCTTAATTTTTGCTACCCTGAACTTTAGGTTAGACTTTGGCTTATATCATCAACATCAATGATCCCATCAATGTCGACCATGGGTTGATTGATGTTGATGGCTCTAGAATAGGTAAATCTTACTATTTTTGGCCTATTTTTTATTTCTCTTCATGCCAAGTGTGGCACCTATTAAAAATAGTAAAAATAAGAGGTTAAGAAGGACGTAGTTGATTAGGAATTTAGTTTTGAAGTGAGAATAAGTCTTAGGTAGTTAGGATGAGGGGACCAGGGCTTCAGGTGAATCATTAGGTGAGAATTAGTCATAGGTAAAGGTGGCCAAGTAAGGTGGCAAAAGGGGTTTTTAATTAACTTAATTAAGTATTTTAAATTAATAAAAGGTGTGAGGGGTAAATGTATGGGTTAGGGAGGCTAATTTTTATAATTAAAAAATGGGCTAAAAGGGGTTTTGACATAAGGAGTTACACACATGTGTGTGACATAATTTTGGTGTCTGCATTTGCCATTTTTTGTCTCATAATTTATACTAACAATTTTTCAAAACAAAAATAGGAGTTATATGCTCCAAGTATTGGATGAGGTATCCCCCCTCAAAATAAGAATCAATGGAGGAGAAATCAAAATCAGGTACTAGTTTGATAAAAAGGTAATTGGGTGAGTGGTGAAGAATTGATTATCACTTCATGTGCATATACTACTATGAGATATAGTCAATAAAGAAAAGAACAAGAAAGGTTGAGGATTACTCAAATATAAATAACCAAAGCACATCTTGTAAGTGATAACTAATAGGTCAAAATAGTCAAAGTTATAGCTCTAATGGTTGATGTGTCCTAGGTATTTGAGGTATGAAGTATCCCTAGGAAACATAAAAGGGTTGAAGGTGTTAATCTGAACTTGGTTTCCATCTAGAATACTTAATATACATGTATGTGCACAATAGCCAACTATAGTGGAATACCATAAGCAGTCAAGAGAATTAATACAAGATTGGTATAAAAGGGTCAATGAGTGATAAGATATTCATGATCTCTAAGCAAAGTAATCAAGGGTGAATATTTAAGTAATCTCCAATGGTTTTTGTCATGTTTGGGGAGATATATGTGATCTCTAGTTTGGTGATCATGGTTAGGGAGATATACTCAATCTTCAAATTTCCCCATAGTATGGGTAAAGTCTAAAAAATTGGGGTTGCGTTTTAGGGAAAACAATATTATAATGGTGCTAAAATCAATGAAATTATTGATATCAATAATAAACATTGCTGACATTAGCACATTAGGATAATGTTATTGATGTTGGTAGGCATAAACACTGATGTTGGTGGATTAGGTTAATCATGTCAACATCAGTGGCTAAACAAACCTAACAAAAGGGGGTTTAGCAACCAACCAAACTCATTTAAAACTTGTGATTAGAGAAAAAATAGAGATATGAGAATGACTAAGATGGAAGAGAAAGGAGAGGACCTAATAGGAGGTGCACCACCATAAGAGCTAATTGTGCCAACCAAGAGGAGATGGAGAGATGAGGTAAGATCCCCTGCTAGTTATTTTGAAACTTGATTTTTTATTTGGAGTTTTTAGGCTAATTTAGAGGTGGGGGTATATAAAATGTTTGTATAGGGGTAGGAAATAGGGTAGGGTAGTTTTAGGATTAGTTGGGGTAATTTAGGGAAGGTTTTTAGGTTAAAATTATAGTTTTAGGTTTGGGTCATTTAACCCTAGGGCTAAACTAGTCACCAACATCGATAAGGTCCACTAATATTAGCCAACATGGCACTGAGAATGATAGGTGTCTATCGATGTTAGCTGATACTTATGCCTACAAATCATGAATGTTATCATTAAATCTAACATTACTGACTATGAAGAACTAGAAAAATAGGAGAAAGGGTCAGTTTGGATCCCTAGTGGAAGTAGTCAACTAGCCTAATGGCCTGGCTAGCCTTAGAATACATTATTTTGACTAAGTGCTACCTACAAATCTTGGTTTAGGGCCTCAAGCCAATGTAGTTCTCCTAGATCCTAGGAAAATATCTAAGGTATGGTTAAAAGGTGTGTTAGGGGAAATGGATAAAAAGGTAGGTTGAGATAGGTCAAGTGGCCTAGGGCTTAAAAGATAGGCCATAGTGTTAAGGGTCAGGGATATAGATTGTGAGGCTTAGAGTTGTGATAGGTAGGTAGGTCTAGGGTGGAGAGAGAGAAGAGGTAGTAAAGCCTAGGGTAGAGAGAGAGAGACATTGAAGCCTAGGGTAGAGATAAAAGAGGTAATAAAGCCTAGGGTAGAGAGAAGAGGCAATGAAGCCCAAGGTAGAGAAAAAAGAGTAGCATTGTTAGTTAGGTGGGTATATGGCTTACATAACCTTAGAAAACCCTATGTCGATTGAGTTCTACCTAAATAGCCTAGTTTAGGGCCTCATACCAATGTAGTTGTCCTAGAGAGAAGGGAAAAAAGGTGGTGATAGAGTATATTAAAAGGTGTATGAACTGAGTTGTGTGTGTATAGATGCAAGTGAGGATGGAGCTAACATTACAGGATCATCTATCAAGGATTTTGACATGTATGAGGAGGGATGTCACTCCAGATGAGTGGGATCACATGGAATTTATGGGGTTAGGAGTGTGATGGTATTGTCAAGTCACCCAAGATGTGAGCTTTATGATAGCATTGATCAAGAGGTGGGATCACACCACCAACACCTTTTATCTACCAACTAAAGAGTTGATAGTGACCCAAGAGGATGTATTTAGGATTTAATTTCTACCACTCTAGGGTGAGGATCTCCTTGCATGATCAAGAGAGGAGCATGATATCCACATGGTGGCATTGTATGGCAAGCATGTTAGTTAGGTGACTTATCATTCTATGAGTTTTGCCTATGATTAACTATATATGGTCAATGAGGATTAGCATCAAATAAGCATCTTAATGATGATCAATATCATGGTGTATGCATTACTAGATGTAGATGGTGGTATGTTTTTGATTGCATTGATAGGTGTGCTTTCATATGTGGTTGAATAGTGGACTATTTTTGCATGGGGTCTAGTATTTTTAGCATAGTTATATAGAGAGATATGGGGTTTGAGACTATGATAGTGATACAATTTCTGTGTCAGCCATCTACTAAACTATTAGTCATATAAGCACAGCATGGTGACATGACCATTGAGGTTACCTACCATGATTCTATTTGGCTTTAGGGTTGGTTTTAGATGGTGGAGAGAGGTCATGCCATAGACTTGAGTGGATGGTGTAGTGTGTGACATTACCTATTATAAGTTCATGATTGAGGGTTTAATCCCTATGGATATTTTTTGGAGACCCTACCTAACATACCTGATATTTAGAGGATAGGCACAGTAGCTTTTTAGTTTATAGAGCTCATTATAGGTTAGGGGGAGATGAGCTGGTGAGTTGGAGATAGTATCCATGACATGGGTTAGGAGGTAATTTGGTATACTATAGGATATACCACCTACCTTCCTTTGATATAAGAGGGATGACATAGAAGCACCCCTATCATTTCCCTAGGAGATAAATGGGCCAAATTTTGAAGAGCTACCAGTAGGGTCAGGTGTTGGAGATCTAGGGTGCATAATAGTATATAAAGCTTGGTGGGTAGGTTTACATCCTATAGTGGAGGTCAGGAGGCCATTAATAAATTTATTGGGGTTGGTGAGAGAGAGGGATGTATACATATAGGCATGAGATGCATATCTATAGGATAGAGATATAGCATAGGCATAGGTATTGTCCTTACAGGGGTAGGTTGTGATGTTACAAGGTTAGGTTGGGGCATTATAGGGCCAAATTGTAGCGCTCTAGGGCTAGGTCAGAGTGTTATAGGGTCAGGTGACTATAGTAACAATAGAGAGGTATATCCTAAGAGTAATAGGTTAGGATACTCCTCCTCCTCCACCCCAGGGACCAATATAGGTTGGGCCATTAGCAGGTGTTATGGGACCACCACAGGCTATATCTATAGTGAGATATACTACTACCCTTGATGAGATTTCCTATTTTGAGAGGGCCATCAGGGAGTTTCCATATATTTAGAGGTACTTTGCATTTAGAGATCAAGAGAGATCAGTGGCATAGGCCATAACTTCTAGCTCATGTAAACATAGATGAGTAGATAGTGGGGATGACACTACTTCTTCATGAACACACGGAGAGCCTTGAGGACTCTGGGTGCTAGAGTTTGTCTTTTTGTTACATATATTATATATAGTAGCATATGAGCCAAAGATGTGAGATGTATATTTTGAGAGAGAGATGATATTATGATGATATATTGACAGACATGTTATTAATCCTACACACACACACACACACACACACACACACACACACATTAGATGTTTATTTTTTATGATTTTGCGATGCAGTTATTATGGTTGTGATCATGTTGATGTTGATTATTTAATGTTATGTTTAATTTTGATGTTAATGTTGATCATGTTAGTTGAGTTAGACTAGCCTTTCCCATGTATGTGATGGTATATGTATAGTTGGTTTGTTAGTTTCATCTTAGCACTTTTCCATATTTTTTGATGGTGTATAATTAAAATTAATAAGTTAGTTATGTTAGTTTATTTTAGCATTTTTCCATATTTGTGATGGTGTATATGTAAAATAAACTAAGTAGGCTTTGATAGTGTTGGTATGATATTGTTTTTCATCTCAATAGAGAGATCGACATGTGGTTTAGATGGGAATGTAAAGAGGAAAAATACTTGTGTACTAGAAAAGACCTTTAACAAAAACATAAATAGTCTCAGGAAAATGAGCCTCTTTCATGCCTTATATCTTTGAACCATTATGTTTGTTAGAGAAGTGTCATGTTACCTTATGTTAAGTGAGCTTCACGTAACTTTGAAATATTATGAGGGAAAAAGGGAAAATGAGGTAAGATTTTTGGCTAGCATAACTTATGAAGTGGGGATGATATTCCCCTACTGTGGGTGACCCAAGAGCTACTATAGGCAAGTCCATGGCTTAAAGATTTTTTTGTGTAAATTGATCAATGTGGAAAGCCTACAATGGGATTTTGTATGGGCTAAGGTCATATAAAGCTAATCAATGTGAGAAGCCTTTTTTATTTGTATTTCCCTTTGAGAATAAATCTTGGCTTAACTATCCTTCAAGGGAGTGGTTTAAAAATTCATTTTTATGTTTAAATAGCTATCCTCCAAGGGAGCAGTTTATTGATAATAGAAAAGAGAAGTTGCATAGTTATCCTTCAAGGGATCAGTCTACGTTGAGAAACATGACCTAAGAGTTTATAAATTATCACATATCCCATTTTTTTGTTTGTTTTTTTAATATTTTAGTCATGGACAAGACTATATAGGCTTAGGATTTTTCCACGTTAAGGGCAAAACCATACCACTGCATAAGTTAACTAGGTGTATAGGAGTAAGGGTAAAGAGGAATGGAAATGAATTTAATAGGGATGCTCAAGGGATAAGCTTAAGTTAAACACAAGTTGAAGTGACACTTAGTTAACAAAATAATGGTCTTAGGTGTAAGGCATTTAAATGCTGGAGTTCTGGCCTTCCTTCAAGAGAAGACAAGTGATAAGTTCTTGAGCCATACTTGTGAGTTATGATATAAGGTCCAAGCCAATTAGGAGAAAACTTACCCCATTTTCTTTTCTCCATATTCATCACATGTTGATTTTATTTTAAGATGAGATCTCCTATATTCAAATCTTGCTCTTTGAGGTTTTTGTTAAAAGCACGTTTGATACCCTCTTGATAGATTTAGAGGTGGTTGAGGGCTATGAGATGGTACTCATCAAGCAATTCAAGTTGAGCCAATCATTCTTGGTAAAAGTCATCCTTAGTAATTATGTCTTGTAGATAAATGTGAAGATAAGGAATCTAGACTTCAAGAGGCAAAACAACCTCCATCCTTTATACCAAGAAAAAAGGTGTATCACTTATAGGGGTTTGAATGCTAGTGTGGTAAGCCCATAAAGCAAAATAAATGTGTGTGTACCAATCTTTGACCATATCATTAACTACCTTCATGATAATTTTGGTTAATATTTTGTTAGAAGCTTTTACATATCCATTTACTTATGGATAGTATGGTGATGAGCAGTTTAATTTGATTCTGAATATATCACAAAGACTTAGAATAATCTTGTTTTTGAAAGATTTGTCATTATCTATTATAATTTTATGAGGGACACCAAAATGATAGATGATGTGATGGTTGATGAAGTCAAAAATATTTTCAGCTTTAGTGGAGATGAGAGAGATGGCCTCAACCCACTTAGTGAAGTATTTAGTGGTAGTAATGATAGAATGATGATGGAGGGATGAATGAGCATTAATACCCTAAATTAGATCTAAGCCCCATTAAGAGAAGGGCCAAAAGTCTTTGGTGACTTGTAATTCATGACTCGGAATGTGAAAAAGGTTATCATGTTGTTGACACTTGATGCAATGCCAAATGTAATCAAAAAAGTCTTGATGAAGTGTGGGCCAATAATATCCATGTCGAAGGATACACTTGGCAATTATGTGAAAATCAAAATGCCCACCACAAATCCAATCATGGACTTCTTTAATAGTGAAGGGAGTCATAGTAATAATGAGGCATATAATAAAATTACCATCAAAACCTTGCTTGTAGAGAAGTCCCACTAGCATAGTGTAATAATCGACATGTTTTATGAAGGCATGTCTCCCATTATTGGAGAGATCAGAAGGGGTAATAGAGAAGGAAAGATAATTTATGAGTTGCTTGTACCATAAGTCATGTGGGTTAGATGTTACAATTCTGATAAATAGGATTTTATCTAATACATAAGAGGGTAATGTTAAGTGATGCATGGTGACAAAGATTCTTGAGGAAGAGGATGAAGAGGTTATGTGTGAAGCAAGTGAATCCATCATGTCAACAAACTTATTTGTAGATTGAGAAATAGTTTGTAAGAGATTAGAGTCAAATGATCCCAATAGGGTATCTACACAATGTGTATACCACTATATAATCTCATTTTCTCATAAGTATGAACCATTAACCTAGTTAACCACTAGCTAAGAATCACCAAAAATGTTTATGGATTTGATACCCAAGAAGAGAGTTGTTTGAAGTCTTAAGATCAAAGCCTCATATTTGGCCATATTTTTAGTGCATTCAAAATCTAGTTTAAATGACAAAGGCATATGATTTCCATCTAGAATAATAAGAATGACCCCCGTACCCCCTTTGTATTGACATTTAGATCCATCGAAGAACATCATAATTTTATAGGAGATGTCATTAGTGGAGAGTGTTTCAATGGATTCATTATGGAATTTAAGGTTTGAAGATTGATTATCAGGTAAAGGGGTAGCATCTAATTGGTTAGAGATTGTTTGCCTCTTAATATACTTTTGTTGAATGAATTCTAAGTCAAATTAAGCAAGAAGCATGAGCCATCGAGCTACACATTGGTTGTGATATGGCTTGGAATACATGTATTTGAGGGGATCAATATGGGTGACCATATGGGTTTTGTGATTTAGTAGATAATGGTAAAGCTTGGAGGCAAAAAAATACCAAATCAAGGAAAAATTTTTTGGTATGGGTATATTGAGTCTCATAATCAATAAGTGTGTGGCTTATGTAATAAATTGGCTGCTCTCGATGTTGGTCATCTCAATGTGTAATCATAACACCTAGAGAATGGTCTATTGTAGAGATGTATAGGTAGAAAGGTTGATTTTCATTAGGTGTAATAAGAACTAGTGGGGAAAGGAGATATTTTTAAGTGCATTAAAATCTTCCTAGTAATCTATATTCCAATGGAAGGAGACATCTTTTTTGAGGAGATGGTGAAAGGGTTGGCCATGATCTGACAATTGGGAGATGAATTAGTGGATTGACTGAAGTTTGCCTTATAGGATATGAAGTTGTTTGATATTAGTAGGTGGAGGCATCTCTAGTATTGATCTAACCTTAGCAAGATCGACTTCAATACCATGAAGAGAAATGATAAAACCTAAAAGTTTACCAGAAAGAACACCAAAGACACATTTCTTTGGGTTTACTCAAATATTATATTAGAAGAGATGAGTAAATATGGTTTTGAGAATTTTCAAGTGATCTTGATGAAGTTTAGACTTGATGAGTAAGTCATCTACATAATCTTCCATAATTTTATGTAGGAGATCATGAAAGATGTAGGTCATAGCCTGTTGGTAGGTCACACCAGAATTCTTTAGGCCAAAAGGTATGACATGATAGCAGAAAGTCCCTCATGGGGTAATGAAGGTTATTTTATGTTGATCCTCAAGTGTGACCAAGATTTGATTATATCCAAAGAACCCATCCATAAGTGATATCATCTCATGGTTGACTGTTAAATCAATAAGTTGGTCAATACTTGGAAATGGGAAGTCATCTTTTAGACAAGCAAGGTTTAAATCATGATAGTCAGTGCAAATGCATATTCCCCCAATCAATTTTGTGATAGGAAAAATATTATAAATCTATTGTAGGTAGTTGATGGGTTGGATAAAGTTAATAGAAAGGAGGCATTGGAGCTCTTCTTTGACAAGGAGAGTAATACAAGGATGCATCTTGTGAATCTTTTAATTAACAGGTTTATCATCTTGATTGGTGATAATGTTATTGGTGATTATAGAGGGGTCAATACCAAGAATTTAATTATAAGACCAAGCAAAGGCTTTGCTATGGTTATTAAGAAATGTGGCATAATTATCTTGCTCAGAGGAATCCAAAGATTGGCCAATCTTGAGGACACGAGGGTTATCATGAGAGGGAAGATTGATGTTAATGGTTGATTTATTTAGCATAGCTTATGTTTTATATGGGAGTGACATTTGGATATGAGAATCATCCCTGCCCATATAGGTGATAATTACGTCATCATCCTAACATTGAATAGTGTTAATAATGGGAGAGTCTTTATCAATTATTTTAGGATGAACAAGAGGAAGGGACATTGTTTCCTTACCCTAGTGATAGGTAAGAGGCCCCAAATGGATGGAATTTATTAGGAAAAAAAATGATGTATAGATACCTTTGATTTAGTAGGTGATGGTGGAGAAGAAAGTGGAAAAGGAGAGACTAGTTCTTCAATAATTGGTTCATGGGAAGTTTTAGTGTATGGACATTTTGGCATTTTCAATGGTGTCACTAATAGGATATTTAATAGGTGTATGGACACCCTATTTTTAATGAACCAAACCAAATCCTTTCTAAACACACTGATAGAGATAGGTGTGTGCAAAAATAGGGTTGCTTAGGAAAGAAAAGTCATAGGTAAATGGTCATGGTGATGAAGATGGATTGCCAATAGTGGGAGCTTGATTAATTCCCCCATATGTGAATTTGTTTCAAAGGTTATGGGGTCCATAAGAGATGACCATCCTAATGCAAGATCATAATTTGGGTGCATGTGGAGATTTCCATAATCCTGCGGAGTATATAACATGTTAAGCATTAACAATTGATATTTGTCAAGTGACAAACAATGAAAAGTCTCATCCATGGGATCCTTATCAGGAATTTGTGTTGTTAGTATCTATGTAACTAGGGGAGTGGAGCTTATGGAATATTCAAAATTATCATTTGGGAAAGATGATTTTTTCAATGGAATGATAACATCATTGGGACTATAAGTCACATTTCATGTTTTAAATAGAGGTGGGTCAGTAGGTATAACATGTACTTCTCCATCATGTTCAAACTTAACATAGTAGTGCAAAGTTAAAGGTACACATGTCATAGCATGTATCCAAGGTCACCTAAGCAGTATGTTATATTAGAACTCTCCCTCTACAACATAGAAGAGATCGAGAATAGTGTGGGGACTGACATAGATATGTAAGACAATAATGCCCACCATAGTAGCTATGGTATTATTAAGGGAGTAGAGTACCACATCAGTTTGAGACATGAAATTATCAAAAAGGGTAAGTTTTTTGTAGGAATTGGTGGAAATGATATTAATACTAGCTTCCCCATTGATCATGACTCTCTTGACATGACTTTGGTCAATATAAGCAATAATAAAAATGGTAGAATCTTGATCTTTAGGGTGTTAAAGTGGAATATTTGAATCACTAAAAGAAATTAGGGAGATGAAATTAAGGGAGCTAACCAAAGCTACAAGAGGTTGGGGAACATCCAATTTTACCTCAATCACTTACAAAGCACTTATCAAAGCTTGAAAGTGTTGGGATGAGTTCTAGATTAACTCATACAAAGACATTTTCATAGGAGTTTGGTGAAGCTATTTCACCATTGAGATTTAAATAACATCTAAATATGTTATTTTAGGAATGCCCAAGATGGAAATATTAGGATTAGGAGGAGGAGTGTTTTTAGTGAAGAGATGGGCCTAAGGAGCAGTGACCTTTTCCTTAGATTTATCTTTTTGGTTTTGTGATCATGTGGCCACATTAACTATGTTGATCTAAAATATAGGTGAAGGAGGTGGTAAAGGGGTTATGACCACATCTTTGTGTTTGAATTTAGGTGGAATAGTATGAGGCACCATCGATGACAAAGGTGGAATAATAGGAAGGTTAATGAGAGTATCATTGAAAATAGTGTTGACATCAAATTGTTATCGAATGACTACTATGAGGGCTTTACAACTCTTAATATCATGTCCAAGTGATTGATGATATAAACACACTTATGTATCATTAAACCAAGATGGCTTAATTCCAAGAGGAATTTAAGGCTTAATGGTAGGAAGAGTTATTAGGGAAGATTGCAATAACTGATGTAAGAAAAAGCACTGAGAGCCTACAAGTGGGCTCATACTTGTTATGCTAATAGGAGTGGACACCTTTTGTTTCAATGTTGAAAAGGTAATTTTATGTGGTGTTTCATTTGGTAATGACAGAGTTACTTATTTTTTTGTCACTTTATTAGTGTTAGATGTGAAAGGCCTACTAGATAGCAAAAGTAGGAGTGGAGGTAACTTAAGCCTTTTGTTTATATTGGGTCAACAATACTCCAACTAAAGTAGAGGGGTGTGGTCCCAAAATATATGGTAAAGTTGAGGGTTGAAGAAGGGATTGGGGAGATCTAGGGAGCTTAACATTTTTTTATGATTTCAACCATGAAACTCCAACTTGTGGTTGAGGAGTTAAATCTAATTTCACCTATGTTAGGTTGTGGAGCTAAAAGCTTCACTGATGCAGACACGGAGAAGGCCATTGGAGGGGTTGCTGAAGGTTGCTAAGCGTCAGAGCAACCGGCGTCAGTCTGATCAGTCGACGTCGGCAGGACAGTAAAGAGAAGCAACCAACGTCGGTCAGGGATCGGCCGGCGTCGGTCACCTCCAGGTAGACAGGGACCGACGTTGGTCACCTGTGTGGTTTGACTGCGAGCTTATTACGGGCAGTTAGCTAATGAACCAAGTGTTTGCATGTTTAGATCTATTTTTAGACTGAGAGCTGTGGATCTAATTATTGTAATTAGATGTCTAATCATTGTTTGGATGAGATCTATATAATAGACTCATGGTTGTATTGGAAAGGTGTTCTAGTTTGAGTTGAGCAAATTTTGTTCCTTCTGTGTGTGAGGTGAGCAAGGGTGTTCCTCCTAGTTCCACAATACCAGGTGTAGGTGCTGGATTGGAGAATCAGCAGGGTTCTTCATGTATGTAGGATCTTGGTCACAGTTGCATGGCCTATATAGGAGATCTACATGGTAAGTAAGATCATTGATCTACAGGTGTATGTGTGTGCAAGGTCAAGGTTCACAGGTGTGCAGAATTGGGTTTTATTTGCGGGTGTGCAGGATCATATAGACAGCAACACAACAGGGAGCAGTATCAGGTAGGATCTACTTGGAGTACAGGTGTGTACTCAGATAGAGCAAAGAGGAAGGCAAGGGAGTTCCTTCCATAAGTATGGTCTGTTGAATTTTAGGTTATTGCAGGTTCATGGGAGATCTACTTGAAGTATGTGGAGTACTTGTTTGAGTGTGTGGAGCACAGGAGGTGAACACCAACTCTGTATTTGAGTTGGGTGTTGGGACTTGAGAGGGAGAGCTTTGGGGAGAAGAATTATTGTTCACTTGAGGTGTGGTGAGCCTCTGAAGAGGTGGTGGAGAAGAAGTGGCATCTTCTTTATTGTATTCTTTTTTGTATAAAGTGTTAATACAATTTGTGTATTGTCTCTCATATCATGTGTTATTCTGAATTCTAGTTACTTGGTGAATCTGGTTTATTTACGCATATTAAGTTGCTTGGTTTGGTAATCATATTGTGCTCTTTTGGTGGAGCAAGATCCTGACAAGTGGTATCAGAGCCAGGTTGTTAGCTCATAGCTTGATACCACTGACAAGTGGTATCAGAGCTTTTGGTTGGGATACTAACAGATTGGTTTAGATCTGGGTAGTGTGTTTTGATTACAGGTCACTCTCAGGGGTTTTTGATTGAGTGGGAGTAGAGCAATGGTAGATGAAAGTAAGCTAAGAATGGAGGAGTTGAAAAGCACAGATGGTCACTCACGGTCCTATGGAAAGAAAGAGCAAGTAAAAGATTATTATTGGTTGGTAGCAAATCAGCATGAAGAAACTGAAGAAGTAGATGTATCAGGTGTTGTTGCACAGGATGCTCTGGGAGGTTTCTTGGATAAAGTTGAATCTTGGATAAAAGATTCGGTTGCCTCTTTCCATGCAGCCCTAGGTAGAGGAGCTGGTAAGCCTTGCCAAAGAATTGGCAAAGGGGAAGTGAAGCTAAAATTGCAGGCAGCCAACACACAGGTGTTGATGAAGGTCATGCAGGTCCCAGGTTTGGAGATATGGCTAATTTCTTCAGAAAGATTGGGTGATGAGAGATGCACAAGAACTCTCACAGTGGATGCACTTGAATTAGCTGGTGGTAAGAAAATAGGTACCCTTTATCTACTTGTTTATATTACTGATTCTTCTTCTGTTGTGGAGATGTGGCTTTATAGGCTTGGTCACATGAGCAGGAAGGAGATGCATGTTCTTAAGCGGAAGATAGATATATTTGATAGGATTAAGAACTGGAAAGCCTTGGTGTTCTTGGAGGAGATGGCAGACAGAACCCAGTGGATGGTGCTGGATACTTCTGAGCAGAGCAGTTTGGACATGGGATTTGATTCAAAGGATCTCACGGGTAAAAAGTCATCACTCAAAGGCAAACACAGGTACCGGTGTCGGTCAGGAGGAACCGGCATCGAACAGATAGGTGCCGATGTCGGCCATGTGCAAACCAAAGCTAGCGATGTCGAGCAGGGTAAGACCAACGTCAGTCAGGAGGACCGATGTCGGCAGTAGGTAAGACCGATGTCGGTTAGAGGACTGACGTTGGCAGCAAGGACACCATAGGGTCGGTAGTCAGGGACAGACGCATGGAACTGACGTTAGTTAGATGCAGACTGTGGAGTGACTGAGGTCGGTCACTGTAACAGATTTTGGGTGGATAGCACGCTGTCATGGAGTCTCAAACATCCATACGGAGGACTAAAGACGTAATTAGGCCCTTAAATTCATTTTTCCTCTTCTTTATACATGTTGCTAATTGTAGAGCAGGAAGGATCTAGGAAACAGGTGTGAGCTTGGCATGGATGAGGATGTGATTCCTTGGAGGAGAACCAAACAGGTGTTTTTGGTAGGGTTGCCAGCTGGATGAAAGCATAGAGACGAATGGATTTCTTAGTAGAAGAATAGAGAGAACGGATACGTGAGATAGAAGACCAGGTATGTGGTCTTGAGGAGCTACAGGACAGTGGTACAGGTTTTGACAGGTGGAGGACGAAGCATGGCTTCAGTCAATGTTAGGGTAACTACTGTGGTTTGACTTACCAGGTGGATGATGAGTCACGACATCATTCTGTTGCTATATGTGGATGGTATATTTGCTAGCAGGGTTTGTACATATAGGGTTTTGCTGAGCTAAGGGTAAGATTAGTTCAGTGGCATGTCATGAGGAGTTTGGAGCAGCAAAATTCTTTGACATGGGAGACATAGAGATCACAGGTTGATTTTGTCTCGAGTGGGAGCTGATGTGAATTAGGTGTTGGCGAGGTTTAGGATGCAGAGCCAGAGCACACTAAGTGCTGGACAGGTACAGTGTCTGAAATCACATGAGGTCTGGTATAGACTTGAGTATTCCCATGCAGTGGGAGCTGTCAGAGAGTTAGGAGCCAATTCGGGGAAGTGGGTTCTCAGGTATTTGAGAGGGACCAGCAGCAGGGATTCATGCTATGTAGGGTCAAGACTTCACTACATGGATTTGTAGGTTCGGATGTGGCTGGGTACTCGGATGACAGGAGGTACACCACGGGATGTGTGGTGGGTTGTCTTCAGGATTGATCTTGAAGAGGGATACAAACCAGAAAATAGATTAGACGGAGTACAGGTATAGGTACAGTGCAGCTATTTATCTCCAAGTGGGAGATTGTTAGGTTGTGGAGCTAAAAGCTTCACTGATGCAGACACAGAGAAGGCCATTGGAGGGGTTGCTGAAGGTTGCTAAGCGTCAGAGCAACTGGTGTCAGTCTGATCAGCCGACGTCGATAGGACAGTAAAGAGAAGCAACTGATGTCGGTCAGGGATCAGCCGGCGTCGGTCACCTCCAGGCAGACAGGGACCAACGTTGGTCGCCTGTGTGGTTTAAATGCGAGCTTATTATGGGCAGTTAGCTAACGAACTAAGTGTTTGCATGTTTAGATCTATTTTTAGACTGAGAGCTGCGGATCTAATTATTGTAATTAGATGTGTAATCATTGTTTGGATGAGATCTATATAATAGACTCACGGTTGTATTGGAAAGGTGTTCTAGTTTGAGTTGAGCAAAGTTTGTTCCTTCTGTGTGTGAGGTGAGCAAGGGTGTTCGTCCTAGTTCCACAGTACCAGGTGTAGGTGCTGGATTGGAGAATCAGCAGGGTTCTTCATGTATGTAGGATCTTGGTCATAGTTGCATGGCCTATATAGGAGATCTACATGGTAATTAAGATCATTGATTTGCAGGTGTATGTGTGTGCAAGGTCAAGGTTCACAGGTTTGTAGAATCGGGTTTTATTTGTAGGTGTGCAGGATCATATAGACAGCAACACAATAGGGAGCAGTATCAGGTAGGATCTACTTGGAGTACAGGTGTGTACTCAGATAGAGCAAAGAGGAAGGCAAGGGAGTTCCTTCCATAAGTATGGTCTGTTGAATTGCAGGTTGTTACAGGTTCATGGGAGCTCTACTTGAAGTACATGGAGTACTTGTTTGAGTGTGTGGAGCACTTGTGGTGTGCGTGGAGCATAGGAGGTGAACACCAACTCTGTATTTGAGTTGGGTGTTGGGACCTGAGAGGGAGAGCTTTGGGGAGAAGAATTACTGTTCACTTGAGGTGTGGCGAGCCTTTTGAAGAGGTGGTGGAGAAGAAGTGGCATCTTCTTTATTGTATTCTTTTCTGTATAAAGTGTTAATACAATTTGTGTATTGTCTCTCATATCATGTGTTATTCTGAATTCTAGTTACTTGGTGAATCTGGTTTATTTCTGCATATTAAGTTGCTTGGTTTGGTAATCATATTGTGCTCTTTTGGTGGAGCAAGATCCTGACAACCTATGGATGAATTAAATTAGAAATGGGGCATACACCTAAAGCACTAATCTAGTTTAATGTGGTAGATTCATGTGAGGGTGAGGGCTTTGACATAGATGGCTAAACTTCATGTGTTTTTGTTGAAGAATCTCTAACATTGTCAAAGACCTTAGGGTAAAGGGTAGTGAGAGGGTTGATGATAAAGGTTGGCATTTGTTATGTTGGATAAGGAGTTTTAACTTGGTCCCAAACTGTTGTATGATCTAGCTTCATGGAGTCAAAAAATTCAAGACTTTTCACCAAATGCGAGAAGGGTTTAGATGAAGTTGACATAGGCCTTACAGTTGTGTCTTTAGAAGGATGAGGTGTTTAGGAAAGAGGGAAATTATTAGTTTCTGCTACTTTGGTCCAAAGAAAAGAAAGAGCCATAATGGGGTCCTCTTTGATAGAGACAAGAGAAGAGACATGGCCTACCATGGGTCGAAGAGAGGTAGACAAAGAAGGTTCCTCAAGATGGTAAAGCATAGGTATTATGACTCCCTCAATATGTGGCTAAGGAATAGGTAAAGTATGATCCTCCATATGTAAAATAAGGGGTAAGAGTGGTACAATTGGAGTAGGCACAATAGGTCTCTCATCTATTGTGGGGGTAGATAATACTAACTCCTCTAAGTGCAAAGGTGGATTGGATGAGGTACTAGTCTCTATAGGTGGAGGAGAGGTAGGAAAAGAAGGTTCCTCAAGAGTGTATAATATAGGAATGATGTTCCCTTCAACATGCGATTGAGGAATGGGTAGGTTATGGTCTTCAATTGGTAAGAGGATAGGTAATATTGGTTTAAAATGAATTTGCATTATAGGCTCCTCAAGTCATAAAAGAAGTGGTAAAGGAGGCTCTTCCTCATGAGGGAGTGGAATGGGTGAAATAGGTTTTTCTACCTGAGGAGGAAGAATAGTCAAAACAAATGCCATTGACTATGTGGGAGGATTTGATGAAATGGGTGTCTCTTGTTGAGGGGAAGGTTGAACTAGAGATAAAGGAAAGACCATATTAACCTTATGGATGTTATGATCACTTCAGTTAGATGTGGTCTGAAAATTATTTTGATTGGATGAATGGTGAGGAAAAGGGTGTTTGAACACATCCATATTTTGATTAGGGGTGCATTAAGGTTATACAAGATGAGATCACCCCTACCAAGCATATCTTGAACAATGTTCTTGAATGTCTTATAGTTATTATAATTGTGGTCTTTAACTCAATGGTAATAACAAAACTCATCTTCCTTGTACCAAGTTAGAATAGGATGGGAGGGGTCAAATTATATAAGAGGTTTGATTTGAGGAAGGCTTATGACACCTTGTTGCAAAGGTATATGACTCCCTAATGGGAGTGTATTATCTTTGTTCATACCATTGTTGGAATTGTTTAGTCAGATTTTGGGAAGTCAAGGAATTCAATTGGTTTGTGATTGTGGAAGAAAATAACTTAACGACCACCACATTGTCAGATCCTTTAGTTTTTTTTGTTAGAAATAACAAATTTAGAAGATGAGGAGTCATTTGATTTAGAATTGGAATTCTTATTGTGTAACTTAACTTTGCCTTCATCTATAGCATGAACCTTGAGTTTTCATGCCATCGTAAAGGCCTCATCAAATGTGTGTAAATTTTATACCTAAAGTGTGGATGAGATGTACTTAGCACATGCCCTTGAGAAGAGATCAATAAGCTTAGGTTGGGGTAAGGAGAAGGAGAGTTGATTAATCAAGCCTTTCTAGTGAGCAATAAAATCTATGATAGATTCATCATCAAATTATCTGATAGAATAAAGGTCTATAATAGAAACCTTTTTAGAAATGTTAATAGAGAAATTATCTAAGAATATTTGTGAGTTGGATAAATGAGAAGAGAAAGTGATGAGTTATGGAGATATACCAATCCAAGGTATCACCTAAAAGAGACATAGGGAAAGTGTGAATTAGTAACGCATCATCATGCCCTATTAAATAATAAGCATGGCTAAATGTTTGCAAGTGATATTATGGGCCCTCTTTACTCTAGAGATGAGTAAAATTAGGGAGTTCACATTGGCTTGGATAATGGAAAATAGGCATATAAGTATGGATGGGTTCATTTCATATCTAATCATAAGATAATACATTATTTGAACCAGAAACATATGTCTCTAGATTAGACATCTGGTCCATCAACATCTTAATGAGTTCTAGAGGGGGATTAGTTTTGGGGATACCTCCTAAGTTATAGAGAACCTAATAAGAAGTAGTGGGAATGTATGACATAGATTTTTGAGGTTGTGTTGGGGAAACATAAGGATAATGAGTCATAAGCTAGGGTGCAGAAAGAAAAGGGGCTTGTCTCATTGGGTTAGAGATTATGCTTTGGTTGGTTGTTATTATTCCAAGCTAGGTTATTAGCATGGTTAAACTAGATGAAGTATGAGTCATAACTTGGGTAATTATAGGCATAAGGGTAGATGGAATAGGTACCACTAAATTATAAAATGGGGTAAAACTTGACTATACTACTTGTGGATACAAAAGTAGGGAAGTCATGCCAGGGTTTAGGTGGGATTGGGGAATTGGCAATGCTAAAATTTGGACATTGTTTATAGTTGGGTTAATTGTCAAAGTGGTGGTTTGGGTAACCATAGGGAAAATAGTGAAGGTATTTAATACTAAATTTGTTTCCATTAGAGAGGTTGGTATACCATAGATTAGGTCACCTGAAGAATTACGGGTTTGGCTCATAACAAGGTAATGTTGAAGGGCTACAACATTTTTATCAAGAAATTTAGAAAAATATTGATCTCCCTCAGGCACAATGGGAATTTGGTTGGGGCTACGAGTATGCACTGTATCTAAAGTATGCTCCATGACAAACTCAGTAACAAGAGGGGAAGGTATAAGTGGTTTTCAGCTTGCATAATCGGTATGAATTTTGGCTTGAGCTCATGTTAATATTATGCAAGAGGAAGTATAAATAGTCATATTTATCTGTATTAGTGATGGAATAAGGAAAAACTAGGTTTGAGTGTAGGTAAGTGTGTTGTTTTAGCTTGTTATTTTGAGCCAATGAAAATTACGTAGTCACTGACATCGATAAGTTATTCGATGTTTGTAAAAAAAAATTTCAATGTCAGTGAATTAACTGATGTTGGTAGATAAAATATGTTGATGTCAATATAGTTAACCAATGTCAGTCACTATAATATCTTGGAAGATAAAAAATATGATGTTTTAGAAACCTAGAAGTAGAAACTTGGTAAAACATTAGATGCAAGAGGTTTATGTAAGCAAAAACACTCACAAAACCTAATATGATAGGTTATACAAACTGAGTATTAGAGATAATATTAATTTTGTGAATTAATAGAAAAATGCCCTTACCAACTCCAAAATATAGAAGGAAATAAAAAAGCAAATTGGAGTATAAAAAGAACATACAACCAGCATTTATTAAGTCCTAGAGATTAATTTTTAGTCTCATGTTGGCTTGTGCCTTAATCAGATAGTGAAAAGAGAATTTGGTTATCGAAGTTACTAGAAAGTAATCTAGAGATAGTTTCAGGTTACTTTTAGTGCTCAAGAGGAAATTTGTGTTAGACTAGGTGCATAACTTATTATAAGAGCTTACTCTTCACACTTCATGGACCTAGAGCCAAGCCAGGCCACTTAGCCAAAATATACCTTCTATCTAGAGTTTATACTCCACTAGAGAATGGAGTGGGTTCTCCCCTTGGTGGTGAAATTCAAGTAGGATAGCTAAGTAGGGCAAGGTGATCCACCAGGTGATGAAATCCTGATGGGTCTTTTCTCAAGTGAGTTTATATTTTATTTATGTGAATGTGATTTGGTTGTGTAACATAGATGCACTAAAATTTATTCATAATTCTTGTAATTAACAAGGTGAGCTAATATACAACCAAAAAATAATGAAATGCAATAAGTTTTAAACCCAAATCTGAAATGTTTAGATTCGAATGAAAAAAAAGATGAAATAGGAGTAGAGAATGAAATTCACTATCCTAATGTGTAAGTAAGAAGTAAATAAGATATTCTTTTCAACTTGTAACGAAAAAAAAATGATAAATTTCTTTTAGAGGTAAAGATAAGAGAAAGAAAATTTTAGTTTAATGCTTTTAAATAGAAAATAAAATGTTGAATTTTTTATTTTAAGAGAGAAGAGAAGAGGAAAGTACAAGAAATGAAATTTTCACTATAATTCACCTATATGAATGCTTAAAACAAGAAATAAACATAAGGAAAACTCTAAGGTCCCACTAGGTGTGCCAGAAATGTTTTGCTAAAATTTGTCTATTTCAAGTCTAAAGAAAAATAGAGAAGAATGATAGGGATAAGTGATCATAATAAACCCAGATTGGTTTTCGCATCATATCCAGATGTTGTGAGAACTCCTCTTTGGCTAGGGAAGACTACCTACAAGTAAGAAAGCACTACCAAAAAATGTTTGTTAGCAGATAAATGAGTGGGCTACCAAGCTATGTGCTTGTTCAAGGAAGTGTGAAACTTCCTTAGAGATGACAATCCACTTTTGAGAGACAAAATATTAATAAATAACTAACAGAGAGAGTGAAAGAGAGATAATATTATTGTTATTAGCAACCTAAATGTAGCAAAGAGTAACAAACTATTGGTGGTATAATTTATTTGTGTTTTAGAAGTTATTTGGGTATGTTTTGGAAAGGTTAGGGAATCCACAGTTGCCAACATTGATAGGGGAGTGAATGATATCAATTATAATTCTAAGGTCGGTGGTGAAGGTGAACAATGTTTGTTAGGCTACCAAGGTTGGTAGGGGTAATAATTGTCTAGGAGTTTTTAGAAGTATTTTTTGGGTCTAAGAAATCATTTGATCAGGTCTAGGAGGTTGGGGAGAGTTATGAGAGAGAGAGAGAGAGAGAGAGAGAGAGAGAGAGAGAGAGAGAGAGAGAGAGAGAGAGAGAGAGAGAGAGAGAGAGAGAGAGAGAGTATGGTTTGGATATATTTGGTCAGACATTTGGTGTGTTAGGTCAAGGGGAAACAAGTAGGAATGCTTTGTAACTCCCTCATGATGGTTTAGTCAATAGTATATAAAGTAATGAATAGTAGATATGAAGTGATAGTAAAGTAAATACTTAAAAGACCTATAGAATAAGTGATGTACTTAGTTGTAGTGGTCACTAAATGATAAGTGCAAGATTTATGGTCCCATGGCCTAAACAGAGAGAACAAGTAGGTGTCATTGGTCCTCAAGAGCTTATTTCCTGATTGTGATTGACTTATGCAAGATGACAGTAAGCTAGGATGTCAAAAATTGAATTCCAAGAGCTTGAATGCAAGTAAGAATTAATTTTATTATTTTTTGCCACCTTGAAATTCAAGTTGGAGTTTGGATTATATCACTGACATCTATGATCCTACCAACGTTGATCATGGGTTGATCAATGTTCGTGGCCCTAAAATAGGTAAAGCTTACTATTTTAGGCCTATTTTCTATTGTTCTTCATGTCAAGTGTGGCACTCATTACAAAATGGTAAAAATAAGAGGTTAATAAGGAGGTAGTTGATTAGGAATTTAGTTTTGAAGTGAGAATAAGTCTTGGGTAGTTAGGATGAGGGGACCAGGTCTTGAGGTGACTCATAGGGTGAGAATTAGTCATAGGGCAAGGTCATTAGGTAAGGTGGTAAAAGGGTTTTTTAATTAACTTAATTAATTATTTTAAATTTATTAAATGTGTGATGAGTAAAATCATGGGTTGGGGAGGCTAATTATTATTATTAAAAAATGGGCTGAAATGGGTTTAAACATAAGGACTTACACATGTGTGTGTGGCATAATTTTGGTGTCTACAAGATGATGGAGGTAGGTATTTTTCAACATATCCAAAGTTAATATATGTCCCCAATGGTCATGGTATATAATAATGAAGACACTTGGAGTATGTTCCCTGACTAGAGATAACTCAACAAGTACACCATAAAATATAAGTTCCCTATTCCATTAATATATGATTTTTTAGATGAACTACATGGTGTTGTTTATTTTACCAAACTAGATCTTCATTATAGGCATCATCAAAATTACATCAAATATGATAATATCCATAAAATATATTTCATATCTCATGAAGGACATTATGATCTAATGTGCATTCCTTTTGGTCTCAAAAATACACCATATACATTTCATATTTTTATGAATACTCTTTCTAGGACTTTTTAAAGTTTGTGTTGGTGTTTTTTGATGGCATCTTAATATACAACAAAACTTGATAAGAAAATATAAAACATATGAAATAGATATTGTTAGTTCTAGAACAACATAAACTTTACGTGAAACCTTCAAAATGTTATTTTAGAGTCCATGAGGTAGAGTACTTAAGTCATATTATTTCACATTAAGGATTATATTTTTACCCTAAGAAGATCAAATTTATGATGAGTGGTAAGTTCCAAAGACCCTCAAGAACCTTTTTGGATTTTTTGTGATAATAGGTTAGTATCATATATTTGTAAAAAAAAATATGGTAGCATATAAATTCCAATTATAGCCTTGTTAAATAAATATTCCTTCCATTGGACTGAACCAACTACTAATGCATTTGAGAATCTTAAAGAAGCTATGTGTACCACTCTAGTTTGTACAACCCCTAATTTTCCAAAAATGTTTGTTGTTGAATGTGATATATTAACATATGGCATTGCAGTATTTCTCATGTAAAAATGAAGACCCATTTCATTCAAGATTAATCAAATCAATGGAAAAAACAATATCAAACAAATATATGATAAAGAGATGATTTATATTCTTCATGTAGTCAAGCAATGGAAACCTCATCCAATGGGTAGAAACTTTCAAGAAAAGACTTATCATTATTTTATAAAATAATTTTTAGAACAAAAATTTTCATTTTAAGAGCATAAAAAATGGGTCACTAAAATGTTCAAATATGAATTTGAAATAGTCTATACTAAAGGAAAATAGAATGTGGTAGCATATGACTTTCCAAGAGGGATTAATCAGTTGAGGCATTGTTATGCAAAATGACCATTTAAAAAGTAGATTGGTTAAAAAAATAAAGATTATAATGGGAAAATTATAGGGATGTACAAGTTTTAATTCAAAATATGCATCATGCTTCAGGTGCTTCTAAAAAATTTACATGAAATGTAACATAGTATGGTAAAAAGATAGATTATAAATATATAAGGATTATATCCTCAAACACAAGATCAATCAAGAGATTCATACATATCCAATATGGGAGCACTCAATATTTTATAAATATATCATTAAATAAAGAAAGATTTATTTTGGTAAGGACACAAGGGGGATATACAAAATTTTTTGGAAAAATACATGGTTTGTCAATAGAACAAAGGAGAAATAATTAAGATGTTAGTTCTTCTAAAACATTTATACATCCCTCGCCAAAGTTGGGAGGAGGTATTTGTTGACAAAATTTGGCCCACATAAGGATTTTTTACCTAATCTAGAATGGATGAGTTGAATAGATGTTATGGATGGAATGATTGGTTCAAAGGTGGAATGAGAATACCTCACATATAGCTGGTAAAGCTTGTGAAACACTTTAAACAAGATTAAAGTGTCAATTTGATGATTTTAAGGAGATATACCATCATTAGGATGTCATGCACAAATGAACAGAGTGATTTTGTTTCACATTTGATAGATGAACTTGGGAGACCTCCCAGATTTTAATAATTGCATAGATATGATGCATTTCATGCCAAGAATACTATCTATAAAGTTCATGTATCTATAAGTTCTCTTTCTCAAGATACAATCCTTCAAAGTTGATCCAATAGAGTAAGATGTTCATGCAAGCATCAAAATAAATCCACATCAAATAACTATTTGGGATTTAAAATATTATGGGTACATAGATGTCAGTGATGGTCATATAGACATCAATGATGGGTGTGTAAACATCAATGATGGGCATGTAGACATCAAAATTAAGCCTCATGAAATAACCAAAATTAATGGTTAGCATTCATTTATATTGAGGGAAATAAATAATTCACATTAAATCATACAAGATATAATGGTGTAGATCATGGTTCAAAAATTCAAGGGCCTCAAATTAAACATGAGGCCACCATGTGGTATAATCGCATTAACTAAGTAAAGGTTGACAAGTCAAGGGTAGATCAAATGGCTCACATTCATTCATACAAAGGGAGATCTATGATGTGAATAGAGTTAAAGGGTCAAGGAGATCGAGAGGATTCCACATAGATAGACACATATGATCAAAGGATTTCATCACCCAAGTATGTAAATACATAGAACTGATATCCAAGCATGATCTAGGTGGAGCCAAAATAAACATTTTGAGCCTAAGGTAATCATTAAAGCTTAGTTAGGCTCTTATTTTGAGGGTTTTGTACCTATATACCTGGTCTTCTAAGGTTGAAATATCCTTTTATGATCATGTTCACCATTATTTAAAGGAAATCCATGTATGTAAAGAGTTATTAGCTTTCATGATGCACAGATGCAAAATAGGTCCCTTTAAACCTAATAAAGATCAAGGTGGGATACTATCTATTCAAGTAATATATACATGTTGAGGTGGAGATTAGGAATATCTAAAAACCAATAAAGGAGATTGGTTTTTATTCTATATTAGATCCATGTTTAGGATTTGCAGTAAAGAGCATGTCGAGGTATAAATATAATAGTCAAATCGTCCATAATTCAATAGTAACATACAGCCACCTAAGGAAAACTAAGCATGGCTCTATCAGTTGTAAGATATGAATAATTTTTCCTCATCAAAAGATCAAGTAGATAGTGGTGTAGAGTCCCAAGATGGAGATATCATGATTGGATAAAATGTAGTGGAACATTCAATTCTTTTATATAACTTTTAAAGTTTGTTATTTTTTAATAAGATCATGACTCGATAACCTTGAGTTGGTTCTAATCCATTAAGAGTAATTGGACCTCATTTAATGTTTTCTACTTGCATAACTCCCTCTCTCTCCTTATTTTTTATATATATATAGGATTCTAAGCCTTGAAATTCAATCCCTCTCTTGGTCATGACTAGACTCTACCAAGATTGATCTTTGTAACCTCTTGAGATGAATAAAAGACTATTTTTATATTTCATTCTATTAATCTAGTATGTTCATGTTAGTTTTATTTAAATATGTGGTATAAATATCTCCCTTGTCAAGCTTGCTCTTACCTAGATATTAGGTGTCTTATTATACAAGTCATATTTAATGTGTAAATGTCATTTGATTAAATTTATCAAGTGGATACATTGACTAGTTAGGTTACCTAAATTAGGCTTGTCCATCACTTCCCTCAAGTTTTGATTATTTAGTGAACCTTTACATGAAATATTGATGCATAGACACTTAGATTTGTATATCCCATCTTTTTCTTGTCTAATTAGTGTTTTTAGAAGTTCAAATAGAGTGGATGAACAATCAATTTAGGTGCATCACCAATATTATTTTACATTTCCCTTTCAGTTATCTTTCTTTCCCCTTTCACCCCAACAATTAATAGGTTTTATTGGAAATGAGATAAGTGATATGTTAGAGGAGAAGCCTCATTAAAAATCCAAGAGGTATAACCCAATATTAGGTGACCAATAGCCTAAGTTCATTCCCATGTTCGACTAGATTTGAGTAGGAGGACCTGAACAATCCCCTTACTCGGTTAGGGTACAATCTAAACCTACAACAATTTTGGCATGCTTAGTGGGACAAATTAGAACTGGCCTTGGTAAAATTTTAGTTTCATCAATGTTCTTCATGAAGAACTTTGTGATTCCAAGATCAAGCAATTGCTTTTAATAGTATAAGTTTCTAAGTAAGTCTGTTTTCATTGCACTATCCTTATATTATTTTCATGGTTGTGTATGAGGAAAATGCCTATGTTATACTTCTTTATCATCCCTATGATGGATTATACCAATTTTTTCATGATCCATATGAACCTTTTCATGATTATATGAGCCTCACTATGATCCTAATCATCTTTACCAAGATTTTTATCAAAGCTATGATGAGCCTTATCAATTTTCCCATGATCCTTATTATCAAGAGCATGATTATTAATTTCCTTATGAACCATATCAATATCAAGGCTAGATTTCACCTTTACCATATGGATATGATGTTACATACAATAATCCTTGTTTACAAGAAAATATGGATGAGATAGAGCTCAAAATTCTAGCATATACATGAAAATTATGTTTAGATTCTCAGTATGAGAATGTGAATGGTCTTTTTTAAAATGTTTCCAATGATCTAGAATAGAGGAATGAATTGTATAATTTTATACTAGATAAGATAGAGTCTTTGGAGAGGAATTAATTTGATTTGAACCAACTATCTAAATAACCCTCTTGTATTCCTTACCAGTCTTCTTGTGTTCCTTATTCTCACGGAAGTTCTTAACCATGTTCAATTTGAGCCAATGGAGATTACTAATTGGAGTCAAGAATCTATTCAAGAAGATATTCATATTCCTATTCAAGAGACTAAAGCTTCTCATAGTTCCCCTTCAGCACTCATCCCTCAAGTTTAAGTTGTACATGATGACAAGGAGGTTTCAAACTTTGATGATTTGATGGCCAAATGGAAAGAGCAATTTGTATAAGTCCTCAAAAATTTCTCTTTCCCTCCTCTTCAAGATTCCTAAATAATTCCATTACCCCCAAGATCCCAAAATTTTATCATAGTAAACTTTCCATGCTTCATACTCCCTCTCAATTCAATGAATTTCATCACCCTCCCACCATTTCCCTTCTTTATGAGGGGCTTGTTCTAAGGGAGATAGAGAAAGAGGTTGCAACTATAATTCAAGTTCTTATAGAATGTGAAGAAGATACTTCAAGTGTATATGATGAAGAGATTTTTATTAATGCTTCACTTGAGGTTGTATATGAGAATGAGGTCATAGTTGAAAATGAGAAAGATGGCCTTAATATGGAATAAATTCATGGGGAATTGGTACATGTTGAATTCATAAATGAGATTGAGATATCTCCACTTGAGAAAGATGAAGGTACCATTTAGGATAATTATATCTAGGTTGATCAAAGTGAGGAACAAAAGGATGATTAGTAATTGTACCTATAAAATCCTTTGTAAGATATTAAAGAACAATTTAGGGATATGTTACCCATTGGAGAACATGTTTATGATAAATTTGATCAAGAGTCGCTCATTCAATATCATGATACATCTTGCATTGACTATTCAAATCTCATTAAAGTGCTTAATGAAATTGTATCAGATGGTAAGAAATATGAGGTCATTCAAGGATAATGCATAAATGAGATGTCACTCAATAAGGTTATAGTTGACAAGTAGTATCAAAAAGATCCTGAAGTGTAAGATGAGTTTGTCTTTATTAGTGATTGGTTTGATGTTGATGACCCATTTGAGGAGATATTAAGAGAATTAGTTAGAAAGAAGAGTCACTCATCAGAAGTCATACTCAATAAACACCTTGATTTACAACTTGTACCATATCTTAGAATGAGTGATTCATGAATTTCCCTTTTGGTCCAAGTGCATCATGCTATGCCATGACTAGTTAGATTAGTTTACTTTTTTATCGCAAATAAGTGCTTTGTTTTCATATTTTCTTTATTTAGTTAGCTTCTTTATTTTTCATGTTTCCTTCCCTATTTGATTGAATATATTGTATTTTTCAATTAAAAAGGTTTCTTTTAATCATTTATTATGAGTCCAAGAGCCATTTAAATAGTCTAGTGTTCGATCATAGAAGGTATGCTGCCCAGTTGAGTCACCAAAGATGTTGACCAAATTTATACCACATAAGGATATTTTTCATAATTCAAAATGAATGAGTTGAATAGATGTTTTAGATGGAATGAGTGGTCTAAAATTGTAATAATAAGACCTCACATATATATTTAAAATCTTTTAAATACTTTAAATAAGATTAAATTGTGAATTTGATGATCTTAAGGAGCTAGAACATCATCAAGACATCATGCACAAATGAAAAAAGTGAGCTAGTTTCACATTTAACAGATGCACTTGGGAGACCTATCAAAGATAAATAATTATATATACATCATGCATTTTATTCCAAAAATACCCTCTACAAATTTCATTTCTTGATGAGTTCTCTATCTTGAGATACAAGCCTTCAATGTTTATGTAGTAGAGTAAAACATTCATACAAGCATCAAAATAAAGCCACATCAAATAATTGTTTGGGGTTCAAAGTATGATGAGTTCATAGACATTAGTTATGATCACACAAACATCAATTATGAGTGTATGGGTGTCAAAATTAATCCTTGTGACTAAGCTAAAATCAATAATGGGCATTCATTCATACTGAGGGAGATCTATGATGTGCATTACATCATACAAATAATATCTAATGGTGTGGATCATGGTTGGAAAAGTCAATGGGATAAAATTAAAATAAAGGATACCATGTGGTGTAATTTCATGAGCTAAATAAAGGTTTATAAGTCAAGGGTAGATTGAATCGCTTACATTCATTCATATGGAGGGATATCTATGACGTGACTAGAGTCAAAGGGTCAAGGAGATTGAGAGGATGCCACATGGGTAGACACATAGGATTAAATTATTTTATCACTTGAGTATGTAAATACATATAACCTAGATCAAAACATGATCTATGTGGATCCAAAACAAACATTTTTATCCCAAAGTCATCATTAAATCTCAGTCAGGCTCTTTGAAGGTTTTAGACCTACAACCCTGGTCTTTTGAGGTTTCAATATCCTTTTGTGATTATGTTCACAATTATTAAAAATATATCCATATATTCAAATTTTTAATGGATTCCATGATACAAAAATTTACAATAGGTCCTTTTGAACCTAATATAGATCAAGGTGGGATACTAAATTTTCAATCGATATAGATATGTCGAGGTAGAGGTATTAACTATATGAAAACCAATAAAGGAGATTGGTTTTCATTATATAGTAAATTAATGTTTAGGATGTGTATTAAAGAGCATGCCAAGTTATAAATATAATATTAAAATCATCCATAATTTAGCAAGAACATATAGCTACATAAGGCAAACTCAGTATGGCTATCTAAGTTCCAAGATATGAATAATTTGTCCTCATCAACAAATCAAGTAGAAAGTCATGTAGAGTCTAGATATGGAGATTTCATGGTTTAATAAAATATATTAGAGCATTCAATTCTTTTATATATATTTTAAAGTTTTTTTCTTTTTTGATAAGATCATGACTTAACATCCTCGAGTTGGTGTTAATCAATTGAGAGTGGTTGGACCTCATTCAATGCTTTCTACTTGCACAACTCCCTCTCTCTCCTTCCTTTTTCTATATATACAGGCTTCTAAGCCTTGATATTCAATCCCTCTCTTGGTCATGACTAAACTCTTCCAAGATTGATATTTGTAACCTCTTGATATAGATAAAGAATTTATTTTAGATTTTATTTTATCAGTCTAGTATGTTCATGTCATTTTGATTTATATATGTGGTATAAATCTCTCCTTTTCCAAGTCTTAATCTTGCCTAGCTATTCTTTATCTTGTTATGCAATTCATGTTTATGTTTAAATGTCATTTTATTAAATCTATAAAGTGGATACATTGACTGGTTTATTGCCTTGAATCAAGTCTTTCCATCACTTCCCTCTAGTTTTGATCATTTGGTGAACCTTTGCATGAAATATTGATGCATAGTAGACACTTGGAGTTGTAGATCCCATCTTTTTCTTATTTTATTAGTGTTTTTAGAATTCCAAATATATTGGATGAACAATCAATCTAGGTTCATCACTAATATTAGCTTATATTTCCCTTTCAGTTATCTTTATTTCTCTTTCACCCTAGTAATTAGTAGGTTTTAGTGGAAATGAGGTAAATGATACATCAGAGGAGATAGCCTCAATAAAAATCTTAGAGGTCTCACCCAAAATTAGGTGACCCATAGCCTAGGTTCATTCCCATGTTGGATTAGATTTGATTAGGAGGACCTGAATAATCCCCTTACTCAACTAAGGTATAATCTAGACCTACAATAGTATAGATGGATTTAATTATAGGGTTGTTGAGGTATGAAGATAAAAATTTCATTATGGTAATTTTGTATAAGCTCATAAAATATGTTCATTTTTTTCCTTATCACATCCATTTGTAGTAAGTATAATAATTGATGTTTTTATGAATATAGTTTAAAATTTGCATGGCACTTATAAAATCTTTGTAAAAGATCATGATCCTATCTTTAGCACTAAATTTTGTATTATTTATTTGCATGTTTTCATACTCAATTATCTCATAGCTCATAACATAATCCTTAATATGATAGGAAAATATAGGTTGTCAACAAATTAATATAAGGGTATCTCTATTATTTTACATTTGACAAACAAGAACTTTAGGTCCATTGCCTACCACTATAAGAATGGTGGTACAACACTTTCTTCCATACCCATTCTAAAATGTATCCCTTTTTTCCATTTATGGTTATTGTTAGAGTATATATTTCTCATGTTTTTTAGTGTATTAGCTAGTTATTTCATCTTTTTGTGAGTTTTTTCTATGTGAAGATTTATCCCACATTGGTTAGTTAGGATAGTTCTTTGTTGTGCATTGCCTACTTATGCAAGGGATTTCATTTGTACTAGCATCTCATTTTTTGAATAACACTTGATTTTATTTTATTTTCAATAATTTTTTTGCATCTTCTTTGTGTGATGTTTTTGTTGTCAATGCTTTGAAATCCTTGGGTTGGAATGTTTCTTTGCCACTCTTAACATGGTATTAGAGCCTTAAGAGTTACAACCATCTGAATTTATATAAATTTTTAGATAATTTTCCTCTTTCCATTCATTATCTTCAAACTATTATTCCTTATTTGGGGTAATTAATGTTCTAGGGCATTCTCTTGATAAAAGTGTTACCTTTTTATGGAGATCAGCATTGTTTTTTGGAGAGGTAGTTTCACATCTTATTAAAATTTAAAAGAAAGTGACTATTTTTTTTTTCTCAGAGAGAAGTTATTGGATCTATATAAGGAGATACGATGTTTGTGTTTTTCCATTAGCAAGAAGAATTAAAGCATCTTTATAGTAACATGGAAGTCTGAGGTAGGCATTAGACTATGTTTTTTTTAGATTTGTAGAAGGAGGCACTTCCCATCAGCAAGAGTGGCATCCCTATTAGAAAATATCTGGAACCATTAAAGGAGGGATTTAGAGGCATCATCTAGTAGTGGAGAGGAAACATCCAAGAGTGGAAGGAGATTGAACACCATTCTGTCTCAAATTTCCATGACATAGGAAGATCATGGTGCATTGGAAGGAGAAGAGAGCATGCAAAAGCTTTGCTTATTTTCAAAGATCAGTGTCTACATTTTAGAAAAAAAAATCACTAAAAAGTGTTCCTTTTACCTTTTGTTTTTTGTTCTTACACTTGAATTGAGAGGGGTTATGGGGAGATTTAAGGTGTTAGAGAGACAAGTGTGTGGAAAAGGAGAGAGAAGGCATTATAGATCTGAGGAAGCCATTGAAAGGCATTGGAACCTACATCATAGGTCTAAGGAAGTATTTAAAAGGAATTATATCTACAAAGGAGAGAAAATTAATTGCAAATCTTAATAAAGTATTGAAAGATCAGATCTAAGGACTGTGTATTATCTTCTATTTGGCATCAACCAAAACTAAAAATCCTGGCTGTTATTCTATCTTATTACTTTCACTAGAAATAATTATTTCCCTATATTATGCATTTTATTTTTGTTACTTGGTAGGAAGAATTGAATTAGTAGTGTAAGGGACTTTTTGAATCATATAATACTAAAGTATTAGAAGTGGTGTTGAGAGTGTAGAGGTGGCATAACTTCTTCTTTAGTAAAGTGTTAGAGGTCAAACTACACGGGTATACACTCAATAAACCTTGCTAGGAGCTCCTTTTCTTGCTCAACCACTTACTAGGTGACCAACAATAAAAAATCCACCTTTATTTTCTCAAACACAACTGATAATTCATTATTTTTCTTATTAATATATAATTATTTGCTTAAAATGGAAGTCAGTTTCACTTATGCAGGCATAAGGGTCACCCAATGGATATTTTTTCACTTTGGTTGGAGTTTCTAAGTCTTTGGTTTGATTCTAGTTCTAACAAGTAGTTAGATACCTACATTATTTTATGATCTGGTCACTAAAATCCATTTGTAGTGTTTTTTTAATGTTTAGACCCATTTTATGGGAATTTATAAATCCTTTAACTTTTAAATGATAACTCATATTTAATTTCTATTTTTTTCAAATGTGCATGGTTTTTTATTTTCTATCCATTGGTGTCATTAATTTGTAAAAATATACTACTTTTATAAATGTTAAATTGGGGGGTCCCTTAATATAATCTTTTGGGGGGTTGTCTCAATGTTGATTTTGTGTATCGTTTCACATTATTTCTACTCTTTAGTGATTCATTAGCATGGCTTCTACTTCTGGTATTGACCATTGATATTTTGACTACACATAATTACCATACATTGAGACATTGAATGGAAACAATCATCGAATGCAAAGGATTATGTTCCCTAGTGAATGAAACTCAACCACAGTTTACATGTAAATTTGAAAATTTTCAAAATTAGTTTAAATTTGAAGAGAGTATGGTTTCATTTGGAGTTATGTGAGTGATAGTATTTTGTTTCATTTGGATGGATTTGATTCTCCATTCCAAATATGGGCTAAGTTAAAGGGTTTATTTGGGAAAGTAGATCATTTGAGAGCCATGCAACTTGAAGTGGAACTTACTTCACTCAATTTGGATGAATTTTCCTCTATTTTAGACTACCTCATTAATTTTAAGCATTTATTGATAAGTTTAAGGGGAGTGGATGAGATAAGAAAGATGAAGAGTGTGTGTACTTGATTTTGTCTAAGTTGAGTGGCTCATTCCAAATATTTACTTCTAACTTTTTTCTAACATGGATGTTTTAAGTGTCACATTAAAAATGTTATATCTAAAGTTATTTTATGAGAGACTTACTACAGAAGAATCCAAATTGTCTCACATTAAGTCTTCCACCTCTCAAAAATCATTAGTAGCATCACATTCTAAGAACAAAGGAAAAACTAAGAGTAAGAAGAATAACACTCCTCCATCTCAAAATGCACTTAAGCCCAACACCAACATTTATAAACCCAAATCATATTCCAAATATTATAATAAGTCTAGCCTATCATACTCTTATTATGGGGGGATTGGTCATGAAGAGTCTAGGTGTTTCAAGAGAATGCAAGCCCTAGAAGAGGCTGTTAGGAAACACAATATTTATATCTCCACTCTTTATCCATATCATGAGCATTGGAAAAAACTTAATGTTGTTTGTAGATCATAGTAACCTATTTCAAATAATTAGGTTCTAGATTCTAGTGCTTCACACCATAGGACTTCTTCCAAGGTGTCTTTTGTATCTCTTGGTTTGATATCTACTTCCAACATTAAGGTTGGAGATTCTTCCTTTATTTTTGTTAAGGGGAAGGGTGACATAAAACTATATGGTGGCCACATCAATGATGAATTATATATTCTAGACATCACCACTAATATACTTTTATTTTATCATATTTACCATTTTGATCAGGGCAAGATAGTGACTTTCACATCATAGGATGCTGAAGTTTGAACTTTGTTAGATCCACACACACTTTTTTCACAAGGTGTTGTTGATCATAGTTCTCAACTCTATTATTTTTAGGGTTTTGATAATACTCCTTCTTGAGAGATGTGTTTAGTTTCTCATGTAGATTATAAGAGTTGGCTTTGGCATGAGAGATTTAAATACCTAAACTATAGATATTTGAAGGAGTTGATCACTCATAGTATGGTAGATAGTCTTCCTATAATTTCATGTTTTGATGGAGTTTGCTATGGTTGTGCATTAGGGAAATTACACCAAGATCCATTTCCTAAGGCTATGTCCGTGAGAGATTCTTCACCATTTTAGCTTGTTTATAGTGATTTGATGGTCTTTCCTACTCCTTTCAATAGAGCTAAGTATGCACTTATCTTTATTGATAATTTATTGAGGTGTACATAAGTTTATTTACTAAATTACAAGAGTGATGTCTTTATTTACTTTAAAGTCTTTAAGGCTTTGGTTGAGAAATAGTCTTCTAGCCACATCAAAGAGCTTCATAAAAATAATGAGGGGATTAATTAAGTCTAGATTTATCTGATTTCTTGGTAGCCCATGGTATTGTTCATCAGCATTCTATTTCACATACTCCACCACAAAATGGCTTAGTAGAATATAAGAACCAAACTTTGAAGGAGATGTCTAACTACATGATTCATTCATGGGATTTACCTCCTATATATTTGTCAGAGGGTTAAAATTAGTTAATTGTGTGAACTATATTCATAACCACACACTACATACAACACTTGAGCATAAGACTCTAGATGAGGTTTGGTCTAGAACCAAGCCTAATTTTCATTTTTTTAAGTATTTGGGAGCCTTACTTTGGAATATATACCAAATAATAAAATCAAAGCATTGGATAAGAAGATAAAACCTTTGAATTTTTTAGGGTATTACAAGGATATGAGAGCTTATCATCTTTTATATCTTAATACTCATGATGTTCATTTTTAAACACATGTACAGTTCGATGAGTACTTCACATCTCATGACTCTTCATATTCTTCCATTCGTTCTTCTTTTGATGATTCAACTCCTCTTGAGGATTCATTCTCTGAGGAGTTAGTTTAGGACATTCTTGACGAGGTTATATATGATGAGGATCCTATTCAAACTGATGTTGCCACTATGCCTAAGTGGGTTTATACTACAATTTTTGAGGTAGAACCTTTCATATAGAACCTTCTACCTACTCAACATCATTATGTACATTATATGGGTGTTGGACTTTTGTGTCAATCATTCTATAAGGATCCATAATATTTTTCATAGGCTCATGGGATATAGGAGTGGGATGATGTGATGACAGATGAGTATTCCTCATTAATGAAGAATCATACTTGGGATTTGGTCATTCTTCCTATGGGAAGAAATTTGGTTAGGTGCAAGTGGATTTACCACACCAAGTATGTGATTGATGGGTCTGATGGGTCCACTAATAAGTATAAGGCACATCTTATTATAAAAGGATTCTTTTAGGTCAAATATATTGACTACTCTAAGACTTTTATGTCCATTACCAAGATGGATTCTATTTACCTTATACTTTATCTTGTTGCATCACAAGGTTGGATAGTATATCAGATGGATGTTAAGAGTGATTTATTGTATGGAGACTTGAATGAGTAAATATATATTAATCAACCTATTAAGTTTGTTCATGATTCTTCTCTTACTTGTCAACTTAGTAGGTCTTTTTATAGGACATTTAGGCTTGGTATAAGAAGATGGATTCATTTATTCTCTCCATTAGCTTTGTTCATTTCCACTCTAATCCCATAATGTATATTCAATGTATTAGAGAGGACATTGTTATACTAGTATTGTATGTTGATGATCTAATTCTCATAGGCATCTCCTCATCTTAGATTCAGACTATTTAGTTGGGACTTTTAGCATAATTTGACATGATAGATCTTAGCCTTTTACATTTCTTCCTTAGTTTATAGATTTCATAGTCAAATACAATGATGTATTTGAGTCAACAAAATTATACCCTTGATCTTCTTCAACATTTTTTCATGGTTGATTACAATCCAAGTCCTTATCCTTTTTAGTATGGAGTGACTCTCACTGTCACTTTAACTACTCCACTTTGTGATCCTACATTATATCGGTATATGGTTGGGAGTCTTATGTATTTGACCCATACTCACCATAACATTTCATTTGTAGTTGATACTATATTTAGGTTTGCACATGACCCTCATGATCATCATTGGTAGGATACCAAGAAGATTTTATGATATCTTTGAAGCACTACTCATTTTGTATTACACTATATCAGGGGTTATACTCAATTGGTTAGGTACAGTGATTTAGATTAGGTAGGTTATCTTGATGATAGGTGTTCCACTTTTGGATACATATTTTTTCTTGGTTCTTCACCTATTACTTGGTTGTGTAAGAATTAGTAGGATATTATACTTTCATCTATAGAAGTTGAGTATAGGGTAGTAGTTATAGTGAGTTAGCAGATTCTTTGATTTCATCATTTATTGATAGATTTTGGTTTCACTTAAGATCCACCCATTGTACTTTAGTGTGACAACCAGAGTGAAATTCACATATATCATAACCCAGTTGAGCATCAATATACTAAAAAGATTGAGGTACATATGCACTTCATTTATCAACATAGTTAGGATGGAGTGCATTCTGACTTAGCAATAGGTTACAAAAATCTTCACAAAGCCTTTTTCATCACCACATTTTCTTGATTTATGTGGCATGCTTGTGATTTTATAATTTTTCCTTAGGGGTTATTTTTGAGGACATATTTCATTTTCATTTTATGGATACATATTTTACATAGTACCTTATCATCCCTAGTTGTCAGGACTCATATTATGGATATGCCACTATTTCTTTTTTGGCTATTGTTATCCCCTAGTTTCAGTTGGGGGGAAGGTATTAGAGTATGTATTTCTCATGTTTACTATTGTATTAACTAGTTATTTCATCTTTTTTTTAATGTGTTATGTGAGAATTTATCCCACATTGGTTAGCTAGGCTAATTATTTATTATTTCATGCCTACTTATGAAAGGGATTTCCTTTGTAATAGCATCTCATTTTTTGAATAACACTTGATTTGATTTGCTTTGCAATAATTTATATGAAGCTTCCTTATGTGATGTTTTTATTGTTAACATTCAAAATCCTTGGGTTGGAATGTTTCTTCACCATTCCTAATAGTTATTATCCCCCATCCATCACTTCATCCTTGTAGGTGAAACCCACGGTTATATCTATTGAGTAACATATTCAACATCAACATGAGTTATTAGATAGTTTAAGGGAGAATTTAAAAATGACACATAATATAATGAAGTATAAAGTTGATTAGAATAATACTGAGAGGCATTTTGATGTTGTCAATTGTGTATTTGTGTGATTACATCCCTATAAACATATATCTTTGAAGGAATATAAAATAGATAACAAAATTTATCCTAAGTATCAGATCTTGAATAAAATTGGTGGTGTAGAATATAATCTATAGATACCCAATCCATTCACATACATCATGTATTTCATATATATTTATTGAATAATTTCATTAAATAGAGTGTTTTATACCTAGACTCTAATAACTAAACTAGATAAACAAGTCAGAGTCATTATGTAACTTGAGGATATCCTTCACACACATACAAATGCTTTGAACAAGAGAAATTTAAGAGTATTTTATAAAGTGAAAGATTCTAGATCATGAAGATGCAACATGGGAGTATGAAACTTTATTTTAGCAGCATCTAGGGTTGATTCAATGTTAAGGGCAATGTTATTTTGAAGAGAATGGGCATGTTACACCCTTAACCTGTAGTGTGTCTAGGGATATATGTGGAAAGCTTGTGGATTACATAATTTATATTTTATCTTATTTTATTTCTCTATATTCTTAGTATGGTTGACCTATAAAATAACCAAGGTTAAGTAGATCACATATATGAGGTAGTGGTTCATCATTTATAGTCATATTATGATTTTTGCTCTTATTAAATTGTTGTGGAGGTTTCCCCTTGAAGTAGCTTAGTCATAATTGTGATCAAGGAATGTGATAAAGAGAGGAGGTTAGATCAATTGTTAGTCCATAAAATCATGAAATCAACACACTAACATACTAAAAAATTTAATCCTAGATATTAGGGGGATCTTAATGAACAAATAACAATTAAAAACCCAACTAAAATGCAAAGAAAAATAATCTTTATCTTCCTTGAGAGCTTCAAATGATTTCTTCATTTAGATTTCTTGGATTATTCATAAGAATTCTTCATCAATGACATATGGCTAACAACATCTCCTCTACGCACCATTGTTGAATGCTTGGCTTGATTCATGGCTTGGTTCAATTTCAACATTCTAACACTAGGCTTTTATCTTCAAGAATCTATTCTTGCATTATAACTCTACGTTGATTGAGTTCCTTAAATGAAGAGATCTAAGATTGATTTTATAGGCTTTCAAATCCCTTAGAATGGGTTAAATCTTACCATGGTTAAGTTTATTAACTTTGGTTGAGTTTAGCATATTCTTAGAATATTCTTTTAGATATTTTCCAAAAGTGACAACTCACAAAAGTAATGAGTGTATTATAGAATGTTCTAATATTTTATTTAATTTCCTTTTTAGTAATTGATTTAATTGATTTATTACCTCATGGGTAAACTCAATTATGATTTTAAATTGATTTAACTTGCTAATTTATTTTGATTAGGGTGTGCAAGTTAATTAATTATTTGTAAGCATTTGGTCATTTGTTTGATTTTGATTAATTTAATGTGTGTATTTAACTTATTTAATTGATTTAATGTAAGGTTATAAATCCAAATTCAAGACTTATATAAATTCTTGAGCTAGGTATTCAATGATTGACAAGAATTAGTCCAAAGTTAGATATGAATCCATTGGTGGCCAAATTCACATGTCTATAGTTTGTCCCTATTTGGGAAGATGTTACAATCTATAAGCATAGTAACATATTTTCAAAGAATAAAATAGTTCTTTATGCTTACAACTGCAATGGTAATGATTGAACTATAGCTACCCCCTTGAGGGATCAGTTGGCAAATGGGTCAGGAAATGGTCCCTCGAAAGAAAGAAGTGAAATGAGGGGACCCAATAAATGAATATGATGTGGTAAAAACATAATGATTTACCCAAAGTTGGGAAAAATAACTAAGAAATTCAAGTGGAATGGTGTATAATGCTTTGACCAAAGGTAGTTATAATCATTATACCCTAATAGTGGTAATGTGGTATGATAACACAATAATTTACCCTAGTAGGCAATATAATCATTAAGAAGATGGAGCTACCCCAATTAGGAAAGACAAATAAAAATGAAAATTAGTGATAACACAATGATTTACCCCAGTAGGTGATATAATAATTGAGAATGCATGTGGGACAGTCTATAGTGCTAATGCAATATACTGGATAATGAAAAACATGATTAATGGTTGATGATTGATAAGTTGATATAGAGGATAAAGATGAATTAGGACAACCTAATAATAGGGAGATGCTCATCTAAACTAACAAAGGTTGAAATTTTTTCATTATTTAATTACTCTATTTTGGATATGATTGGGTATTAGTTTGGGATTGTTGATGATGTTAATGTCAAGGATATCATGATGCTACATTGATTTTTTAGACCTTTCAAAGCTTATTCTTCTTTAACATTTGATGTTAGGCCTCATGATAGAAAACCATGGGGGCTCAACTAAAATATGCATAAGGACTGACTCTCGATATCTAATACTCAATGGAAAATAATTATACTAATGATAACAACCATGATGACAATATAGATGTTCAAATATGGATAGATTCAAGAATAATGTGTAAGGAATCACCCAATGAACACACATAGATTGAATCAAGGCCACAGTTCAAAAATTAAACAAACAAGCACACAAATAAACAAAATAGATAACAAAAGAAACAAGCAAGACAAACAAGTGTTAGTCCCTATTCTAGTATAAACAACATGAATAACATTACCCCTAAAAACTAGGTGACAAATAAACAAAAAAAGAAGATGGGGGAATAAAATAAAAGGAATGGAGTGGTCAAGATTTCTCCATATGCACTATGCAAGTAGATGTTGCCTACATAGTTCCATGGATATGAGGATCCAAAAAAACTTCAAGCTAAATGTAGTTCTCATATAAAATGATGATTGATAGATGACATGATGGATGTGATATAAGAAAATGGAATAACTCACAAAATGGTGATAGCTTAGGATAAAAGGCCAAAAATGATGGGGAAGCAAAGGAATAAGTGGTTTGTTTATGACTTAGTGAGGGTTCCCAGAATCCTTAAGGCAAAGAAGTGGTCAATGTTTTTGGTTTTTATAAATGATTTTAAAATGATTTTTGGAATTTTTAAAGCATCTCAACTCAATCAAGAATGATGAGACACTAAAAATGTCTAAGCTCACAAAATGGTGAGAGCATTATAACTTGAAGTGATGCTCATAAAATGGTGAGAGCATGAAAACTTGAAATGATGCTCACAAAATAGCAAGAGCATGGTTGAAGGGGGATTAAACTACCTCAACATAAATTAAACATGACCCACATAGTCATAAAATGGCTTTATCTCATAATAGTTCAACTCACAATGGAGGAATCTGACTAGTGTAATAGCCAATTCAAAAAAAATAGGCACAATTGGTATGATGGCATAATATGACATAGGAATGGCTAGGTGATATGTCAAGGCACAATAAACAAATGGTTCCCTTAGTTTTTCGATAGGTGGTTATAAATAGGATATAATTGATAGATCAATGATACTAATTTTCCCTACTAGGAAATATAATTGGTATCAAGACCAGTGAACACTGATTTGCCCTAACAGGTGATAATCAGGCTCACATAAACAAACTTGATAATAACGGAATAAGAAATGAAGGATGCAACTACCAAAAATTCTATCATACTATAAAATTTTTCCTTTATGTAAAATTCTTTTAACAATTAATGAAACTAGTCTGATTCTGTATGCTAACAACATGAAACTAATGGATGAACCAAGGACAAATAGGGTAGGTTGATAGGATTCAAAAAATGTTTGGTTGAGTAGGAATGGAATGGTTGGACAGTCTAGTTGGAATTTCAAAATGAGAATATGGTAGAATAAATAGTTTGATAATGGTATAAAGAAGACTATTGATAATATGTTACAACTTGAAATAGTCCTTATAGATGATACATCAAGTTACTCAAGCATAGTACCACTTGAGGTGAATAATGTTCATCAGCTCATCAAGTTCATTATCATCTAGTGTGACAAGCCTATATGCTCCAGTGCCATAGTTTGTAGTGATGATGAAAGGACCCACCTAGTTGGGTTTGAACTTTCATTTATATTTTTTTGTTTCTCTTTTAAGACTAGATCACCAAGTTCAAATGTTTAATGTTTTACACGTCAATTGTATTGACACCAATCATCAGGTGAATCTATCTCTTGTAAGTGAGTTATGAGATAATTATTATCATCAAGAACATGCTTGAAAGATATGTGTGATGAAGGCAACTTGACCTCAATGGGAAGTATGGATTCATTGCCATAAGCAAGTGAGTATGGAGTGGATCTTATGGGTGTGCGATGATTGGTATGATATGCCAAAAGGGAATAGAATATCTAAAGGTGCCTATCATGATTAACATCATTGAAAATATTTTTGATGTTTTGTCTTGACCATTACCTTGAGAGTAATACACCATTGAAAAGTCTTGTGTGATCTTGTATTTGGCACATATATTTTTAACATCCTTGTTCTTAAATGATCCTCCATTATCAATTATAATGTCAGAAGGGATACCATAGCAAAAAATAAGATGGTTAAAGATGAATTTGGAAATTTACTTTCCAATCACATGAGGGGTATAGCTTCGACCCACTTAGTGAAATATTCAATGGTAGTGAGAATGTGTCTATGGCCATCTAATGAGGTGGGTTTTATATTCCCAATGAGGTTATGGCCCCATGTAGTAAATGGACATCGTTTTAGGATTGGTTTTAAGGTCTTAATGGGTGTATGAATAAAAATAGCATGTTATTGACATTTGTCACATTTCTTGACATATGTAGCTACATCTACATCTATTGTTCGCCAATAGTAACCAGTTCACAAGATATTTTTGGATAGGACTACCCCACTAGTGTGGGATCCACATAATACTTCATTAACTCCACATAATGCTAGTATAGATTCTGTTGAAGATAAATAATGAATCAGAGTTCCATCAAAACTATGATGATATAGGGCTGGTCTGAGTAGGGTGTAACATTAGGCATTATGGATGAAAGCTTGGGTTTATTTCTAGGATAAGTCTGGTGGGCTGATTTTCTCATTTAAATAGGCATATAGGTTTGAGTACCAATTAGAGCTAGGACCAATAATATCATATATCATTACAATAGCTGAAGGTTCATGAGTTGGTGCTGTTAAATTTTTTACAAGAAATTGATACTCACTAGTTGTGTCTACATGATGAATCAATGATCCAATGGTAACCATGGCATCTACTATTTTATTTCTCAATCTTGGTATATGCTCAAATTGAATGTCAGTGATCTAGTGTTTGAGAGTGTCAACCATTGCCTTGTATGGAACCAACTTGTCATCTTTAGTTTGAAAGTGGTCTATAACTTGATTGATGATTAATTGGGAATCACCATAAAATATTAGATGAAATATGTTCCATTGTACTACCTATCAAAGACCTATGATGAGTGCTTCATATTCATCAATTTTATTGGTACAAGGAAAGTTGATTCTAATTGACTTGGGGATTAGATCCCCCTGAGGTGTTATGAATAAAAGGCCTACCTTTGATCTATGTGTAGTGAATGATCCATCAAAATACAACTTATAGGGTTGCTCCTTAACAAGTGTTTCAATGATGATCATGATGGATACATAAATAAATTGGAATGTTAATGGCTCTATGTGTTCAAGAGGTGCTTCAACAAGTTGATCTACAAGAACATACCCCTTAATTGCTTTTTTGTTTACATACTCTATCTCAAACTCACTAAGTTTATGATCTATTTGTCCATACGGCCTTGAAAATATATTTTTAATAGTAGATACTTAAGCAAATCAACTTTGAAAATAACTATGGTCTTATTGTTCAACATGTAGTGGCATAGTTTCTAAGCTATGAAGACCATAGTGAGACAAACTTTTTTGATGGGTGTATAGTTGTGCTCATACATAACTAGTGTACATCTTATATATTACACTGCATGCTCTTTTATTTGGTCATCATGTTGAGCTAGAAGTGCCCCTAGATCATTATTAGTAACAAAAAGATATAACAAGAATGGATTCCCTAGCATTAAAGGAAATAGAATTAGGGGATTCACAAGATAGTCCTTCAGCTGTTGAAAAGCCTTTTGACAATTGTTATCCCAATGAAATGTGAAAATTTTCTTTAGTCATTATGTAAATGGATGGCACTTGTTTGATAATTGATATATGATGCATCGGATGGACTAGATCTTGCCCTACAAACTATGGAGCTACTTTAGATTAGTTAGTGGTAGCATCTCTATTATGGCTCTTACCTTAGGTGGATCAACTTCAACTCCCCTATGAGACATGATGAATCCCAATACTTTTCCTGATGTAACTCTAAACGCATATTTATTGGGGTTAATCTTGACTTTATATTCTTGTAATCACTCAAATATCCTCCTTAATGCTACTAGATAGTCAACCCTAGTTTTAGATTTGCCTAGTATATCATCGACATAGTCTTCCATAGTGTCATGCATCATATCATGGAATATGACTATCATAGCTCTTTGTTAAGTGGCCCCTACATTATTAAGGCCAAATTATATGACTTGATACTAGAATGTTCCCCACATAGTGGTGAATGTTGTTTTATGCTGGTCTTTTGGTGCTAGTTTGATTTGATTGTAGCCTAAAAAGCCATCTATTAGTGAAACCATTCCATAACCCAGTGTGGAGTAGATTATCATGTCAATGTTAGGCAATGGAAATTAATCCTTAGGGAATGTTTTTTTAATGTCACATAAATCAATACAAAATCCAATTTCCATCTAGTTTATAACTGATAGGAACTACATTATAAATCCATTTAGAGTAGTCAATTGGTCTAATACATCCTACTTCTAAGATTTTATACAACTTTTTCTTCACTAATATAGCAATGCAAGGATGCATCTTACATAAATTTTATTTTACTGGTTTGGCATCAGTATTGACCATAAGGTGGTGTAGAACCAAGGCAGTGTCAAAATTAGGCATGTCATAATATGCCTAAGAAAATATATCTACAAACTCTCTCAGTAGGGCTATGAAGACTTCACGCTCCTTCTCAATTAGGGATGAACCTAGATTGATCCACTTTAGGTCATCTAGACACTCGATGTTAACCTTTGTTGTATCTTTAACTAGAAGATTTGAGCCATTGTCAAGGATAGTTGGTAATGATTTGAACTAATTAGTAACATTAGAGTCCTCTGTTAGGACTGGTTTTTCAACAATCTCTCCAAGACATGAGGAATCAGAATCTCCTAATTGGAGATCAGGTCATGTGACAAAGATAGTTAAAAATTCTTATATGACTTGATCAAAGGCTTCCTCCCTTTCAATATTAAATTTGGATCATTATCATGTTCATTATTAGTATCCTCTTAAATGATTTGATCAAAATCCTATTACTCTTCAAGGTTGAGCTCAGATCCATAGTGAACTTCATCATTGTTATTTTCTTGCATGATTTACTCAAAATCTTGATCCTCTTAAATACTAAATTCAGACCCATATACAACTTCATCATTGGTGTTCTTCTAGTCTATATATGAATAAGGCTAAACACCCCCATCTAGTGGGGATTGAAACAAGTTTTCACTACTAGATTGGCCTTTATCTTTATTATTTCCTTGGTCAAAAAGGGCCTCAAATAGGTTTTCACTTTGAGACCCTAATGTTTTATTTATTTTATTTTGGCTAAGGGTGTTTAGCCATTCTCCAAAATAGGCTACAAGATCTAATTGGACTGAGAATCCTAATTTATGATCTCCCAATGAAACATTATCCCTAAGGCTTAGGAAATCATAGAATGTTTCATCATTTTGAAACTCATCAATTGGTATGTGTGTCTCTTGTTGGTCATAATCTATTAGTTGGGGATAATATAATGGTAGGGTATTATTATGAGTGATTGAGCGAAGGGTGAAAATAATGTGATTATCAAATAGGTTGGTCTGGGCTAAGTCATCAAATAAGATATGATTAGACTCTACTTCATTGCCAACATCATCATCACTAGCGGATGGTGAAGGAACATGAATAAGGTATATGGGGTCACCCCTAGGAGGTTTAAATCCAAGTCCATGGGGTCCTTGATACTTATTCATAGAAATGGGTTCTAGCATTATATATAGATTTGGCTTGAGGCCCCTTCCTTCATAATCTTGATTTTCCATGATACGATTAGGAATGGGATACTTGGGGTTCTTGTAACAAGTGTCTAAATTATCATTATACAACCATGACTCATCTCCTTTGAGAGGGTCTTGTTTTAGGCTAGAAGTTGGTATGAAAATGATTGGTCCTAGATTATGAACATGTCCTTTCCCCTTTCTTTGTTAATGCATGTGTGGCATAGCTTTAGGTCTTCCAAAGGCTTTTGGGTTTTGAGGAATATTTATGATATGAAATGTATCATGAGTTAGGTACTCTCTTAGGCCAGTAGCTGAGATGGTAAAATTATTGGATACTTCAGGAGGTGGCATGTGATTGAGAGAATCAAGGGTATTAGGGTCAATGTAGTTGTCTTTTGGCAATTCAAGGAGTATTACCTTCCCCTTATCCTACTTATTAGATGGATTCATGCCAAATGGTAGTTGTAACTTTGGTACTCAACCTGTAGATGTCTATAATGCTCATACATATGCAAATATGTTATAATGTTAACTTCCATCCTTGAATGGGAGGACTTAATACATTAGTGTAATGTTGATGGAACTGCATAGATGTTAAATAACCAAGGCCTACCCAAAAGCATATTGTATGAAAAATCAAGATCTAACACATGGAAAAGGGTATCATGAGTCAAGGGCCCAATGATAACTGGCAAGCTAATGGTGCCATGTGATTCATGATCTTGATTACCGTATGCTTTGATGGTGATTGTTTCTACTTGGAGATCCATCATTATGTACCCAAGAAGCTTGATGAGCTTTAGAGACATTATGTTTAGACCTAATCCATTATCTATAAGGACATGTTTCACTTTGTGCCACATTATATATACTACAATGTATAATGGATTGTTATGCAGTGAGCCAAGAGGTGACATATTACTTTGGTTGGATGTGACTTGTTGGGTTGGAGCTAGGTGTCCAACCAAAGCTTGAAATTGGTTAGGGGATATGTCATTTAGAATAGTGGATTGGCTAAGGTATTTATTCAAGATTTGCTTGTGGATTGTTGATGTGCACAACAAATCTAAAATGGATATTTGTGCTAGCATTTTTTTTAATTATTCCACTATATCAAAATTAATTTCTTGAACAATGTTAAATGGCTTATTCTAGGGCTGAATGATGGGTTGGATGATGGGTGAAGTGGTAGCTAGTTGTGGGACTGGTATGGTAATTTTAGACCACTGAGTTATCATTATATAATTGAGATTAGATACATGACTATTGTTGATAACCGATGATGGTGGAGGGGAAGATAAGATAAGTCTCACTCACCAATGCACTTGAGTGTGGTCATAGGTGAATGATGAGTTATTATTATAAGGTATTAACATGGGAATATTTACTTGTTGGTTTGCTTGTGTGTGGTCCTAGGTCAAAGAAGGGTTACTATAGTGATTGCATTGGTTTTGTATGACTAGCAATGGTCTTGTCTAGTTTAAATTTGGTTTAAGATTGATGGAAATGGTATCAATACTACCTCCTGAGACATGAATTATAACTGAGTTATTGTCATGTGCAACAATATGGTAAGTTTGTTTTTTATGGCCACTATTCTAGCCTTGGTTCTTTCCATTATTTTGGCTTTGCTGATTCTATTGATTCAACCTTTATTGTTGATGTTATTGTTACTATTACACTGGTTCAATGTTATGTTGAGGAAATGGGTTCTGATAGATGCCAAGGTTTTGATTAGATGTGGAAGCTCCATTATCTAATGTGATCTCACCATTATCCAACATATTTTGGATGACATGTTTGATTTGCACATAGTATTGAAAATTATGGCCTTTTAACCTTATGAAACTCGTAGAATTATTCTAGTTTGTACCAGTCTAGCATGTTTGTACCCTCACAATATTGTTCTTTTAGAATGGGATATCTGATTAGGTTAGCTATTAATATCTTTCAAAAGATTGATTCAATCGGTTCTCCAAGGTTGGTAAAAGGATGACGAGTAGGTGGGTTTGTCTTTGGAGGAGGTGGGTTTAACAATGTCAAAGGATGTTGTAATTGTTGCACTTATTATGTTGGCATAAGTTATGTTTGTTGTGTGTTGTAGTTGTTGAAGAGGTTATTGGGTAAGATTAAGATGAAAAGGTGGTACTAGCTAAGCAGATGATGTTTGCAACTTTTGGACATGGTGTGACTCTATTACTCCATTCCTGATAACATTCTTATTTTAGTTAGATTGTTTTGGACTATCATTATTATTGGCCTATGTCAGTTGTGATGCTTGTACTTGGTTTAGATTTTAATGTTGATTATTAGTTTGATTCTGGTTTTGGCCATTGTTCTATTTAGTTGAGTTTAGTTTTATGATCCCTTTGTTAATAAGGGATCTTTTAATCACTAAACCTTTGTTTATGATCTATATGAATGTATGCACACATTATAACTCTAAATAATAGGATATTTCACTATGTAGATTTTTGGTAAACACAGCTACTATTTGCTTGTTTGGTAGACTATGGGTAGAGTGACTGGAAAGAGCTCTCCATCATTGTAGATAACTTATGAAGCTTTCACCTAGTTTTTACTTTTCTAACATTAAGTCGACCAATGAAATCTCATGGTAAATATTATATGAGAAGTGTTGTAAAAACTTATCTAATAGATCATTGAAGTTAAAAATTAAGTTATTTGATAGTTTCAAAAACCATTCCAAGGCCTATCTAGCTAAACTCCTTGGAAACAACAACAACAAATAAATGTCATTATTTTCCACTAGCTGACATGCAATAAAGAACTCTGTTAGATGTGCTTTGGGATCACCTTTCCCCTTATATTTTTCAAACTTGAGTGGCTCATATCCTAAAGGGAATGGAATCTATAAGTACTCCATGTTAAAAGGATATGAACACACATCATCTAATTTGAACTTTTTAACATGTTTCCTAGCTTGGATGGTAGAAATTACATCCTTCATTTGTTGTAATTCTTGCTCAAGGAAACTTGTTGGAATATTGGCTTGTGTTGATGGTTGGGTATTCACAAGTGGATCACTTGGACTGGGATTTGTTGGAGTAGGTTGGATTGTCTAGAGAATGGTCTAGGAATGTGCATGCATGCATGCATTAGGGTGAAATTATTGAAATTGTATCTGTGGTGATGTGACATTCTAGTTGGGGTTGGATATGTATGACTAATTTTGTGGATATTGGGGCTGGGATAGAGGGTTGTAACCATATTGTGCCTATTGTGGTTGAATAGGGACATGTTTTTGACTATTCAAACCTTGTTGTTTAGTGGGAACTTGTGAGCTAAGACCCTATCTCTAAACCTATGGTACATTTTGCACAAAAGGTAATTGTTTCCTAGAAGGTACTTGAGGAACATTTGAACCTCTTTGTTATATGAATACATGTTGAGAAGTGGATTCATGGACCAATATAAATACATTATTGATTAGACATCATTTGATTATGGATTGGTATATTGCCTAAGGAAGAGGTATGTTTTTTGCTACCTAGTGAGGTGGAACATTGGTTACCCCCTATTGAGGTGGAAATGTGTTCAGCCTCTGTTATGTTGGGATACTTAATTCTACTTGTTTTTTTGGAATACTACTTATCACATTTTGGGAAGTAAGATTTGACATGTTTTGTTGTGGTATGACACTTCTTGTTGGCTAGCTACTTAATCCTATTTTTTTGTGCTTGAAGAAACAACTGGTTGAGGATTAGAAGTAGCTAATTGAGGTTGGGATATATAAGTTCCTACTCCTTGATTTTGAAAACCACTAATGGTGTTATCTTAAGTAATTTTTTATTATTGATTGATTGTTTATGTGCCAACACCACTTTGGTTTAAATTACACATTACTTGTGCATTATCCCCTATGTTTTGCTTAGTATCATTCATAAAAACTAAAGATATTTCCTCTATAATAGATGTATTAAACATGGTTTCTACTAAAGTGTTTTGTGTAAATGGGTCTAAACCCTTATTGTCTTAACCTATAAACCTTATTAAAACTTCTGTTTGAGGAGCTAGATTAATAAGAGGCGCATTTGACAAGGCCATATTAATGAAGTTATGTGTTAAATTGAGATATGTCTAGTATTCTTGATGTATTTGATCAAAGTGGTCATCCATGAGACCTTTTTATGAGATAAGCACATAGGGGTTTTGATAAGGTATTGGTATAATGGCATTAGGATTTTTAGAAGATAATTGTCCATGAGTCTGATTGTTAAATATGTTAGAAGGATCTCTTACTATATTTTGTAAGTTTTCATACCCTACCTCTATGATTCTATTAGGATCATACGTTGATGGAAATATGATGTGATAAGGTTGTTGTTGAGTACTTTTTGAAACCAATGGTATGCCAGATAAGTATTAGGTTGTTATCTCTTGATCTTACTCTATATATGGAGGTATAATAACCAAATAGTTGGTCAAAGGATCTTGACTTTGTCCCCCTGGTTGAATGTTTTAGGGTGAATAATTTTTTTTTTCCCAAATTACATTGTCTTTAGTAGGGTTTTCTACAAAGTCCCATTATGTGAAAGGATTTCTATATCTAGAATTGTACATAGTTAGATTATGTGTATAGTGAGCCATGTTCAAATTAAATGACAAATATTTCAAAATAAGAGAATGGATTAAGGTTATATAAAATCTAGAAAATCTATGCCTTTTGGAAAGAAAAAGGGTTCAAACATGATCTAGCTTAGTCAAATTTGGAGTTGAATCTCCAAAAATTCTATGCAAAGACTTGATAAAAATAGGGTATCATCAAATAACAAATTCTAAGTGTCTGATACATGCAAAGGTCATACAAAATGACCTAAGAATCAAACGCCCAAACTCTAATGTTGAAACATGTTCCAAGTAGGTCTAAGATACTAAAGGGAAAAGTTATTAGGTCTTTTGTCCAAACATAGAGTCAAAAGCTAAGATCAAATAGGATATGCAAGGACTAATGGCCAAATGGTGGTAAAAGCTTGACTGAAAAAGGATGATTAATTAATCTAACAAACTTATAATAGTTTAACATAGATAAGGTACATGACTCTAGGCATAAAACATGATTTGATTGGTAAAAGATGCTAAACAAGAGATGTTTGAAGATAAACTAATTTGACCAAAATAAAAGCACAAAATAATATAATTTTCCAAATTTGAGTGATTAATTAACCCAAGTTACATAATCTAAAAGAGGAAGATCTAGGTATCAACCCCATGAATTGAGGTCTAAACCAAAATCAACTAATATTTGAATTTGAGATTGTAATAATTAATGAAGGACTCAGCTAAGGATAAACTATGAATTTGATGACAAAGAGCTAGAAAGAATTGAACAACATGACCATGCTAATCCAAGATTCAACAAGGTTCAAGTGATTGGTTGTAAACAAATGACAATGAAGATGCAAGATGAAATAATACAAGTCTTTTGAAACAAAATGGGTTGCCTAATGAAATTAGCCCTCTCAAAAGATGATGTGATAAATGGTTTATTTTTCAAGACTTCAAAGGCCTAAGATTTTGAAATGATTTAGGTAGCATAATGGTGCCCTCCTCAATCAAGTGCTACTCCCAATGTTTTGACACAAAAAAAGGGAATGTTTGCTAAGTTAAATCAAAGTGTCATATAGATGGCATAATGCCTCCTCAAACAATGGAGTGATGTGGACTCATTACTCATAAAATGACATGGTTTGAATAATAAAAGTTTTTCTCTAACACACCAAGAAAAAATGACTAAAATACACTAAGTATAATCATCCAAATCCTAGCAAGGGTATGGTAATGTGGGGTTGACTAAACTAATTATTTTGTGAAAATTCTAGATGGATCAATTTCATAATGACTTTCAAGCCAAATGATTCAAAAGAATCACACTTTAATTGGGTTTTTGTGACACTTATCTTGTTTCAAAAAAGTCTTGCCATTTTTTCAACCACTATATTCATCAATTGCTCAATGTAGTGTGATGTTCAATGTGCAAATACATCCCAGTGTTTAACCCCAACACTAAAAGGTAGTTTAACCATTCAAACATCTGATCCTAATTTGGGTGATGAATTCAATGCCAAGAGATGAAGTCAAATTTTCACTATAGAACTTGTGGGAGGTAATGAATTCCTCCTTAAAAGCCAAGATGTAATTAAATAAATGACACAATAGAAAGACTTTATGGTCACCTCAAGATCACCCAATACTATTATGAGTTTTTGGGGAGAAATTTAAATTAAATTCCTACTATGCCTTGGACTAGGCTCAAAATGTGATGAAATGGTTCTTTTGATCCCAAAATTTCCCTAAAGGGGATGGATGGGAGAGTATACATGCACATATCTTTTCACTAAAACACACAATCAACAAGCAAGATCATAAATAATTAAAGTAAGGTTAATTTCATTGCATAAAATTTAAAGTTTTTTATTAGATTCATTACTATCCCCTTGGCTTTAAGAAGTTCAAATAGAAATAATTGCAAACCACCCATAAAGAAGTTGGCGCTTTTGATCCCAAAAGTTCCCTAAAGGGGACAAATGAGAGAGCATACATGCATAACTCCCTATTTACTCAAACAAGTTTAGACCAAACAAATAATGAAAACAACTTGAAATTTTTTTGAAGTGTATTAAATTTTATAGCACTAAATGAAATGTGTGGTGGTGTTCTTTTAGCCCCTTGGCTTTAAGTTGTGAACTTTGAAAGAAACCATTAAAACTTAACCAATAAAACACCCTAAAAATGTTTATTTAAACATAAAAATGAAGGATTATTAGTTCATTTTATACATCCAAATGAATTTTTAAAAGACTATTTTAAATTTAAATGGTCTTCTTCAAATAGGTCCTGTAAAGAAAAGGACATAACTTTGTTTAGCCTTGAAGCTTATTTATCAAATGAGACAAGCAACTTTGAAGGGTAAAATCTATCGACCTGAAGGCAAAACCCCAAAAAAGAAAACATGTTAGGTTAGGAAAAGGCTATAAAAAATATCATTAAAAAAACTCAAAATAAAACTTTGAAAAAAATAAAATAAATCTATGCAACATGCAAACAATTTAGAATCTAAAAAACAAGAAAACTGAACACAAAAATCATAAAACCTTATAGTTAGTAATTTAGCCATAAATTTTAAATATATATCTATTTGTCACAAAAAAATTATATGTTATTTATAGGTCAAGTTTTTACCTCTTCAAAAAAAATTAGGTCAAACCATTAAATTAAAAAAAAAAATTATTAACTCTTTACTAACCATTTTTACAAAAACATTAAAAAATAGAAAGTGACAGTCACTAAAAAAGTTGTAAATTCTAAAATATAAAGAGATTGTTATTAAAAAATTTAGAGAATATCAATAACATATCTATCTATACTATTAAAAAAATTTAGGAAAAAATATTTATTAAATAAAAATTTATTAATTCTTTATGGGCCATTTTTACTCTAGTAAAGCAAAAACAATTAAAAATAATTAAAACTATGAATACAAAGAAATTCATGTGTTGCACAATTGTGTAGATAGTCCCATCAGGTGTGCAATTTTTGATCAAGAAATTTGAGAAAGAGAGGATGTTAGATCAAGTATTATTCCATAAAATCATGAAATCAACATACTAACATCTCTAAGCCTAGATCTTAGGTGGAGCTTAATGAACAAACAATAATTGAAAACTCAATTAAAATGAAAAGAAAAACAATCTTTACCTTTCTTGAGAGATTAAAATGTTTTATTCATTTGGCTTGCTCAGATTATGCATAAGAAGTCTTCATCAATGAAATATGGCTAAAATCATCTCCTATATGCACCATTGTTGAATGCTTGGCTTGATTCATGGCTTGGCTCAATTTCAACATTATAACACTAGGCTTTTAGCTTCATGAATCTATTCCTATATTATAACTCTTCTTTGATTGAGATCACTAAATTAAGAGCTCTAGGCTTGCTTTTATAGGCTTTAAAATCCCTTGGAATGGGTTAAATCTGACCATGGTTGAGTTTATTAACTTTTGTTGAGTTTGGCATATTCTTAGAATATTTTTTTAGATATTTTCCAAAAGTGACAACTCACAAAAGTAACGAGTGTATTCTAGAATGTTATAAGATGCTTTTGAATTTCCTTTTTAGTAATTGATTTATTAGCTTATGGGTTAACTCAATTAGGATTTGAAATTAATTTAACTTGTTAATTGATTTTGATTAGGTTGTGTTAGTTAATTAATTATTTTTGGGCATTTAGTTATTTATTTGATTTTGATTAATTCAATGTGTGTATTTGCCTTGTTTAATTGATTTAATAGCCTAAATTGATTTAATATAAAGTTATAAATCTAAGTTAGAGACTAATATAAATTTTTGGGTTGGGTATTCAATGATTGGTAATAATTAGTCTAAAGTCAGATATGAAGCCATTGGTGGCCAAATTTACATGTCTACAATAATTATTAATTATTTTTCTCTTTTATTAGTTATTGTTTTGGATATAACTATTATACTCTTAATTTTATGATATATTATTTTATTATTATAAAAAATCTAAGTAATTTAATTACAAATATTGACAATGGATATTGTACACTACATAACCATTTCTCTAATTCAGACATCGATATTGATGTTTGTCCTCATCAACCTTGAATTAAGTTAAAAATGAATTATATTGTACCTATACATTAGTATCTCATTTATTGGATCATAGGTTAGCATTCATGAAAATAACTCAGATTCAAAAAGAAAATTGAGAAATAAAAAAAATAAAAATTTTCCAAAAGTAAAAAATCATGACCTATGCATGACATACATTTATAGTTAACATGATTCATTTATAATTTTTTATTACATACATGGTAAGTTCATATCCATTCTCTACACACACACATTTCATGTTATAATTAGAGGGATGTAGGACATATATTTTATATAGGATATTATTTTAACCTTTTAGTGTTTTACTAGTGTAAATCCTATGTTAGATTAAAGGGTTGAGTTGTTAAAATCAGTGACATAATATGAAATTAATAACCATTGATTTGTTACATATTTTAACTTACTTTGACTTTATAAAATAGTCATAAATATATTCAAATAGAGACTTATCTAGAAAACACCTGATGTAAAAGATTTGAGTGTTAAAAACTAAGTTACAGATAGGTTTAAGTGTCATCTATAAGATCTTTGAATCAGATCCTTCTCTAGATAGTAGTGCCACACTTGGATAGTAGTGTTATGTGGCTTTAATGTCCTAAAAATGGTGATAGTGTCCTCTATGTAGGATTGTTCCTAAATTTTGGGTATACCTATTCCTATTTTTGGGGGTTTTATTATTGTGCACATGAAATATAAAACTATGTATTAAGTCTATAATAATTTTTATATGATGTAAACCCTAATCCTCTTTGCAAGTATGGCACGATTTTAAAAAATGTGTTTGTTAGTAAGATAGGCTAGACAACTCAACACCCTATTGTGAAGATATTTTCCTACATACCAATACTCTGAGGAGGGATCAAGCCTGATGTAGTTCTCTCAACCTAAGTGCTAGTGAAAGTGCAAGTGATGCTAGAATGATAGTGATCTTGAATGTCTTAAGTGTGCTTGAGATTGAAAAACTTTAAAATATGGGATTAGGGTAGTTGTATATGGTATTATGTCTAATTAGGGGAAAATAGGGATTAATAACCTTGATTTTGCTCAATTTTTTTCTTATTTGAATAGGTATTTTGATTTTATTTTCCATCTAGTGGATAAAGGTCTAAAAGTCATGTATTTATAGTGTTCCTTAGCATGTGTGGATAATAAAATGTGTGTAGGCTGACCTTAGGAGGGTTTAACACTTGAAAATATATTTATTCAAGAGATTTAGGGTAAGGGACACTAGCACCATGTGGCTCTAGTGTTCTTAATGTGGCACTAATGTCTAGTTATTAGGTTGTTGGGTACGAAAGGCTAGGATCTAGGAATGGAGGCCTGAGACTATGTTTTAGCTAAGTAGGGATGATTGTGGTTTGTACTAAGGTTGGAAAAGTGTGATAAAAGGATCTAATATAGGTATAGGGCCAAGCTATGAATATGATGTCCTAAGTAGCACACTTAACATCCTAATACCAATTTTAGGTGATTACAAATACATGGCTATTTAAATGGGGGGAATTCTTATAATTAAGGCTACCTTCCTACATTGGGGAATTTATACATTATGGGAATCTTGGTACAATATAAAGTTTTTATTTTTATATGACCCTTCTATTGATAATATTTAAATATTTGGACTTATTAAACATTATTTTCTCTTACATATACTATTTATAGTGTTATGTTATGTGGATAATCTACTTTATTATGTGTGATGATCACATAAATTACTTGTGTAGACTAGATTTATTAGTTATTTACATTCTTGATGTTGATGATTATTACATGATTTGATCATTCACTTTGTATTACATTGTGTGACATTGTATGACCATTGTATGTTACATTTTGTGCCCACATGAGTACTTATTCATGATTGTTACATTAAGTTATCATTGATAGTGTGACATTGAGTTATGTATTACATGTTTCTATGAGTGTATTGATTATATATCATCATGTCATGGGTTAGTTATGTCAATGATTCTATTTTCCATCTCATGGCCATGTTGCCTATGTTGGATCAGATTTATGTCATGTCTTGAGTGGTTGTGTGTGTCATGATCATGACATTGAGTGCATATGTGTGTGCATGTCTACATGACCGATTATATTGCAAATTTCTTAACTCATATAACACATTATTATACTTTTGTGATATTTCATGATTCATATATAAATATTGTTCATGAATTACTAATGAGTTCTTATATCTATGATTATCTTTAATGTGATGAATATTACTATGTGCCTTATTATTATATATAAATTTGACATGACACTTGTATGCCTTAGGATACATGT